>OZ024862.1:49359873-49367373 GCA_964017155.1 Oasisia sp. SBJ-2009
TGGACGGCCATTCAAGCAGCAAAAACAAATAAAATAATAAACTAAATACAAAAAATAGTAAAATAGTAAAATAGTAAAATAATAACATAATGACATAGTGACATAGTGACATAGTGACATAGTGACATAGTGACATAGTGACATAGTGACATAGTGAAGTAGTGAAGTAGAGAAGTAGCGAAGTAGCGAAGTAGCGAAGTAGCGAAGTAGCGAAGTAGCGAAGTAGCGAAGTAGCGAAGTAGCGAAGTAGCGAAGTAGCGAAGTAGCGAAGTAGCGAAGTAGCGAAGTAGCGAAGTAGCGAAGTAGCGAAGTCGCGAAGTCGCGAAGTCGCGAAGTCGCGAAGTCGCGAAGTCGCGAAGTCGCGAAGTCGCGAAGTCGCGAAGTCGCGAAGTCGCGAAGTCGCGAAGTCGTGAATGAAGTCGTGAATGAAGTCGTGAAGTCATCAACTCATCAGATCATCAGATCATCAGATCATCAGATCATCAGATCATCAGATCACCAGATCACCAGATCACCAGATCACCAGATCACCAGATCACCAGATCACCAGATCACCAGATCACCAGATCACCAGATCACCAGATCACCAGATCACCAGATCACCAGATCACCAGATCACCAGATCACCAGATCACCAGATCACCAGATCACCAGATCACCAAATCACCAAATCATCAAATCATCAAATCATAAATGTGCGTGTGCGTGTGTGTGCGCGTGCGTGCGTGCGTGCGTGCGTGCGTGCGTGCGTGTGTCTGTGTTTGTGTGTGTGTGTGTGTGTGTGTGTGTGTGTGTGTGTGTGTGTGTGTGTGTGTGTGTGTGTGTGTGCGTGCGTGGGCGTGCGTGCATATGCGTGTGCGTGTGCGTGCGTGTTTGTGTATGTGTTCTTTATAGATACTAACAAATCAAAGTGTAAAAGTTAGTCATCTTAGAACACTTTGAAGACCAGCCTCTTACACACTCGGTTAAGTGCAGCGGGCAACAGTTGCGGCCTAATAGACATGATGACTGTAATATCACTACCTCGTAAACCAACTGTTCGCATGTATCCAGCCGCCGCCCCCTTCCCTTCCCACCCGCCCTAAGTGGCGGCCACTGGTCGGACGGCGAGGCAGACCCTGTCTGAACCAATCGAGCCTCGAGATTGATCGCGTACGGCTCTCGGCGTCTCCACTCGCTTCTGGCGGCGTTGCAAGATTGATGCGGCAAGCGTGTGATGTTTGGAGAATATAGTTGAACCGGACCGCCGTAGCAATGTCTACAACGCCATTAGAAGGGGATGTTTATAAACATGGCGCTGCCAGCGGCTGTGAGAGCGGGCTCCGAGCGTGGCGACGCCGGAGGTTGGGTTATTTATTGAATGTTAACATCGGTGGCGCTCAACAAACATCGCGGCCCGGGATAACGTATCCAGTGCGGGGAATCACGGCACTTCAGGGAAGACGGGTTGGGTTGGCTGGGAAATGGTGGTGTACATGTGAGGCTAGCTAGACTTACATTCCCGCTAAATGATGCCCTAAACCATGCAGTAGTAACCCTCTTTACATCCCTCGGGAGAAAACTAAAGCCGGGACCCGAGCTTTCTCGGTTGCTGCACCAACAGTGTGTAATTCGCTTCCTGCCAGTGTTAAATCAGAAGGTAATATAGTTTCATTCCGCCGACGTCTTAAAACCTACCTCTTTAATGCTGCCTATCCTCCTTAGCCTCCTAGCTTCTTCATCCATCCATTGACGACTCGCACATTGTTTTACGATTACGAGTTTGCTTAATCCCTTGGTTTTGTCGCGCCACTGAGCTTGATCTTCGAAAATATTGGGGCAAAAGAAGTAAATTATTATTATTATTATTATTATTATTATTATTATTATTATTATTATTATTATTATTATTATTATTATTATTATTATTATTATTATTATTATTATTATTATTATTATTATTATTATTATTATTATTATTATTATTATTATTATTATTATTATTATTATTATTATTATTATTATTATTATTATTATTATTATTATTATTATTATTATTATTATTATTATTATTAAGCATTCAGATTTATTTTTAGAGTAACGTTAAAGCCAGTTTCAAAGAAAACCTTCCTTATTGACTATATACCACTTTGTATTGCATGTTTTAATCCTTCATTCTAAAGACGTAAGACGACATGCTCGGTGTATTAAACACAAAGGTGTATCCCCCGACCAAAGACTACTTTTCTATTGAAAAGAATGGTTAGAAAAGATTACAGTTAACTGATTTGCAACTGGTTCATAGATACTGCGGGAAATGTTCACAAACAGTACAATGTGGTCATATTTTGTGTACACTGTAAAGTATGAAACCATTTTTTTCAAAAAAGATTCCAAGTTGAAATTAATATCGCTATTGATGCAACCGATAATTGTAGGAATTAAAATTGATAAGCAAGAAATAATATTTACAATAACACTACAGTATTTTGTGATAACGATTGCTACTGAACCGTTTCCTCACGGGTGTAAATTGTTTAATTTTTATTCACGTCAAGGACCAAGGAGATGCTAGAACGAGAGAATGACCACGCCCACACTACGGAGATTATACTTGTGGGGCAAATGTTGGTTTAGTTTATTTTACGAGATACTTTGTCGACCAGACACGGAGACACTTCAGTCTTCCTGCGGCTGTCGGGGTAGCGCCCACGTTGCCCTCGCATCTCATACACCAGCTATAATTAAGACGTATATGTCTTCTTCGATAATCCGACATGACGCGCTGGCTGTTTGGCCCCCTTGACGTAGCGCCGGGTTGGCGTTTGACGTGCGCTCTCAGAATTCTCATTTTACAATCTTCTTCACATATTAACCATTAGGTCTGCCCGTCGGCTATGATTACACGCGTAATATCCTCTTCATATATGAGTAATAATGATTCCCTCGTATGTTAAAATGGAAAATAGACGTTGTATGAAATATTAAATAAATATAAGATATAGCCGGAGTTAATGTAATTGTTGTTAGATAATTTTTATTCAACACAATCTAATCGAGCCTGTGTGTGGTGTATGCATAATATTATATGTATGTATGTATGTATGTATGTATGTGTGTGTGTGTGTGTGTGTGTGTGTGTGTGTGTGTGTGTGCGTGCGTGCGTGCATGCATGCATGCATGCATGCATGCATGCATGCATGCATGCATGCATGCATGTATGTATGTATGTATGTATGTATGTACGTACGTACGTACGTACGTACGTACGTACGTACGTACGTACGTATGTATGTATGTATGTATGTATGTATGTATGTATGTATGTATGTATGTATGTATGTATGTATGTAGTAATATATACGTATGTACGATGTATATAAGTACGTGTGCGTGTGCGTGTGCGTGTGCCTGTGCGTGTGCGTGTGCGTGTGCGTGTGCGTGTGCGTGTGCGTGTGCGTGTGCGTGTGCGTACTGTATATGCATACAAAATATTATGTATATGCATACATGTATACGTATGTATGTGTGTAAGTATGTATATATGTATGTTCTAAATATAGGCATTGTTTCTAAGGTGATTATTGCTTATGTTAATATTTTTAATTGTTAAACTACATTGTATAAACATAAATTTATAACGCACGTGGAAATAAATATATTAAACACACAAAAATATATTCACACCACACGACAGCACAAATTGTGTTTGTCAAAGTGCGATGATGAAGTATAAACTAAGAAAAGATTAAATCAGATTCACCGTATTTTATTATTCATTTAGTCACTAGAAGAATAAATAACTTTGAAGCCAATTTACTGCAAATGCACGTTGTAGTTATAATATTATCGGACGGGCCAACGTTGTTCCTACAATATTTTAGATCACAAGGATTGCGTGTTTCACTAGCAACGTGTCGTACTCGTTGCAATTAATCATATCTTGGTGTTGATAAGACGAAATTGTTCCGTTTTGGACTGTTGTTTTCCTTTCGTTTAAAGTGCGCATGTAATACGTAATAGACGTAACAACTGTTGTCGCTGTGTGCCTGCCGATTCTGTGCATGGATGATGAGGCTGGATGATGCGGATAACGCGGACATTTAATTCGATGTACCGCTCTTCAGTGCAAGACGATTAACGGAGGCTTCTGTTGCCAGAAACATCAACTTGCGTTGTAAACAGAGTTAATTGATCGTAAACAAATGGCCCATTTCAAGTCGGACAGCCGGGATCACATTTCGGACGAATGGTCGGAGCTTACACACGCCGGGACAGCAACGAAAGGCACTCCCTTTGCTCTATATTCCCAACCCACCGTGTGATACGTCGATAATGTGACATGTGAACTTATTAAACGCACCGTGTCGTTGTAAATTATTGTGGTGCAATCTCGTCCTGCGTAAGCTAACACAGTTCATATACTAACAATAACTGATCTTACAACGAATGTGTTTATTGACGATGGATAGGACGCAGTGGCGTTAAGTTTAGAGCTGCGGACTCCGCGTTTACTCCACGTTATTCCGGTTCTCTGGGCTGTAAGAACCCGACAATAGATATAATGTACTTGCTACCGTATGTCACTTTCGCATTTGATATGTGTTTTCGAAAAATCATACTTTGACAAAATTATTGGAGCCTGTGTTTTGCACATTTTGTAATCTTAAATTGCATGTTATTAGAAGACAGTGAAAACTCTATATTATGGAAGCGAGAGAAATTGTATGTAAGGTATGGGTTGTGTTGATTCACTAGAAATGTTTGTTTATTTTAAAAATAGACATTCTTCACATGAAACGTCTGTTACAGTATATCTGACTTAAAGGCGAAAACTATATGTATTACGTACTATGTTGTTTGAATAACGATTCAGAGCACGATGGGACTGAAACATATCTCGGTGGCACTTCCAGTAGAGTGTAACGCAGAAATTAAAGATAGACTAAGATGTAACGGATTTGTGTTTTGTCATGTTTGTTATTTGGCGTGCCAAAAACAATCTGTTGACAGTGTGCGTTTGTCATAGTCTTAACCCGCGCGGTGTATCTCAAGTTATAAACTCAAAACGTTCTATGTTCAATAACATAAGCTCAACAATGAAAGACAATTCACAAGACCCGTGACGGAGCACGGTGTCCTGCCGATGACATTTGCCTTTTGGTCAGTTTGATCGGCCCGAACAAGCAGTCTACCTGCTTGAGTGATCACAACGTCTCCCATTTGTTCTCCACGACTGTTCTTCATTTGGTGTGATCACACTGCCAGCATAAATGATCACACAATCTGCAAACGTGATCATCCTGCCTATCTAAGTCAGATAAGTGATCTCCTGAAATCTCTCCGCCTGAATGATCACTCTGCCTGCCAGAGTGATCACGCTGCCTGCCAGAGTGATCACCCACCTGTCCGAATGATCAACCTGCCTGATCACCGCGCATGCGTACTACGTCACAGGTTCCCGGAACAGCGAGCAGCCGTTTTATTCGCGTCGTGTCCGCGCAGACGGCGACTGTGGCTGCATTTAACGACGCCAGACCGCCGAGGTAAGTGGTCCGAGGCACTTAGGTTAAGACGCGCCGACAATGACGAGCGAGTGACGCTCCCCGACAGCTGCTCGCCGGAAATACGAACCGCTCCCTCGCCCGCGACGCCGCCCGGCTGACTGCGAGGTACAATGCCGCCGATGCATCTTCGTGTATCGGTTTTCGCAATAAAACTCTCGGCGGACGGTGACTGTCGAACTGTCAGGGGGCTGATCGATGCGAATGCATCACCAACGCGCGTCTATCTCGGCACGTCAGTTAGCTCGGCGCCGTTTTTACCCGGCTCCATTAAGTCAACATTCGCGGAATTTTCGCAATAATTTACAAACAAACCTGCCCGCATTTGTAAACAGTGTCGTGTGTTAGTCAACTGATATTACTAGTAGTCTAAGATCCCTGTATGTATAGCCCTATAGGGCACACAAGTCCACTCTTCCGCCTTTTCGTTTGTTTATGCTATTTAGCGATTGTCGTGGTCCGATCCTCAACAGTTACGAAAGATCATTGTATTATTTTACTATTATGCCACAGCAGAAACCTCCGTTATAAGTTTTCACTCAATACATCATTATGCAGATTAGTTATTATGTTCTAAATGTTTGCGTATTGCGGATGATCTCATCACGCATCGCTCAACACGGATCGGAAATGAGAATCACTCTCGTCTCTACTGGCTTTATAAAATGGTTACGACGAAGTTACATGACGTGTAAGAGAAAGATGCTGTTGGCAACCGACCCAAAACATCAGAAATAAATGGTGTAACCTATCGCATGCGCCCACGAGGAAAATTTTATGTTTTCTTATATCTACGTATCAGAATTGCAATAGTAGCACAGAGTCTAAATATTGGATGTCGAACACTACAGATGAAGATCAAACCATCCTCACAAGCCAGCGGTCTTTGTGTTACCTACTCTTAGGGCTGGCTGATCGACTCCGCAAACCGTGGAAGTGAGCGGAGTCTAAGTATAAAATTATTGCAATTGACTTCGCTGGTCGCTACTGCGTCAGCGGTGAAAACAGCGCAAATGCCCACCCCATTTTGAAGACATATACACGAATGCATGCATATAGTAATTCCAATTTAACATTGCATGTAGGACATGAGCAGCGTGTGGATGAAATCACCAATAATGATACTACATGACAGCAGGCCGACCACAATTTTCGTTCACTTCGTCGAAGAGAAGCAAACCTAGCGTGTCCAAATGAAGCTCTCTTAACTGAAATGTACATTCGGAACAGATTTCATTGTGTGCCGCGACGTCAGTGACAACGTTCTGGCGTAACTTAACGGCTGTCCGGGTAAATTCAACAGGGTTGATAACTACATCTCAGCTAGTGTCCGCAATACCACATCACTTGAGAGCATAAAGAGAACTGTACGTTGACTAACACTTCTATGTCAACCACCACTCAACGCACGAGAGCGATCTGCGTCAAGTTTTGGTTTTACACTCCACTCCGTATAACTCACGCCCTCACGCGGCCATTTTCAACATCAAACGACTCTGCGGTGGGAGAATGTATAAGTCAGCGCTACTTCGCAACCACTTTGGCCGGTTAGATAAACGAGATTTTATGTCTTCCCTAATGCAACCGACAGCCCATTTTTCGTGAGACGCGGACGTGCGCCTGGTGCGTATGCGGGAGGATTGGCGACGGTCTGATTGACAGCAATGGCGGCTGAGACCTCCGCTGACGTCTTCTGGTGGCGACGACGCGAAGACGTCGCCAAGTCTCGTCCAGGAATGCACTGGCACTACCAACTCGTCGTTTGATCTATAAAAGCCGGCGGTAAAACAGGCGACACGCAAACGTCTGATGACATGTTATTGTTGTTACGTGTCCGCGTACACGGATGAAGTGCAGCGATTTTTAGGCGGCATAGGTACCAACGTTCGATGATTTTACAGCCTATAGGGGCCTATGAATAATTTACGATCATGGAAAAGGGTGCATTTGAAGAGTA
>OZ024862.1:49372373-49374873 GCA_964017155.1 Oasisia sp. SBJ-2009
AGTTATTCTCAGAAGTTGAAAATGTGCCTGTACATCGGCTGATGCTATGTCTACACATAAGTAGACAAGACGGTATTTGTGAATGACGAATATTACATCAATCTAAAATATGTGTTATCGTTAATGCAAGGTATTGTTTTTTTAAAGTCCCCAACTGTTTGACGTTTAGAGGAACAATTTTATTATAAAAACACGCATAAAAGATGTTATTATATTTCGCTGTAGTATAAATTGCGTATTGCTTATTATTATAATCTTATATCCAACTGTTGTAGGCTCGCGTACATCGTGTGAATCTAAGATCGGTAAGAAACCTTAAACGGTGAATTTCGAAAAGAAATAAATGTGTTCTTTTACTTCAAACATTGTAGATTAGTCACACAAAAATAAAATACATAATTGACAACTCTTCTGTCTATCAATAAATGCTAAACTAAAATAACAAACAGCATTACGAATGTGTCTGTATCTATGTATGTATGTATATATATATATATATATATATATATATATATATATATATATATATATATATATATATATATATATATATAATATTCTCTGTGTATTCTGGTTAAAACAGAGATCTTTAATAGTTTTGATGATAACGATATCATTTTTATATTTCTTACTCAATGAACATTTTGGAAAGAATAATACTCTTTACTACTAATTTAAATATAGAAATGAAACTAATTAAAACAATTACGATAGTATATTTTCGTTAGGCTTATTAAGTTATGTTTAACAATTAAGTCCACCGTGATGTTATGATATTTACTGAAGTGGTCTAGTAATTTATAAATCACTTACTTTAAAATCACTTGTTCATCATTGTTTTACTAATGGAATAATCTTTGCTTATTTACATTCAACAGGAATCCGTCCCCTATAGTGCAGTAGTGGAAAATAATAATATTGCAGGACAGCCGCTCTTCAGTATGCTGTGGTTGAAGGCGAGAATCTGGTATTACGAACCTCGAGCAGAAATAGAGAGCAAAAGGAAAGGGTCGCATGTTTTAAAGTTTGGGTATGTTTACTTAATTTGGTGCGATTTATTATTTATTAATCGTTTTATTTTTTAATCGTGAAATATCCTGATATCATTCAAACCGAACACGATAAAACGAATATGTTTTACCGCCAAACCTGTTAACTTAAGTTAATGACGGGTGAAAATATCATTTAAAATTTAAGATACAGTAGGTAAGCTCAGCCGTTTCCAAAAGTAATATGGATGGAACCTATTTTATCACGTGTGAGTTATTTACTTATTCTATAAGTTATAATGGGATCTTCCTGAAAGTTAGCATCTGTATTTGTAATGAAGATATAATATCTCCCATGACGTTTACATTTCCCCTTCATATTATTCCGGGACGTTTATTCAAATAATCGGAGGCAAACTGCGAACTCCTCCGATTGCGTGAGCCACTCCGCCACCGGATTATTCGATTCCAGTCGTACGCAATTCTCGAGGATATTGTTTCACTATATAGGTAAATACATTGTAGGTATTGGATGGTCGGATAGAGTACAAACTTTACTTGTATCTCTTATTCCGTTTCTGACTTATATTTGGCAAATCCCACCTGGGGACCGCGGCAGTGATGTTGAATGGTCTATAACCTTTCTACGGCAACCTTAAAATAGTTGCAAAAATCTACGAAATTAGCATCACTCTGCGAAATGTTCCTTTGACTGGTGGAACGTTAACAGCATAATATTGTTTATTTTATGTTAGCCGTGATTCATGATTATGCAGACCGCCCAAAATATGCAAACAAGCATACGATAAGTAAAAATCTGTGATTACGTCACAATTTATACAAGAACATACCTATATCGAATTTGACGGTCAGTTGCTAGCCGGCCAATGGTCATTGACGCTCGGTCCAGTACGAGTATGACGATATGGGGTACTCCGGCGGCTGACGGCGACAGGGATATAAGAAGGGCGCAGTCTGGGACGCCGAGGTGGTGGGTGGGACGGGGTAACTCCCGGGGGCGGGGAACGACAAGTCCGCCATGCCGACCCCGGGGTAGACAGACGCCGGCATCTGCGCCACGCTGATGCTCGGCTGGACCGGGTTGTAGTACGACCCCAGTCCCGGGGGCAGGCGGCACCCCGCGCCGGGGTAATCCACCCCGGCCCCCGCCTGCGTGCCCGGCCCGGGGTGGGGGAGCGACGGCCAGGCCCCGTACGACGTCGGGGCGAGGTAGTTCTGGTACTGGTAGCCGTACGCCGTCGGTGTGCCAGTGTTTAGGTACTGACCGAGGGAGCACGACTCTCCGGCGGCGAAGACGGGCCGGTGGGGCAGGGAGACGGAGAGAGAGCCCGTCGAGCGGTACGGGCGCTTCATGCGGCGACGACGCCGGTAGTTTCCCTTCTCGAACATGTCCTCGAAGCGCGTCGACGGGTGCAGAATCCAGTAGTTGCCCTTGCGCTCGCCGCCGCCGTCGCGGGCCACCTTCATGAAGCACTCGTTGAGGCTCAGGT
>OZ024862.1:49384873-49439873 GCA_964017155.1 Oasisia sp. SBJ-2009
ACCCGTCCACGCACCCCACCCATCCACGCATCCCACCCATCCATACACCCCACCCATCCATACACCCCACCCATCAACACACCCCACCCGTCCACGCACCTCACCCGTCCACGCACCCCACCCATCCACACATCCCACCCATCCATACACCCCCCCCCCACCAACACACCCCATCCGTCCACGCACCCCACCCATCCACACACCCCACCCATCCACACACCCCACCCATCCACACACCCCACCCATCCACACACCCCACCCGTCCACGCACCCCACCCGTCCACGCACCCCACCCCTCCACACACCCCACCCATCCACACACCCCACCCATCCACACACCCCACCCATCCACACACCCCACCCATCCATACACCCCACCCATCCACACACACCCCACCCATCCACACATCCCACCCATCCACACACCCCACCCATCAACACACCCCACCCATCCACACACCCCACCCATCCACACATCCCACCCATCCACACATCCCACCCATCCACACACTCCACCCATCCACACACCCTACCCCTCCACACATCCCACCCATCCATACACCCCACCCATCAACACACCCCACCCATCCACACACCCCACCCATCCATACACCCCACCCATCAACACACCCCACCCGTCCACACACCCCACCCATCAACACACCCCACCCATCCATACACCCCACCCATCCACGCACCCCACCCATCCACGCATCCCACCCATCCATACACCCCACCCATCAACACACCCCACCCGTCCACGCACCCCACCCGTCCATGCCCCCCACCCATCCACGCATCCCACCCATCCATACACCCCACCCATCCATACACCCCACCCATCCACGCATCCCACCCATCCATACACCCCACCCATCAACACACCCCACCCGTCCACGCACCCCACCCGTCCACGCACCCCACCCATCCACACATCCCACCCATCCATACACCCCACCCATCAACACACCCCACCCGTCCACGCACCCCACCCACTCACGCACCCCACCCATCCACACACCCCACCCATCCACGCACCCCACCCACCCAGGCACCCCACCCATCCACGCACCCCACCCATCCACCCACCCCACCCACTCACGCACCCCACCCATCCACACACCCCACCCATCCACGCACCCCACCCACCCAGGCACCCCACCCATCCACGCACCCCACCCATCCACCCACCCCACCCACCCACGCAGCCCACCCATCCACACACCCCACCCATCCACACACCCCACCCATCCACACACCCCACCCATCCACGCCCCCACCCACCCACACACCCCACCCATCCACACACCCCACCCATCCACACACCCCACCCATCCACACACCCCACCCACCCACGCACCCCACCCACCCACGCACCCCACCCATCCACCCACCCCACCCACTCACGCACCCCACCCACTCACGCACCCCACCCATCCACACACCCCACCCATCCACGCACCCCACCCACCCAGGCACCCCACCCATCCACGCACCCCCCCCACCCACGCACCCCCCCCCACCCACGCACCCCACCCATCCACCCACCCCACCCATCCACCCACCCCACCCACCCACGCACCCCACCCACCCACGCACCCCACCCATCCACACACCCCACCCATCCACCCACCCCACCCATCCACGCACCCCACCCATCAACACATCCCACCCATCCACACACCCCACCCGTCCACGCACCCCACCCATCCACACATCCCACCCATCCATACACCCCACCCATCCACACACCCCACCCATCCACACACCCCACCCGTCCACGCACCCCACCCATCCACGCATCCCACCCATCCATACACCCCACCCATCCATACACCCCACCCATCAACACACCCCACCCGTCCACGCACCTCACCCGTCCACGCACCCCACCCATCCACACATCCCACCCATCCATACACCCCCCCCCCATCAACACACCCCATCCGTCCACGCACCCCACCCATCCACACACCCCACCCATCCACACACCCCACCCATCCACACACCCCACCCATCCACACACCCCACCCGTCCACGCACCCCACCCCTCCACGCACCGCACCCATCCACGCACCCCACCCATCCACACACCCCACCCATCCACACACCCCACCCATCCACACACCCCACCCATCCATACACCCCACCCATCCACACACACCCCACCCATCCACACATCCCACCCATCCACACACCCCACCCATCCACACACCCCACCCATCAACACACCCCACCCATCCACACACCCCACCCATCCACACATCCCACCCATCCACACACTCCACCCATCCACACACCCTACCCCTCCACACATCCCACCCATCCATACACCCCACCCATCAACACACCCCACCCATCCACACACCCCACCCATCCATACACCCCACCCATCAACACACCCCACCCGTCCACACACCCCACCCATCAACACACCCCACCCATCCATACACCCCACCCATCCACGCACCCCACCCATCCACGCATCCCACCCATCCATACACCCCACCCATCAACACACCCCACCCGTCCACGCACCCCACCCGTCCATGCACCCCACCCATCCACGCATCCCACCCATCCATACACCCCACCCATCAACACACCCCACCCATCCACGCACCCCACCCATCAACACACCCCACCCGTCCACGCACCCCACCCGTCCACGCACCCCACCCATCCACACATCCCACCCATCAACACACCCCACCCGTCCACGCACCCCACCCATCCACACACCCCACCCATCCACACACCCCACCCATCCACACACCCCACCCGTCCACGCACCCCACCCGTCCACGCACCCCACCCATCCACACACCCCACCCATCCACGCACCCCACCCACCCACGCACCCCACCCGTCCACACACCCCACCCATCCACACACCCCACCCACCCACGCAGCCCACCCATCCACACACCCCACCCATCCACACACCCCACCCATCCACACACCCCACCCACCCACGCCCCCACCCACCCACACACCCCACCCATCCACACACCCCACCCATCCACACACCCCACCCACCCACGCACCCCACCCATCCACACACCCCACCCATCCACCCACCCCACCCACTCACGCACCCCACCCATCCACACACCCCACCCATCCACGCACCCCACCCACCCAGGCACCCCACCCATCCACGCACCCCACCCATCCACCCACCCCACCCACCCACGCAGCCCACCCATCCACACACCCCACCCATCCACACACCCCACCCATCCACACACCCCACCCATCCACGCCCCCACCCACCCACACACCCCACCCATCCACACACCCCACCCATCCACACACCCCACCCACCCACGCACCCCACCCATCCACACACCCCACCCATCCACCCACCCCACCCACTCACGCACCCCACCCATCCACACACCCCACCCATCCACGCACCCCACCCACCCAGGCACCCCACCCATCCACGCACCCCACCCATCCACCCACCCCACCCACCCACGCACCCCACCCATCCACGCACCCCACCCATCCACCCACCCCACCCATCCACGCACCCCACCCATCAACACATCCCACCCATCCACACACCCCACCCGTCCACGCACCCCACCCATCCACACACCCCACCCGTCCACGCACCCCACCCATCCACGCATCCCACCCATCCATACACCCCACCCATCCATACACCCCACCCATCAACACACCCCACCCGTCCACGCACCTCACCCGTCCACGCACCCCACCCATCCACACATCCCACCCATCCATACACCCCCCCCCCCACCAACACACCCCATCCGTCCACGCACCCCACCCATCCACACACCCCACCCATCCACACACCCCACCCATCCACACACCCCACCCATCCACACACCCCACCCGTCCACGCACCCCACCCGTCCACGCACCCCACCCCTCCACACACCCCACCCATCCACACACCCCACCCATCCACACACCCCACCCATCCACACACCCCACCCATCCATACACCCCACCCATCCACACACACCCCACCCATCCACACATCCCACCCATCCACACACCCCACCCATCAACACACCCCACCCATCCACGCACCCCACCCATCAACACATCCCACCCATCCACACACCCCACCCGTCCACGCACCCCACCCATCCACACACCCCACCCGTCCACGCACCCCACCCATCCACGCATCCCACCCATCCATACACCCCACCCATCCATACACCCCACCCATCAACACACCCCACCCGTCCACGCACCTCACCCGTCCACGCACCCCACCCATCCACACATCCCACCCATCCATACACCCCCCCCCCCCACCAACACACCCCATCCGTCCACGCACCCCACCCATCCACACACCCCACCCATCCACACACCCCACCCATCCACACACCCCACCCATCCACACACCCCACCCGTCCACGCACCCCACCCGTCCACGCACCCCACCCCTCCACACACCCCACCCATCCACACACCCCACCCATCCACACACCCCACCCATCCACACACCCCACCCATCCATACACCCCACCCATCCACACACACCCCACCCATCCACACATCCCACCCATCCACACACCCCACCCATCAACACACCCCACCCATCCACACACCCCACCCATCCACACATCCCACCCATCCACACATCCCACCCATCCACACACTCCACCCATCCACACACCCTACCCCTCCACACATCCCACCCATCCATACACCCCACCCATCAACACACCCCACCCATCCACACACCCCACCCATCCATACACCCCACCCATCAACACACCCCACCCGTCCACACACCCCACCCATCAACACACCCCACCCATCCATACACCCCACCCATCCACGCACCCCACCCATCCACGCATCCCACCCATCCATACACCCCACCCATCAACACACCCCACCCGTCCACGCACCCCACCCGTCCATGCCCCCCACCCATCCACGCATCCCACCCATCCATACACCCCACCCATCCATACACCCCACCCATCCACGCATCCCACCCATCCATACACCCCACCCATCAACACACCCCACCCGTCCACGCACCCCACCCGTCCACGCACCCCACCCATCCACACATCCCACCCATCCATACACCCCACCCATCAACACACCCCACCCGTCCACGCACCCCACCCACTCACGCACCCCACCCATCCACACACCCCACCCATCCACGCACCCCACCCACCCAGGCACCCCACCCATCCACGCACCCCACCCATCCACCCACCCCACCCACTCACGCACCCCACCCATCCACACACCCCACCCATCCACGCACCCCACCCACCCAGGCACCCCACCCATCCACGCACCCCACCCATCCACCCACCCCACCCACCCACGCAGCCCACCCATCCACACACCCCACCCATCCACACACCCCACCCATCCACACACCCCACCCATCCACGCCCCCACCCACCCACACACCCCACCCATCCACACACCCCACCCATCCACACACCCCACCCATCCACACACCCCACCCACCCACGCACCCCACCCACCCACGCACCCCACCCATCCACCCACCCCACCCACTCACGCACCCCACCCACTCACGCACCCCACCCATCCACACACCCCACCCATCCACGCACCCCACCCACCCAGGCACCCCACCCATCCACGCACCCCCCCACCCACGCACCCCCCCCACCCACGCACCCCACCCATCCACCCACCCCACCCATCCACCCACCCCACCCACCCACGCACCCCACCCACCCACGCACCCCACCCATCCACACACCCCACCCATCCACCCACCCCACCCATCCACGCACCCCACCCATCAACACATCCCACCCATCCACACACCCCACCCGTCCACGCACCCCACCCATCCACACATCCCACCCATCCATACACCCCACCCATCCACACACCCCACCCATCCACACACCCCACCCGTCCACGCACCCCACCCATCCACGCATCCCACCCATCCATACACCCCACCCATCCATACACCCCACCCATCAACACACCCCACCCGTCCACGCACCTCACCCGTCCACGCACCCCACCCATCCACACATCCCACCCATCCATACACCCCCCCCCCCCCCCCATCAACACACCCCATCCGTCCACGCACCCCACCCATCCACACACCCCACCCATCCACACACCCCACCCATCCACACACCCCACCCATCCACACACCCCACCCGTCCACGCACCCCACCCCTCCACGCACCGCACCCATCCACGCACCCCACCCATCCACACACCCCACCCATCCACACACCCCACCCATCCACACACCCCACCCATCCATACACCCCACCCATCCACACACACCCCACCCATCCACACATCCCACCCATCCACACACCCCACCCATCCACACACCCCACCCATCAACACACCCCACCCATCCACACACCCCACCCATCCACACATCCCACCCATCCACACACTCCACCCATCCACACACCCTACCCCTCCACACATCCCACCCATCCATACACCCCACCCATCAACACACCCCACCCATCCACACACCCCACCCATCCATACACCCCACCCATCAACACACCCCACCCGTCCACACACCCCACCCATCAACACACCCCACCCATCCATACACCCCACCCATCCACGCACCCCACCCATCCACGCATCCCACCCATCCATACACCCCACCCATCAACACACCCCACCCGTCCACGCACCCCACCCGTCCATGCACCCCACCCATCCACGCATCCCACCCATCCATACACCCCACCCATCAACACACCCCACCCATCCACGCACCCCACCCATCAACACACCCCACCCGTCCACGCACCCCACCCGTCCACGCACCCCACCCATCCACACATCCCACCCATCAACACACCCCACCCGTCCACGCACCCCACCCATCCACACACCCCACCCATCCACACACCCCACCCATCCACACACCCCACCCGTCCACGCACCCCACCCGTCCACGCACCCCACCCATCCACACACCCCACCCATCCACACATCCCACCCATCCACACACCCCACCCATCAACACACCCCACCCATCCACACACCCCACCCATCCACACATCCCACCCATCCACACATCCCACCCATCCACTCATCCCACCCATCCACACACTCCACCCATCCACACATCCACACATCCCACCCATCCATACACCCCACCCATCAACACACCCCACCCATCCACACACCCCACCCATCCATACACCCCACCCATCAACACACCCCACCCGTCCACACACCCCACCCATCAACACACCCCACCCATCCACCCACCCCACCCATCCATACACCCCACCCATCCATACACCCCACCCATCAACACACCCCACCCATCCATACACCCCACCCATCCACGCATATACACAAACATAAACACACATACACACACACACACACACACACACACACACACACACACACACACACACACACACACACACACACACACACACACACACACACACACACACACACACACACACACACATACGCACATTATATGTATATATATATATATATATATATATATATATATATATATAACACACACGTGCGCACGCATACACATGCACATGCACATGCACAAGCAAAATACACAAACATACCGTGTGTAGATCATCTGTACTTAGTGTTCCGGTAACTAATGAGTATACCAGCAGAGACATATACACAAGCCGACCATGAACAGGATGCTAAAGAAGGTGCCAAGGACTGCAAACAAAGACATTCGTGCAGCATCAACAGGCAACAGCAGTTTCACTTTTTATTATATGTAAAGCACATTCCCAAGGCTTGGAAAGCTACTTTGCTACATATAAAGTTAAAGGCTTTAAGTCAACATGGACACTGTATACATAGCCACTCGCGCGAATTGTAATAATATCAATTATTCAATAATAATATATGACGACCGAATGAAATTACTCCATTGCGATCGAAAAACTGTGCTGTAAACGTGAGGAATTTTTTTGGATATAATAATCCAGCTACAATTTATTGATATGTAAAGTTTTCTTTTTCAAAAGAAAGTTTGGACCCTGTCTATATTACCCCCCGCAATTATTTTAACATTTCCGCATTTGAAGACATCGATACATATCAATGTATCACTGCAGTTTGTAAGCTTGTTCAATATTGTGGGTTGTTGGGTGGGTCGGTGCAATTTTACATTATTGGAATTAAATTAAATAACGATACCTTTGATCAGATAATGCTGTATTATAAAAACTATTCAAAATTAAACTTATACTAACACAAACATAAATAGAAATACAAATTTGCAGTTGTTTATAAAATAGGAATTACGGAAGGATTAACCAGTATCCGGGAGGTGGCAGCATTGTTTAGCCCCACACAGATTACATTCAAAAGCCGGCCAAGTCTCCAGACTGTCTTCTCGGCGAAGTTACGTAGCCTAGTGATAGACTGTCAAGCGATACTATATTGACAAAAGCCCCTAAAGTTATTAATGCAATAAAAGGTCAACATAACCCGCACCGAAAGCTTACTTGTTCCAAGAAGATCGTTTCCCCCGCTTTCACTGTCGGATGACGGTCTTTGGTCAATTGATGACTCTGTAACAAAGTCGAATGTCAACTTGATCAAGACGATGTCGAGTGAATATTATCCTATCTTCAATAGGGGTCAGAGCACAGTTAGACTTCCTGGTGTAACCCATACGAATGTAGTACCTTAATAATGGTGTTATTTGAGATTTTGAAAAATTCTTTTTATGTGAAATGAGTACAGTAGGACAGGCATACTAGTAGGTTCAGTGCTATGATATATCTGCAGTGCAATGATGCATGTTAGGCAGAGTGTAGTTGGCGTAGTGATTTTTAGCCATTTTTTCTTACATGACCCTGCGAATGCAGAAAAGCGTGCTAAGTTTGGTCAATTTTGAGGGGCAGAACACATGCATGCATTTTAAAAGAGCCTGAGATATGCTTTTTTGACGAAATTTGATCAGTATATCAGTGACATGACTGCAGTGATTGTGTTAAAATTTAGATTTTTTTCTCAGGTCCAGTTTCCTTATAATCTGACAAAACGTTAACATGGCCGCCAATGGGAAAATCAACTGTGCTCTGTGCCCAATAATCCGGTTGTTTCGCGAGATACGCACGTTTCGTTTATTCGATCAAAACCAGTAGGAACCAAAAGTGTATGGAAAAACAACACATGACGGTATATATATAAATATATATATATATATATATATATATATATATATATATATATATATATATATATATATATATATATATATGGATAGATGGATAGATGGATAGATGGATAGATGGATGGATAGATGGATGGATGGATGGATAGATGGATAGATGAATAGATGGATAGATGGATAGATGGATAGATGGATATATAGATAGACAGATAGATAGATGGATATATGAATAGACAGATAGATAGATGGATAAATGGATAGATAGATAGATAGATAGATAGATAGATGGATGGATGGATGGATGGATGGATGGATGGATGGATGGATGGATGGATGGATGGATGGATGGATGGATGGACGGACGGACGGACGGACGGACGGACGGACGGACGGACGGACGGACGGACGGACGGACGGACGGACGGACGGACGGACGGACGGACGGACGGACGGACGGACGGACGGACGGACGGACGGACGGACGGACGGACGGACAGACAGACAGACAGACAGACAGACAGAACACAGATAGATAGATGGATGGATATTCTCATCACATACCCATTTCACAGTTGAGTCCGGAATATCCATGTAGGCATTCGCAGACGAAACGTTTGCTGTAGTCGATGCAGGTCGCGCCGTTCTTGCACGGGTTATCGCTGCACTTGATGGTCGCTGTAACATCGGTCGGAACACGTGGTTTCATTCGTTTGATGCTACCTACTCGCCCTCGAAATTGACGAGTATATCATATATGTTGTGTTGTGTGTCAGTGTGTGTGTGTGTGTGTGTGTGTGTGTGTGTGTGTGTGTGTGTGTGTGAGTGCGTGCGTGCGTGCGTGCGTGCATGCGTGCGTGCATGTGTGTGTATGTGTGTGTGTGTGTGTGTGTGTGTGTGCGCGTGTGTGTGTGTGTGTGTGTGTGTGTGTGTGTATATATATATATGTATGTTTATGTCTGCATGCATGTGTGTATATCTGCATGTATGTACGTGTGTATGAAACAGATTGACGCGAATGTGCTGACTATCACATACAGAAGGCATTCTACATCTCGGCAATTAACCTGACAAGACGTATTCAACTAACGTTTGTTTCTATATTGCAGACTGAAGGTTACACTTTGCAGAATATGTAGCGTTACGTTACTATACGCACACCATATGTATGTATCATGTATTCAACAATGTCTACTTATCGAACATTTAGGAATTATAGCTACGATGAGATTATTTCATAATCTCAATATTATGTAGCCTGAGAACTGGTGTCCGAACGTTAACTTTGACATTCTAATAAAACATATTAATTAATGTTCCTTTGGTAAGATGCAATACGTAACAAACACGGCACTCACTGTACTGGCAGCACGTGCCGTAAGCATGGGAACGGCAGACGCATGCACTGCCGGAGTTGTAGCCAAATATGCAGTTCAGATCGCATTCAGCTGTCTCTGTGGTACGGTTCGAAAGACCACATTTACGCAAACACTCGTCGATCAGGTCTCCTGTTTCGCAGCACAGGAGCCGTTTCCTGGTGTGATGTCCCCCGCAAGTCGAATCACACAGTCCCCAGCTTTTCCATGGCTGCCACTTGCACAGACTTAAATACAAATGAATTATCACACTTATTACGAGTTATTGGAAAACAAAAGAGCATCGTTTATGCAATTATGGTGTAAAGTGTTGGAACTCACTGCCAGCCAATATCACCATGATGCCAACCGTTTATGGATATGCTATGAAATAAAAAAACTTGTGTGTTCAGCAAATAAAAAATATTACGACAAATATGAAATATTGAGCAGTAACTGGATTTCGAAATATCAAAGTGAAAATTAGTGAAGGTGTGATTTTATTATAATGTACTACATTGTAATAATATTTTTTTTATTTTACTTATATACTACTAATCGTGTTATTTGTTTCTCTAATTTTATCCTATATACAGGGGTATACATTCATACCATTTATCTTCAACATACTCCTTTTTTCTAATCGGTAAGTGTATTATATAATAAAACATTTTCAGTATCATATATTTTTTGTTGGGAAAAATAAACATTATAATTATTACAATGCGCACGCTATCTATATCTAAACGTCTTAGAGATTCTTTGAGAATTGTAGTAAACTCTTTGTAATGTACATAATTATTAATTAATGATGTTAACATAGTTATTTCATGTAATTCCATGCCTATAATTATGTCGTGACAACATGTGTATTAATCATTTATAACCCTGACAACAAATTCCTGACAAAAAGACCTCCGCGTATGCGTAGTTTCTAGTTTGGGCTCCGCCTGTTGTGTCTCTCTCTCTATAAGGCATGGTCATGAATATTCGGCTAAGTTCGCCAGATGTCGGTTTTATCCAACAAGTTCTCTGTGTTTAAAGTGCTGGCATAAATATTCATTATAATCGGGCTGCATAATTAATCAACCACATGGCAGGGAGCTCAAAGTGACAGTTATAAATCGCAGATAATACCATATATATATATATATATATATATATGGTATTATCTGCGATTTATAACTATATATATATATATATATATGGTATTATCTGCGATTTATAACTATATATATATATATATATATATATATATATATATATATATAAACATATGCAAACACACTCATACACACACGCAGACGGCATACGCACATGACACTTCGTGTTATATATATATATATATATATATATATATATATATATATATATATATATATATATATATATAATTTAAATTCAATACTCACTCGTAGTCTCCGCAGCTGGCCTGCGCCCAGTGTGCCTGGAGCACCACAAGTACCACCATGGCGGCGCTGAGACGAACGAAGGACAACATATTCTTGGAGTACACTGGAACAACAAATTGTATACGACTGTGGAATTGTCTTCCAGTTGAGAGAGAGAGAGAGAGAGAGAGAGAAAAAATCTGTTGCCTCGTAACTTTGAAACGACTGTTGAAAATGTATCTATTCCATGCTGCATATGCAGTGTAGAAACACATACCAGATTATCTAATTTATATTATCACACATTTATATTTATTTTATTTTACCTATTAATCTTATACAATTTTTTTTACAAATTGTACACAATGTCTTCACTCATTTATTATCAATGTACCCTTTATTTTAATAATTACACATAGCTGTAGCTTAGTTGTTCATCATGTATTACTATTATTGTTATACATATTTTATGTATTGTCATTTGCTTTAATAACAAATTGTGCTATTTATGTACTATTTATATAAAGTGACTACATCCACCACGGTATCGCGTCTCTTTCAGCTCCCTAATCGGGCGCGTACCGTGGTCGGTTCAATCGTTCAGCAATCGAACTGATCGGGTCGTGACTTGCTCCGTCGATCGCCGACAGTAGTTTCCTTATGTTGAACTGTCGCGTGACAACCTTAGATTATGTACTTTGTGCATCTACAAATGGTTCTTTCGTTCTGGCACTTCTACACAATAGTATATTCAACCTTCTTTACATTCCTTGGATTGTAAACGAAAGCTGGAACCCGAGCTTTTGTTCAGCACCAAATGTGTGGAATTTGCTTCTTGCCAGCGTTAAATTAGAATGAAATATAGTTTCATTTCGCTGGCGTCTAAAAACCTGTCTCTGCATATCCGCCTTGGCTTCCTAGCATTCTCGTCGACGACTCGCGCATTGTTTACGATTACAAGGTTGCTTAATCCCTTGGTCTTGTCGTGCTCTGAGCTTGATCTCCGAGGATGTTGGTGAGTGAGTGAGTGAGTGAGTGAATGAACGAACGAACGAACGAACGAACGAACGAACGAACGAACGAACGAACGAACGAACGAACGAACGAACGAACGAACGAACGAACGAACGAACGAACGAACGAACGAACGAACGAACGAACGAACGAACGAACGAACGAACGAACGAACGAACGAACGAACGAACGAACGAACGAACGAACGAACGAACGAACGAACGAACGAACGAACGAACGAACGAACGAACGAACGAACGAACGAACGAACGAACGAACGAACGAACGAACGAACGAACGAACGAACGAACGAACGAACGAACGAACGAACGAACGAACGAACGAACGAACGAACGAACGAACGAACGAACGAACGAACGAACGAACGAACGAACGAACGAACGAATGAATGAGTGAGTGAATGTCAGTAAGAATATTACGACGGTTCACCATCCCAACATATATAGTTGACTATTCTGTATTTATTGTGGTTACGACATTATAATCTTATTAGGTCACATTGAACTAATCAATCTTTTTACAAAATTTACGCCAACCCCAACCATTCTATGCTAGCACTGCCAGGGTCCTTGCCATTCTCAGTACATGGTTAGTTTACGTCCCAAATTTATATGGGACCGACCTTAGCGTGACTCTCCGATTCACGAGTGATATACAGCCTACAATGTTGAGAACCAGGTCTTAACACTAAATATACTATGCCTGCTTTGACCGGGAATTGAACACAGGCCGCCGGCGTGCCAGCCGGATACGCTAACCACTACACTATCCGCGCCCGTCAAACACGTTGCTGCCCCGGCTCGGACACACATTGCCAATACCACGATATAATTTGTTTAAACTTTCCACTACGATCGACGAGCCTAAACGTATCTGTGTAATTTTCTTTTCATAATAAGACACTCTGAAGAGAGGGAGCGATTGTGACAATGCATTATGCTCTGTTGCTACAGCCACGAAAGAATTCCGAATGGGAGTGCCTAAACTGTGACAACGAGCGGATTAAAAGTACGGAGCGTCAGTGTCTCCTTGCCCACCAATACACAGCAGTATCAACACCTGCATATCTCAACCTGTCACATTAGTAGCCCCTTTGATCATGAACGTGATCTGTCAATAGTAAGGAATGTTCACCTTTATGTAGTTAAAATAGAAGCAGACACATATCCCGTAAATAATCTACGCACACCTGAGGAATGCAAAGGAACAGTACTTGGCTTATGAAATTCAACTCTAATATTATATGCATTACAGTGACCCGCCCTAAAATTATCCGCGAACTATCTACAGCATCTGTGGAAGATTACTTCAACCTGTTGACTCAAGTTGTTATTTTGGCATACAAATATGTTAAATTATAATATTAAGTTGGCTAGTGCAATGCAACTCAGTCACAAAATGCGCGACAGGTATTAGGCATTATTAGGAGAAAAGAAATAATAAATGCCCAACCCACATCAAGTCCGCAGATTAAACAAACCATGTCCACCAAATGCTTTGACACGGGTCAGCATTATGGGATCCACACGGCCTAATAATACGAATCCGTAGATGGACCACAAAGACAAGCCGCAAGATGTTGGGGCACAGTTACACTTTAGACAGACAGGAAAGGTAACTCAACTCATTAAAGACTTCCAGTGGAACACCTTCAAGCAAGTTGAGAAACACAAAACGACTTAGTGTAGTATTTTAGATGGAACAAGACCTTATAAATATCATACGAGATAAATACATCAAAACGCAACAGATAATATTAACGTAAACCCGACAATCGGTTCGTACAAATTAGGCATTCATCAAAGACAAATTGTTTGGAAATTTGACATGCATTCTTCCGGATTATAACTGTCCACAACCAGGTATTTCCGTAATTTTTTTAAATGGTGAACGACACTTTAATGTAACATTAATGTAAACCGTATTTGTGTCGATATACTGTTATCGTTATTTTTGTATTTATATATAAAATGACTTCTCCAAATATCAGCGAAAATACATTAACAAATACTGTTCTGCATCGGTAAACGTACCTATATATTCATATCGTGTATATCCACCTGCTTGCATACGTTTCTACATGTCCTCTCTCTATACAGGTGATGAATTGTTTGCTAGGCAGCAACTTGGCATGTAAATGCAAATGGAGACTAAGCGACTGGGCAGCCGATACATGAGATAGATTAACGTTCAGAAACTGCGTTCCCGAGAAATCATGTATTCAAGTCGAGATTTTCAGATTATCGGGCACAAATTGTTGAGTTTCCGATTTTAATCAAATATTTGCTGTTCGAGTTTTGTGAAGTTTACGTTGGACCTCCTTGTTTCTGTCTACTCTCAGTGTTGGAGGCTGATTTTGGGCTAAAAGTTCTCAAAATGTCACCGTTTAAAGCTGTACCATTGTAGCAAATTTAAATGAGTTCGATAGAGCATTACGATATAAACTGACACTCGGAAATATAGTTTTTGTAATATATTTAATATCACCCTTAAAAATAACACCAGTCAATAGTCATTATATTGATTATGAGTTCAGATACTACATTGACAGTTTATGACGTTTAATTCAACTTTCATCTGCAGACTCCACATGTTTGCCCACTAATGTGGTTATAAGATTAATTTATTTCATTATCATTATAGCAGTTCTTAACATCGTTTAATACTTTAAGCTAACAATGTTAGGTATGGCTACGTAGCGCAGCAATAAGTCTACCTAAACTTCAGTGCTTATTATTGAATACCAACAGACAGCACGCGTAGATAGTCTACTGATTTGTATTACTTTTTATCGATGTAAATATTCAGGAAATAACTTCCTACCTTTTGAAAATAAAAATAAATCTTGATTTGAGGAAGAAAGCAACATTTTGTTATGTTTAACATTTGTGATTTACAGTTTCAGGTTTGAACGTTCATCGTGGTTAGACTATGTTTGCATAACATTTGCTGTTATGAAAATACAGAATGTATAGTTAAAGCGCCCACCTACCTGGGGACTTGTCTGCATGCAAAGTTAGCGACTGAGTCGTTCGTATTCGCAGGAGAACAACTCTGAGGAACGAGTAGTCAAAGACGTTTGAATCATGCACTGGTTTAATGTATTGGTTTACCGGCAAACACAGAATAATACGCAAGTACCTTGAACTTGTTGTACGCCGATGATCAGCGTCGCGGAGCCAGAGCCAATCAGCTCTGACACATTCACGTCATATTGTAATTTCCATGACATTTTCCATACTTCTCTTTCGGTTTCTAAACTACAGAAGCGATGCACTATTTATTATGTGTATAACACTAAGTAGCCATAACATAATCAGTATAACAAATATGGTGTTATGCCGTAAAGGAACACGTAGCGACATGTAGTCACTTAAATAAAGTCTTATGTTGAACGGGTGTCCTCGGAACATCAAATGTGGTGAGGACGTTTTAAAGATTCCATGCATGTGACAACACGTAGCTGAATTAATAATACCAAGATACGACATATTTGCATACAACGCTGTTGGGTCAGTTAACCTACTAATGATGAGGTAAAATGTCATTTGATTAGGAGCCATAATTATTTAATAAAACTAAACATACAAACGACGCCACAGTGAAACACCGGCATCGAGTTATTGAGTTCCACGTCACAACTTTTGTTCAAAGCAGAATAGCACATCAATCGATGTTCTGGTTGGACGCCAGAAATGGTTCTGGTCGGACGCTGGAAATAGTATTTGCACCAAACGCGACATAATTTTGTGTGTGAAATTAAATGGAACAGTAACAACGCAGTGTAACAGTAACGGTAAGACCCAGGGCGGCCTGGCGCCGAAATGATTAACTGGATCGGCTCTAGACTACTTGAAAACTATGTCGTGCAGGATTCCTTGTAGGATACAGTGCTGAGTTGTGGGCTGGATGTCAGGCTGTATAGAATGTAGACGCAGAGTACAAACGTTGAACAGTGAAGCTGTGCCATTTGGCAACGTAGTTATCTTCTGTTAAACAAACATAATCACAAGCACTGTGAATTGCATCATCTAATACGGTTTTAACATCGAATTACAAGCACAGGAAAACTGGATAGATTATCCGGTTTCTTTATTGTTTATACCGTACGATGTTTCGACCCTTGCTGCTCTAGTGTTGGCGTTGGTCATCGTCGTTGTCTATATGTTTTGGAGATGTAGCGCGAGGAATATGGTGGCCGGGTTTAGATGGATATATATATATATATATATATATATATATATATATAAATGATCTAGGATTAATACATATTAACATTATTATACATGCTTGCAATTATTATTCCAAGCATTAGTTTACTAATAATGTAACTTAAACAAATTTCTGTTAACCTATTAATTTATTATTTCTAAATATTTGAACCTTCTAACCGTTATATTATATTTAAAATAATTTAGCTTTTTTAAAGCATGCGCACCCCTCCAAAAACTGGAATGTGTCCTGGATTGTCGGAGTTACCACAATATTAAGAAACCATGCTGCCACCTAGCGATCAACAGATATCATCATACACCTAAGCTCTGATGATAACGGGATGTTTATTACACTTAACAAGGCGTACTTCTAGCGATTCGAATTAAATGCAAATGTAGCTGTCGATGTCACATGGGTGTGTCTATGAGTGAGTTGTTAAACTGCATAACGATATCAATGCAACTGCTAAAGTTTAGTGGCACAATATAATAGTTGACAATGTCATCATGCTACATGTGACACAGAAGACATGCAATGTTCATAACATACATTCATTAGAATAAACCCGCCCAAATACTTCAAGAGAAAACATGCCTTGTAAACGAGAAAGCACAGACATGTATCAAATAAACGACAATATATGTATAGATTCAACAAAGAATGTTTCGCATTCCGGAATGTCGGTTCAAGATCTCCCACCCACCCAAGGTAAAGCCCAACGATATTAACTTTAACACGCACGTCGAGCAACAGTCAATTGGCGATCATGTCATTCTTGCTTTTCTTCAGCCTCAGGAATTCTTGCTGCTGTTGCATCAGTCGTGCCTTGAGGGTAGCCAACTCACAGCAAAGTTCCGCACAACTGCTGAATCGTCGTTGACTCTCACGCAGCGGCTGTGGAACCAACACCCCAAACCACCTGAGAGGGTCCCTCTTATGCACGAGATGGTCCCCACCACCCAGCTCCTTCAACTCTACGTCTTCGATACGAGACAAGTCATCGGTGATGGTTTTCGAGTCAGCTGAGATGTTTGTCTTGCGGCGGCGGACGTCTTGTTGTGTCTTTGTGTCGGGAGAGTCGGCGACAACTTGGAATGTTGGAAGGTCAACGTCGTTGTGGACATCTATGTGGACAAGTGCCTCAGCCTCACTGGGCAGGTCGTACTGGAGGCTGCCTACTTTCTTTGTGCCCATACTGTAGCGTGCCTGTGAATGCCAACACAAGATGACAACATTGTATAACTGATATTCTGACAATAATAACTAACAATTTTGACATGACACACGTTTTCATATTTATTTTTGTAATGGTCATGCCTTTAGGGCAAGCAAGTCATTTCTGCCACCATATTGTTTGTATGCTTTTTTTTGACATTTTTATACATGCTCCTGTTCCCAAATGACCTGAACCTTAAAACAAAATTCATCCATAAGGTGGGAAGTGGAATTATTATGCAAATAATATTTTATTTCAATTTGTCTGTGTATTGCAGTAATTTTGCCTTTGAATACGTTTCTGAAAAGAAAAATGGTGACACAGAAGAAGACGTCAAAACAAGGATACAGAAAGCAAGAGTAGCATTTATCATGTTGAGAAACATTTGGAGAGCAAAACAAATCAAGCTTAACACTAAACTGAGAATATTCAATTCAAATGTCAAGGCAGTGTTACTCTATGGATCGGAGACATGGCGAAGTACACAGAAGACACTAAAAAGAATACAGACATTCATCAACAAATGCCTGCGCAGAATCCTATGTCTGAAATGGTCAGACAATGTACCCAACACTACACTCTCGAAAATAAAGTAAAGAAGAGAAAATGGAGATGGATAGGACACACACTCAGGAAACCTCCAGCAACCATCACCCATCTAGCCTTCACATGGAACTCCCCAGGGAAGAGGCGAAGAGGTAGACCACGGAAAATGTTGCAAATGTAAAAACTTCATGAGTGAACAATCCATACTATTCATTATATGTTATTAATATTATGAAACAGCTTTTTATTGGTGCATTTTAGTCATGAAGTAAGTCAAGTGATTTTTTATTGGTTTGAACATATATTTTATATGGCTGCAAAAAGTATCAATCCAGCTGTATAACGGATGTGTGTGTGTGTGTGTGTGTGTGTGTGTGTGTGTGTGTGTGTGTGTGTGTGTGTGTGTGTGTGTGTGTGTGTGTGTGTGTGTGTGTGTGTGTGTGTGTGTGTGTGTGTGTGTGTGTGTGTGTGTGTGTGTGTGCACATATACATGTGGGCATGCATGTGTATGTGCATGTATACTGACAATAAGTAATAACAAACTATTATGTCTCTTTCTAACAAACCCACACTTCAGCAGCACAGGTATTACATATTTAAGTCATAAATTACCACTATAGATTGGTTAGCATGACAGGTACATCATTACTTTTGCCATGAGTAAGTAGTACGTCATTACCTTTGCCATGAGTAAGTAGCCATTCTTCATGGCCACATCAAGATCTGTCTGACACCGGTGGATGGCATCCAGTGTCTCAAATAGAGAGAGCACAGCGTCATCCAGGCTCATGCAGACATCTTTTAGGGGTGAGAATTCCCTGCAACAAGTATGGTTCCACCTCAAGACACTACAAAACCATTATCATAAGGCCATAAACAACAGTTGTTGGATCTCAATAGATAAATTTATATTATAAATTAATAATTCACTTTTTTATTTATAATTAAGGCACTACGGTGTTGAGAACATTTACATATAATGTTATGAGAAACAAAAGCATCGTTTAATCGTATTTTAACTGCAATTAGGTTATTTAGTTTTTAAATTTCTCCGTTATCCCTGTCAAAAGAATTTATTCAAAATTGTTATGACATCTTTTAAGACAAGACATAATTCTCAGTGACAGGGCAAATGGTCATGAGATAGTCAAACGAATGGCCGGTCATTAGCCGACATATACGATATAGTATACACGACTGCAGCGACAGTCACAGTGTCACGTGAGTGTATGTTTATACTTTGTAGAGTCACAGTGTCAATGTGCCCGTCACATTCAGTCTCGCCCTCGCCTCGGTGTCACTGCGTGACTGCCAGACAACTTGCCTTATTTGGTGGAGACAATTCACAATAATCAAGTATATCAGAATTATCACAAATTACCTGTCTTCTGAAAAGTCGTCGACAGACGTCTCTGCTTCAGAATATTCAGACATTCTAATCTTATCGACGGCTACGACCCCTAGAACTAAAATCCAAAAGGGCCTAGATTATAAATCGTTGAATGACAGCCGGAAGTGTACTTGCGGCGTATTCGCAACTTCCGGTTGTTTATTGTGGAAATCTTTTGATAGACGATAACATAAATGTTTTGAGTTTTAGCAGCATTCCCGTATCGACAAACTGCATGCACTGACAAGATGGACGAAGTTAACTGTAGTGCTAATATAAAGGACCTGCCTCAGGAAATTTTAGAATACATTTTCTCGCTCTTATCACCTTATAAAGACTTCAAGTCTGTGATGTTGGTTTGCAGAGATTGGCACACTGTCATGTTGGGTAATGTCTAGACTCTAGTTGTCTACTATGCCTAAGTCTAGTATGGAGAACTGACAGTACTGGAATCTTGGCTCTTGCTACTGCATAACTTGCTTTAAATAAATATTTGTTATGCTACCCTCTATGTTGTAGAATCAAAGCAATAAAGACGTTTTTAATCAACTTTTTTATTTCATGGTTTTAGTTATATTTCGATAAAAAACAATATTGCCCCACTGCCTCAAGCAGGCATACCAAAAATATAAATAATTTTACGTGAAGTGTCCATGGCAACGTTTTTACATGAAGTGTGTTAGACTATACACTAGCCAGCTATTTTCTATGCCAGTGGCCAGAACAAGGCTTCTAGTTAATTAATTAATTAAGAATTTGTGTAGTAGACTGGTTGATCCATTTTGAAGTAATATTAGCCTTCGTAAGAGTCAGTAATTGTTACAACTAAACACGCTGCTGTCACGTTTTGAGTAGTTGTGTTATAAATGTGACCTGTCTTGTCACAATATTTGTATTAACTGTGACTTGATAATCATTTGATATCAACTTAAGATAAAACATAAAACAAATATTTGATAGAAGTATTTTTTATATATGGTACTACACTATGAAGAGAGCCTATGTAGTCAGTCATCTAGTTACTATTGATTTAGTATGCACACTTCGAGATGGAGATGCTGTTTTAATTATTTATACATACTACTAGAGTTCACAAAGTTCATGCGATTTAGGACATCGCAACAATATATTGCACAGTCCAAAGAATGGACTAAATTTCTTACCCATCCAAATGACCAGTTGACAACTTGACACAATTCCTACCAGCCCCTAACCAACTCAGCCCATTCAAATGATGGATCTTTGCATTAGTGTTTGTATCCAACCAGGCAGGATAAAATTGTTGCCAGTTCAAATATTTTGTGTCAACTCACATATGTACGACCAGTTGAGATGTAGGATTATATCCTAAAATAGACACGTGACATAATTACAAAGAATAATTGTGATGATTTTTGAATACCTTTTAGTACCCATCCAGCAAAATTCCTACCTGTACCAAATGGATTTTAACCAGCCAAACAACAGATGGATGGATCTCTATTCTCTAGATAAAGCCTCTAGATATCAAAAAAATTGTGCAATAATTGCACTCTCGGTTCAGTGTAAAGTAAACACTGTTCACTGTGACAAAATTACACAACACACAGACTTGGGAATGCAACAATGCAGATGTTTATCTACGTGTTAAATAGACCTGTCTACATGTTATGATACTCTTTGTTTGCAGGAGTTGTGAATCAAGAGTTTATCTTGTTTCGACATGCCGTGAACACTGCGAGTTTGTTGTGGGAACAGTCAGCCAAGACTACATCCGTTGTGACTGAGCGCTACTCCCACAGTTCGTGTTACTTCGACCGGTCAATGTTTGTGTTTGGTGGCTGCACAGCTACCGGAACTACTTTCAATGACCTCTGGCAGTTTGACCTTGCAACAAGACAATGGATTCGCCCTTTAGCTGTTGGTAGGTTTAACAAGTTAATATATAATCGAGACAAAAAGTTACCTTCTTACATTTTGATATTGAGTAAGATGGGCATTGTCTTGTGAAATGTATTTCTGTCAAATTCTATAGTTCAAAATATATTTTTTATTTAAACAACAAATATGCTAGGAGTACCCCGGGTAGGTAACTTTCATGTTTTGAGCGAGACTTATTTTTAAATAATTAAATGTGGAAGAGTTCTCTTTGTTAAAGTGTAACTTCTGAACCAAATGGAATATATAAGAAAATTAATAAAATAGCTGGCATATTCTGTCAGTCGAACCTAGGAATATGGCACATCATAACCAGTGTCACAGCTTGTCACGTATTGGTGCTGTTATTCGTTATGCATGAGATGTCAGCCTTCGGGATATTGGACCTTTGATTAGAATTTACCTCATTCACACAGCATTCTGAGTTAACTGCTGACATGAAAATGTCCGTGGTCATTGCAGATTGTTCACTTTTTTACAACATCTAAAACAATAAAAGTACACTTTCTGTCCCATTAAATAAAATACAATATACCCCAGTAGTTATTTATAATAACATCTTGGTTTGAGATTTGTTCAAGTTAATTTCCTCTATAAAATTATTGATGATAATAGTATTGTTTTATTTCAGACACAGTCCATATATACATACAAGTAAACATTATATTTAAAAATGAAGACATAAAAATATAATAATAGATACAAACTAAAAGCTTACACCAGGTTATATGCACACATGAAACAAATTAAAGATTGTTATATATATATATATATATATATATATATATATATATATATATATATATATATATGATAGACCTCATTATGTGAATAATTATCAAAAGATGGACTGCTTTACTTGTATAAAATTCAATATTAGATAAGTGCCATATCTTGTCACCTTCACTGTCATGAAGTGCCATGTTTCAGGTACATATCCCACTCCAAAAGCCTGTGCCAGTTTAGTGGCCTACAAAGACACACTCATTCTGTTTGGGGGCTGGAGCCACCCTACCCCCTACCCACTCCATCAGGTAAGTAGGCAAACCCAGCTGTGACAGTGGGTCGAAAATGCAGCACAGTGCAGGCGAAACACGTACTACATGTTGACATTAATTTAATGGTTTGGAGATTTCTGAACCTGTTTTAGGCTTTATGCTGATGAAACTTTATAAATTATCTTATGTAAACAACTGAATGGTTTAGATAAAAATTTGCTTACATCTACACACGTTTATACAACTCTGTTAGCATAACTCATTGATTGGTGTAATATTATTTTAATTGGTTTTTGTACTGGTAGTGTCTTTAGTTGTATGTACAGCACTGTAAATGTTTATGGACATAGTGCATTGTAAGACTTTAAGTATTATTAATATTATAAAGACACATTTTGTTGTGCCATGTATACTGACCAGTCGCATAGCATCACTGAATATCATATTCAGCGCTAGTCTAGATATGCACTGAATCACATTCAAGGTATGGAAAGTCATTACCAATCATGTAAACATGCAGTTCTCAACAAAAACCAAAAAGTACATGACAAGCTTTGCATGCTTCTGTTTCTGTCTTTAACATGCCACTGTGTTGTACATACAGAGTCCCACCGATTATTTGGTAAGCAACTTAATATCCACTCTTTCAGGCTGCACGTTTCTTCAATCAGCTGCACATTTACTGCCCACTGGTCAGTCGCTGGTCACATGTGATGCCGTCCAACTCACCACCAGGCAAGGCTGGACATGGGTCAAGTATAATCGGAGACATGATGATCGTGTTTGGCGGGTCTTACCAGCTGATTAGGTAATGTTGAAGGAGACACTTGTGTGTGTGCGCACGCGCGCGCATGTGTGACTGTGTGTGTGTGCGTGCGTGCATATATGTGTGCCTGTGTGTGTGCCTGTGTGTGTGTGTGTGTGCATGTCGGTGGGTGGTTGCATGGGTGGTGTATATATATATGTTGTGTGTGTATGCATACATACATGCATGCATGCATGCATGCATGCATGCATGCATGCATGCATACATACATACATACATACATACATACATACATACATACATACATACATACATACATCCATGCATGCATAAGACCTAGTGGATCCAGTAATACAATGTATGGAATTATTATCATGCAAAGATGTTTTAATATGTGTTTAGCTTGAATGATGTGCAATTTAAAACCTGACTTTGATTACAGCCAAAATGTACCTTAACAGTACGTATTTTAATGTTACTGTTTTTATCGTCAATACTTGATGAGGGGACCCCGAGTTGATCACTGTTGTCTTTCAACTGCAGTTGTAATGAGGTTTGGGTGCTTGACCTGATCTACATGAACTGGACACTGAAGGACATTCAAGGGATCAAGCCACATGCTCGCTATGGTCACTCACAGGTCAGTTCCTTGTGTGCCAACTGCCAAATTCTAGTCCTTATAGTTGGATCTTGAATTTTTTTTAATAGAATATGTTACTTACATAATGTCTTAAATGGACATGAATTTGATTTAAGGGTAGGAAAGTCACTCCAAGAAATATCCTATTTTCAAATGCAGCAAACAGGTTTTCGGGAAAATGACCTTGTCAAGGATGACATTAATGTGTTTCATTACTGAATATCAACATGTTTGATCCATGACTAAACGTAATTTGACATACACTATTGTCATAAAATGTAACTATATTTACAGTACACATCAGACGGGAACCATCATTTTCGGCTACAATTTTACAAAAGCAAAATGAATTTAGCTGTGTGAGAAATTATTTACTCAAATGCATGAAGACATTCTTAGTCTTTTTTCCATTGTTTCTCAGCTGGTGTTGGACAGTCAACACCTCTTGATTCTGGGCGGCTGTGGAGGCTCTAACATGGTCAGTGAACAAATGTAGATTGCTATCACAAAAGTGATTTTTGGGTTAAACAAGATAAGAATATTATTAAAAACCATCTTCTGCAAGTGAATGTATAGCACCATTGGAGGAATGGGCATAGTACTGGCATTAATGAGTGATACCATTACATCGATGCAATCACATCTTTGTTTGTAAACAGTAACTCAGTAACAGTTTACACACGTACACAGGCCAAACAGTGTTTCTTTCATTTCTGCCAAGGGCAGTATCTTAGTAAAGGTGTTTTGTAACAAGACATGCATGAACATCAACACACTACATTTTTATTCAGTATGTTACCTCAGTAATTCAATGTGTGTTACCTCAGCAATTCAATGTGTGTTACCTCAGCAATTCAATGTGTATTACGTCAGCAATTCAATGTGTGTTACCTCAGCAATTCAATGTGTATTACCTCAGCAATTCAATGTGTGTTACCTCAGCAATTCAATGTGTGTTACCTCAGCAATTCAATGTGTGTTACCTCAGCAATTCAATGTGTATTACGTCAGCAATTCAATGTGTGTTACCTCAGCAATTCAATGTGTTACCTCAGCAATTCAATGACGTATGGCTGCTGTCTATGGACACTGACATCTGGAGCTGGTCTCAGCTACAGGTGAACAACCCCGAGAATGGGGCTCCTCAACTTTGGTGTCACCCTGCTTGTAAGGTTAGTTACCCCCTTTCAACCTCCTTACACGTAATAAAGATTTACTCCATTAAAAATACCACATTTCGTAAAAAGGTCTTGTTGATAGAAACCTTTTCTTAGACAAAAATATCTCTTATGTACTTACTTAATCCAGATACTGATTTCCAATGTATGTGTCTGCATTAACATGTTTTTTAGAAAAAGTAATGTATAGATACCATGTCGATTTATTAAAATTCACCGTGAATCTCCTTAGTGCATGCACAAAACTCAGAGATATGAGTATACATAGTTTCTTGCATGTCACATTTTTTTTTACTTTTTTGCTTGTACATGTAGATAATCTTGCAGTGATACTGGTAATCAGAAACTGACATGTCCACAAATACAATGCTGGTAGATAGTAACATAACTTTAATGTATAGTGTAAGTTTCTGATTGCATTGATTGACTTATACACTTCCAGTGTTGATTCTGACGTAGTCTTTGCATGACACCTACAGGTTGGAGACAAAGTGGTAGTCCTGAGTAAGACGAACAGACCGCCGACCGACCGTCCAGCCTGCAAACAAGCCCCGCCCCCACACCCACCCCACAACAACCACGGGTGGCCGGAGGGCAGAGGTCAACCACCTGGTCAGCACAACTGTCCCGGCCGAAAGACAGCGTCGCCAGACGACAGACGTGGTCAAGAGGCAAGCGGACAATTATGTCAGTGCAGCAATGCGTCAGTGGCGACACCAAACAACGTGCCGGTGGCGACATCTAGTGGTGGCAATTTTGCTGCGCCGCTTAGTAACGCTGTACCAGTGGCGGCCTCTAATAGCAGTGTTGGGGCTCCGGGGCCGCCGCGGATGCCGTCGATACGGCCGAATGCAATGCGAAACCGAAAGAAGCTTCTTGAAGTGTTGCAACGATACGAGGACCGCATCAAAGCTCAGCGGCGTGACGGAGGCCCCCAGCGAGACCTCGTCAACGAACCGGTGGCGGCCATTTTTAACCTGATGGCTCCAGCGGCTTCGGTGGAAAACACGGCGGTTGTAAACCCAATGTACATGCACGTGCTCGACATCAGTGAGGCGGTTAGTAAGCGGGTCGTGGCGTGGCTCCCTTTGCCTACAAACTGTGACGACAATGCGCCAGAGGAGACCATCTTCTACTCGCTGATTGAAGGCCGGGGGGAACTGATCATGTTTGGCGGCATCCAGACGGACCTGGGTGGCATGCAGCGAGGAGTTGACGTAAAGCAGCAGACAGTCAGCAACAGCGTGCACTACCTTAGGACTGAGCATGTGTTGAGGTAATGACATCAGTCTCTGTGAAGTGTGTAGGTGGTGACAATATTCACTGGCTTGCGTGTCTATATTTCCTCAGGAAAGACTCTGTCCTGAGGTAATGATATCAGTCTCGGTGAAATGTACAGAAATTGACAGTTTACGCTTTGAACATTAAGACTTGACGTCATGACATCAGTCTTGGTGAATTGTACAGACGTTGACAATGTATACTTCTTCAGGACAGAACATGTCCTGAGGTAATAGTGACAGTGATCTAATGACACCACTCTCAGTGGAGTTCACATGACATTGTCCTAAAACACAGTCATGTGACCACGTTGTTTTTGTACAGGGGCTTGTACATTAATTTTAAACTTTCTGCCCAAGTGATATTTATTTGTTGAAAACAGGTTTATTATTTGTCAATGTTCTCAGAACTATGGAATGCAATTAACATCTACTAATTCTATACCAGGAATTTCCAGACAAGTACTTGAAAATAGGTACATCAATTAGATAACACTAGTCCATGTTTGTTACTGTATGTTTTATAAGTGTCCAGTATACATACATCTCGGTACCAAGTAACATGTCCAGTAGTCTAGATAGAATAAACTGGCCAGTTTAATACAGTAAATGTCTTATTAGATGCTCATATAATCAGATATACATGTTATTGTGATGGTTTCTCTATAGCTTCTGTCTGCACTTGATGAACTGACAGTTACTGCTGTATAGAAACTACTTTATTACAATGTATTGTATCTTGTACAACATTTGCTGAATGGCGATTGTTAGACCAAACACACCACACCAAGACAGGCGCTATGGTCAGCTAGTTGTAGCAGGCGTTATGTACTAACCTTTCATAAAATGTAAGAACTGATCAATGTGGTATTAATGAATACACATCACAATATTGTGATATACAGACATGTTAAGTCTTTTGCAAGAAGATCGTATTCATCAGATGAATACATGTGTTGAAGATATTATGAAACATGGAATGTTCATGTGGCTTTTATTGCTATCATAAGAAAAAATCATTATTTTTGCACTCTCCACATGAAATGTGACCAAATGTGCTGGTTTGACTAATGTGCTATAAATGGAGTGTGGCAGTGATTGTGTGGTGTCTGTTTGTTCTTTCGTCTTAACCAGTTATCTTTACATTCACAGTGTGTGAATGAAGACGTTCAACCAAACATCACAATATCATATTTTAATATTCATAAAGATACATGTTCTCTGCGTAATAAATGTTAATACATCAGAGGGGGCAATTTAAAGAGAGGTTGTCTATTCATCAATTTATATACTAATTAACGTATTATTCTGAAGACCCTGATAGATATATGCAAGGAATACCGCCCTCAAAATTGCATTGAAAAGTCCTTCTTTATTAGACATTTAACCCACAAAAGTTAACAAAACATTCAGAATAAAAAAATTATATTGGATATATAACAGTTTAACCATAAACCTGTTTGCTGTTTAGAGTGGTATCAGTGTCCCATGTTCAATAAAAAACAACTGTTAATCATTACATCTCCTTCACAAGGTAGGATACTCAGTGTCTCGTACTCTGTGTCTGTGTATTGTATTTGATAACACAGTCTTTGTCATTCAAACTTCTGCATCATGTCAAATAGGTGACTCATGAAAAGAATATCCTTTTTAACACTTTAAGAAATATATCTAGAACTAGAAAAGTACCTATTACAAATACGAAAACAAACACGTGCTAATTTAACATATTTACAATACTGCTCTGCAAAAATCGTCTACATTGGTAGGTTCACAGACATCACAAGGCTTGGAACATGTGCCCCGCAGACATTTTGAATTTGTCTACGCTATGCCCGCTCTTGCCTGACAAGCATCCTAATACCTTTGGAATGTGTCACCCCTGTACATTTGTAATATGCCTTGATTACATATAAACGGTTAACTCCCGCTCCTTTCGAATGTGCCTCCATTATACTGTATGTCCACACAGACACCTTTGGAATCTGCACCCGTTTGGTCTTTGGTGTGCACCTGAAGATTTCTTAAGAACAAGAACTGTTATTCACCAGTATTCCCTCCACTCCCCTGTGTTCCGGTATCAATGGCCCAAGAGTGGAGCAATGCTGATGTGAATCAGTCCACCTAATAGTCGTTTTGTTCTGGTGCCACTAGAGGTCTGGATGACCCAGGAGGATGCAGTTGGAGGTTTTGGTCTCCCCCTAGACCACCCACTCCGGATGTGCCCCTGAGGTCATGACTGTTACACTGATGACGCACTCTTGACCCGTTGTTCATACTTCAGCTGGTCAGCGTACCACACTGGGAAGATGCTCTTCACCATTGACCAATAGTTCTTCTGCCAGATCAAAGCATAGTATATATTATATTGTACATATTTTAAATATGAACCACGTCATGATGAGAACATTTTACTCTGTCTAAGGTATCCAACAACACAAACTCTATGAGAACTTCTGCAATGAAACATAGCACGAGAACTTCTGCAATGAAACTTCTGCTGCAATGACACATTCCGCGGAAGACAGAGCTACCACTTTTCCATTTCCCACACGTTTGAGATCCAATCTCCCACCACACAATATTACAAAAATTTCCATTTCCCATTTATTTTTGGGCCAAATTGCATATGTTCTGGTAAAACAAACTGAATGTGGTGATTACATTAGGTAAGTTGCAAATGGTCGAGTATCCTTGTGGCCCTGCCTTTATTTGTACATGTAGACCAAGCAATGTTTGTTCTTTTGTCAAATCTAACTGGCTCCAGTCAAAAATAATACCCTGTTCAATGACTCATTAAATTAGAAGCAACCATTTGTCATGATACCAACTGGTAGCGACTGGTACTGAGATGTTTATTATCTCTCTGTGAAATTAATCTAACACTGAACTGATTTATAGACATTTGTTTATTTGATGAAAAAAATTAGTAAAAATTAACTCGCCTTTAATATGCCAAAATTTGTATGGTCCGGTTCACTGACATCATCCGACAGATCAGCTTCACATTGTTTGATGTCCTGGAATGATTTAAAAACACTTTTTAGTCAAATTTAACAAGTAAAGGTAAGTTTCCTTCAATGCAGTATCCAGTCCTAAGAATATGTTTATATATGTTGCACAAGGTCCTTATAATCAAAAGTAATTTAACATTTACCTGTCACTACTACTAGAAACAAACAAAAACACAGGTGAGTCTGTTAAAATGGTTGAGTGGATCAGATGCTTCCTGCTTATGTATTTTTACATAAAGAAATCTGTTTCAACATGTTACATACTTCCAGAAGTTGCTTGTTCCTGGTCATTGCCTTAGAGTAGTCGGAAATGAACGAAGCCGCCCTGTCGTCTTGTGTGTCATAGTATGTTTCAGCCCCACGTAAGATAGCCTCTCGCCTCATCAGTCTGGAACCAGAAAGAAAACGTGTAAAATTAAACCAGTGTTCACCTTTTTACCTTCAGGTTCTGCACGATTTCAAGCCACGTGTGGGCTATGCAAATAATTAAGTGTATACATTTCGAGTTCACTAATATCCACCTTAAGTTGGCTGCCATGCCATGACAGCATTTCGGCTTCTCTGGGAAGCATCCTGTCATATGCTACAATTACTGCATGAAGACTGCTCATATATATTATGATATATCCACCACGGTCTATAGCCAGGTACTCATTTATATAGCTGAGTGAACTGGAGCAATGTAGAGTGAAAAAAGTTGCCCAAGGATTTAACTCCGCAGCACAGGATACGAACCCTGGTTCTCCTAGTCGAGAGTCCAAAGCTCTACCCCTGAGCCACTGCACTCTTGGGGCGATTTCTTTGGCTGACATTAAAAGTATATTTTTGTAGTTTCTAGTTGTTTCCAGCACTCGGCAACATTCTTTTAACTGACTAGTCTGTATATGTTGTGGTTACAACGTATGATCTTATGAGGTCTCATTTAACTAGTCAGCCTTTTTCAGAACATCACGCCAAGCCGACCTTTCTATGCTGGCACTGAGGATGGTCACTGCCAGGGTGCTTGTCGTCCTCAGTGGTTCTTTTACGTCCCAAACTGAGACGGGACCGACATTAACGTGATTCTCCGATTCACGAGGGATACACAGTCCCCAATGTTGAGAGCCAGATTTTTACATCACAACTGCCGGTACCGGGGATCGAACCCGTACCACCGGCGGTAGAGGCAGGTGTGGTAACCACTACACCACCCGCGCTCTCTTTATTTTGAAAGGGATGCGACAGGGGAAGAGAAGAGCTGGACGACTCAACGATATCTCCCAAACATCAGCACGGACGATTCGATTGGGCCGAATCTGTTTCGGGCCGAATCATCCGCCTCCCCTTGGCTTGGGGCGTTGGGCTTGACTTAGCCTTAATTTGCTTGGGCCTTGGGCTTGGCCCGGGGTAATATTATAAGTCCAAACACAAGTCGCATAATGACATGTTACTTAATGACATATCCTCAGTATAGTGGCCATAGCATAAAATGTATCGTCTTGCATGTAAATAGTGGGGTAATAAACCTAGGTTAACCTGGGGGACATGATATAGTGTAGTGGTTAGCAGATCCGTCTCGGAGATTGAGCGATAATATACCACAATGATTGATATGTTAATTATTTTGAAACTGCGCAGACTCATTACTCACAGTTCCTCGTGCCGTTGATTCAGCTCCACTTCCTTGGCTAACCATTTCTCAACACACTTGTTGTTCATGGTCAGATTATTCTTGAATTAAACTTACGCAGCGCTACAAATGTGATGCTTTGTTTTGTAGTTAGGTACGCGACACCCTTGTTTGGAAACGACCATAATCGCTAGGTGGCGCAGTCAACACGCTGCGCGTTTACACTAGGTGGCTCACTAGGTGGCACAGTAAAGAAGATGCGCGTTTTCGCTAGGTGGCAACTCTGTTTCTTCCGAACAGGTTTACACTTTACTTGTTCTGTATCACAATTGGTAAATAGCGCATGGAACCATATAACCTTCTTTTATTCCGTTATCTTTATGTTCATCGTAAAAATAAAACATCGAACAAAGTGGTCAAAGTATATGAATCATTCTATCAAAGAATAACGCTGACGTATGTATGCGTTTCGAAGCAATGCATGGTGGGTCGTTGTCGTTGAGTATAACCAAATAATATTTTCTGCAAAACATACTACCGGTACCTCTAATGAGTGGATTTCGTTTGCCATGGGCCTATCTTCGCAGCTGGCTTGATGGCGATAGTCCACCAGAACGCTGTTCCAGGCTGATTAACCAAAATATGTATACATAATTAATAATTAATAGATAATATAATTTCGTGTAAGAAAAATACCGATCAAAAAATAAGACCAAACGGCATAATTGAAAGTTTATTAAAGATTATCAATCGAGGTACATTTTTAATAAGAGTTGTGTTCAGCCAACATATTTAAGTAGATCAATGATGATTAACTGAGGTATAATTTTAACAGGGTCACAGCTAGGCCAAAATATGTGTTCCATCATTAAGCGCGCCCATCGCGTCGAAAACTTCGCTTGCTGTTCGTTAATTAAATCTTCTACTTTGTGACCACTTTCTGACTAAACCGTTGACGTTAAAATTATGATAATAATTGCAAATGATTAGTCGTTCGGTGCATAACAAAGCGTAGCAAACTTAAGATAAGTTAATACCAGTAAATGCACCAAACGTCGGACGAAGACAAAGATCGAGTTTTTACAGCGACCTGGACGAGACCTTAGGGAAACCAAACCACTACTCGTACGATAGTGATAGGAAAGTTCAAAGCGCAAGTCGGATTAAAACGGCTGACTGGAAGCATTCGCCAAACACCGCGACAGTTTCTCCAAGAAGTAGCACAAACAAATATCGAAAGAAGAACGTTAAAACAAACATCTAGGTAAGAGAGAAGACACTGGTCATATCGACCAGGTTGAACAAATCAGAGGACGGAAGTGGACATGGGCCGAGCGCATCAGTAGAACACGAGATAGCCGATGGACATCGCGTATTACCACCTAGACACCTTACGAAGGGAACCCTTCTAGGCGAAGACCGGGAGACGAAGGAGAGACGAACTAGTCGAGTACTAGACGGGCACCGGTGGCGGTGGCGGTGGCGATAGCGGTGGCGGTGGCGGTGGCGGTGGCGGTGGCGGTGGCGGTGGCGGTGGCGGTAACTGTGGCGAAGGCGATGGCGGTGGCGATGGCGGCGGCGATGGCGGCGATGGCGGCGATGGCGGCGATGGCGGCGATGGCGGCGATGGCGGCGATGGCGGCGATGGCGGCGATGGCGGCGATGGCGGCGATGGCGGCGATGGCGGCGATGGCGGCGATGGCGGCGATGGCGGCGATGGCTTTAGCTTTTCTGGAGCATACGACCAAAACCAAGGTGTTTTGTTTCCATTTAAATGCGTCACTAGGATAAATTACCTTTGTAGAAGCGACATCTTTCTATGGCACGGGCCTACTTGCCCAGCGGCCTACTTCTGGCATGGGACTATTCTCGAGCCGTTGCACAGCGCTCATCGAGTCGTGTTGCTGTCAAATAGCTACGACATGTACTCAGCTTTGTCACAGAAGCACTCTCGACAAATGGCGAGCCTATTTCAACGCACATGTAAAATAATAATAATGTCTTCGAGTGGTACACTCACATGCACCCGAGCATTCTGAGTTAGATACCGTAGTTAATAAGATACATAACAGGCATATACAGTAACATACAGAGCGTGGCGTGGCGTGGCGTGGCGTGGCGTGGCGTGGCGTGGCGTGGCGTGGCGTGGCGTGGCGTGGCGTGGCGTGGCGTGGCGTGGCGTGGCGTGGCGTGGCGTGGCGTGGCGTGGCGTGGCGTGGCGTGGCGTGGCGTGGCGTGGCGTGGCGTGGCGTGGCGTGGCGTGGCGTGGCGTGGCGTGGCGTGGCGTGGCGTGGCGTGGCGTATGGCCAGACTACACCAGAGGATCACCCACCCCTCCGTGACCCTAGGTGTGAGTGTGTGTGTGTGTGTGTGTGTGTGTGTGTGTGTGTGTGTGTGTGTGTGTGTTTGCGCGTGTGCGCGTGCGTGTGTGCGTGCGTGCGGGCGTGCGTGCGTGCGTGCGGGCGTGTGTGGAGAATGCGAACGACGACGATAATGCTAATATTAATTATTTAAAACAGATGAATGGGGGGGGGGCATCTTGTAAATGTCCCAGCAAGACACCAGGTCGACAGCAAATAGCTATGGTAATTATGTGAGAATCAAAATAAAAAACACTAATAAAGGAAAACAATTTAATTATAGCATCTAAGATGCAAGAGGCATTGAACGAATACGCATCAATGTCAGCAACGATGAATCGATAACAGCCGAATCTATTTTATACAAACAAACAAATCATTAAGTGAATGCAAACCAATGGAAACTTTCACAAAATAAGAACTGGAAAATAATCAATCCTATCGATTGGAATGACTTACTGGGGTGGTGCCAGACGCTAACAGAATGCTGAAACGTTCCTTTCAAAGCAAGATGATGGAGAGTGTTATTGATAAACTTGCTGTCGTAACAACAACGGATACAGTCCAGGATGAATCATCTGTCAAACGCGGCAATTAGTGAATTTGCGCGGAAGCTAACGTGTGCGCAATAAAAAGCACCTCGACAAAGAGTAAAAATAATTATGCAACGTCTAAAAAAGAACGTCTAAACAAAAGGTTGAGCCAAAGAAGTATTAGCCGCCTTTAGAAACCAGTGGCGGAATCTGAATTCTAGGTAATGTTAGGAACTAGCTTTAGTATCCCTGTCAATCTTGCTGATACCAGGACGAATTGAGGGGTTAACAAAGTTGTAACGTTGGCGGTAGATGAAAATATCACTTAAGATCACAACTAGAAATTATTAATTATTACAGAAAGATATGACAAGGTATAAGAGTACCACAGACAGCTGTAAACAATATCCGATTTGACCAAAGCTACTAACGCGAGGGGACAAACTTGATGGACGCGCAAAGCAACAGAGAATGTTACTACAGTGGTCCAAATATCATAAAAAGTACGCATGTTATTCAATACAATATCTTTCTCGGAGAATGGATGGAACTACACCAGAAATTATATAACAATTTGGGAAACATGTAATACATTATTGCTTCGACAGTGTTATTATCTACATTGCTATGAAAATAAACGTTATAACCGGAGAAGCTTGTCGCCGCTGTATGTAGCAGAACATAGTTCTGTCACAGAGAATGTGACGGAGAACCGAAACCGCGTTGCGGTCGAGAATGAATTGCGCGATGGACATGCAGACATTAGACCAAAACGTTCACGTGTCTTATATTTCCTTGCAACCTGACACATCACAGGGAACTACAACGAGTGCCACTTACCACCAAAAAGGAAATGGAGACTTGCAGACTTTTACATAATCGCACAACTGATTTATAACAATAGTTGAATAACTCTATGACAATTTTGTGTGGTGTACTGGGTAACTGGGTTAATACCGTACACTGAACAGCTATTTACAACAACTGAAGTTTGACGTTTTGACTCTAACAACACTACAGAGAAGTTGAGATGGTGTCTGATTGAACATGTCTGCCAGGGAAGTAAAGTGTAAAGCGCTTTAACAGTCCCGATGACTGGATACTGCTCTATACAAGAACTTATTTTTACATTACTTTTACGTAATTAGTCGCCCCTTCCACGTATGGCACAGAGAGGCAATCTATCAAGGTATTGTGGTTCGGCGAGACAAATAATGTGGTGCCCACTTTGACAGCTCTGCAGGCCAGAAACTTCTTACGTAGGGCGGCACTCTTCCTCGTTGTCATAACATAAACACATGTACGCAGGGACATACCATTCGCCCACATATACGTCATCATCCAGAACAAAATGGAAACAATAACCGATTCGCATATTTTTGTATTTCTACAAACAACAAAAGAACAGCGAGCATGGACTATATTGCAGCGAAGAAACGTATACGTCATCATCGACCAGTCAGTTTTGGATACGTTGGCATCAAATCTTTTCTCCTCGCGTCAAAACTCCGTTTTCAAAACTAAGTTGTTTAACGACCTTGCTCTACTGTTGCGAAACTTGACGCGTCAGAATAATCAGAAATAGTGACAGAGAGTGACCTGGCCAGCTTCCTGTTTTGACCACGGCGTGGCAAAGACCTTTGAGCCGGCTCGGTCATGTCGCCAGACTCCGGCAGACTCGCCCTGCCCATCAGACTTTTGTGATGGACATCAGCTGGCCAGGGATGTGGACTGAAAATGAACTTGACCACAACGTTGCTGCTGTGATCTAAATTTGGTGGCCGGAGGATGACGTGACGTCTGGATATGGTACTTCTTGATCGATTCAAGTTGAGCGTTTTGACTGTTCCGCGGCTCTCCAGACGGCGAGCGTGAAGACAAAGGTCATGGCTATTTCGGGGTCGCTGTATGTCTGTCTCGGGCCACGTGTGCACGGATGTTTTTTAGCAAAATTGGACGCATTCAATTGTAATTGTAAATATAATTTCAAATGATATCTTAGTCCTCTTATAATGTATGTCTACTCATTTAAATTATATTTTTAGAAGATAATTTATATATCTATATATCTATATATCTATATATCTATATATCTATATATATATATATATATATATATATATATATATATATATATATATATATATATATATATATATATATTAAACAATTTTAAAGGATATTTTATATATATATATTTATTTATTTATTAACTAGTTTACACCACAATTATTGTTAAATAGATAATCTATTATTTTAATTGTGTCTTTATTCATTTATTATATTAATATATATATTTTGTCATATTAAAGAACACATTATGTACAATGTATATCTTATATCTAGATCTTATATTTATTTGCCTTATTTCATTTTATTGTACATATAGACACTATATGAGTCAACGCCAGACTACATTCCAATTCATCATATAACATTTTGCACGTTGAATATGGCAATAAAGCTTTATTATTCTTTCTATGATATTTTGTTGAAATTCAAGTTGGGGCAACGATTTGAGAACATCCTCGCGCGCCAGCGAGCGAATGCTACTGCTGATTGTGTCAGTGTCAGTATCCCTGGCTGATCGCTTCGCAAAACTCTGAATTTAAGCTCAGCCAATGAAATCGCCCGCTAGATGGTTTGGTTGTCGCCATGTCAGGGTACCATAATATATACATATATCAGCCACCGTGCAACAACGTTTATGATGCGGACGGGTCGTTATACAGGGACTCCCGCCAGTCGTGTATCCGTCTTCAAATTGAGGTGAGTATTCGCGCTGTTCTCACGGCTGACGCAGCCGCGACTGGGGATGTCAATATAGTTACCTCCCGCACTTCGCGTAGTGGATTAGTCATGGCTAATTTGGCTTGGCAAACAGCCCTGGCTTGCGTGAATGCTTGTGGGAGAAGCACCGTTGATTGGTAATGGATTCAGTGAAAGGAAGAGAAAAAAGCAACATGTGACGATAATTCATAATAGCGTTATGGGTGAAAGTTTCAGTTGTCTTGTGAAAAGGGCAGACTGTTGCAGAACCGGGAGAATTCGTGGAGAAGACCACAAAGCGCACTTTTCATGGTAATAAATGGAAAGGCTGTTTTGTTTTTATTAAAAAAATATCTTCGAACACGTGTCGTTTTGCGTGTGTGAAGTCTCATTGATTTCTGAAACATCACATACAAAGATTCATTCAAGAACTATCAATATGCGTCTAATGTCGTGAAATAACAAACGGCAATGAGTAGCATTGTTGACAAATAATATGCGTTCCGTAATAATCATTCTAAATGAGCATGTGTCACATTATTAAATAATAAATCGATCAAGAACCTGAATGGAACAGATTATCAGCTAATTGTGTAGGTGCTAGTAGAGTCAATATATTAAAAAATAAAATCGAGATATAACTAAGAATGGCGGGGTTCACGTAGATAGATAGGTTGGACTATCGATAAGCCAAAGGGCTTCCTTGTCCACCTGTCATCTAGAGTCGATTCTGCAATCTTGTGAAATCGTGTTAAAAACCTCTTACTATTTTCGCCGGCTAACAAGGCATAAATGAAGGTAGTTGACACATAATGAGACAGTCCACCCTTATGTCATTTTCAGATGTCTCAATATATGACAATGATCTACACATTTCCTTCTTTTATCACTATGTCGCCCTTCCGTGGCAATATAAAAGATCTTATTCAATAAATGGAAAATTTCTGCTGAGAAATAGCTTACCCAATCATATTGATCTACATACAAGTTGTTGCCAATAACGTGTTCCAATGACACCTTATGCACCTTGCGGAAAGCAGATCTATCTTGACACTACATGCGATCTCGTTACTATAATTATTGATGGGTGCCAATTAAATGTTGACGTATAGCAGTGATACTAGGAAGAACTGCAAAAACATGCGCATGAGTGAAGACATCGATTCGGATCTATATATAATTTGGATAATAATATAATTTACTAAATATTTGATTAATGCAACATGTAATTAGTAGGTTTAAGCAGTTCTTTGGGTGCGGTTTGTGTAGATTGTTGTATTGTTGTGTAATGAGACACTACCATCTTTTACTTAGGGGAGACCGGGGCTAGTTGTAACACGGGTAAGTTGTAACATAAGGCTTGCAGACAAAACTGCTAATGCAAGTTATTCTGCAAGACGACTGCATGTTCATCAATGAATTTGAGCATGCCATGTGTAATGTTACGCCATTTTAAAAGAAAAGATGTACTACCGTACGGGGGTAACTTGTAACACTTTAGGACATATAACTCATTATACCACAAATATGTAATAAGCCAGGCATTTAATTATGCACCAGTTGTCTGCGGGAGATGTGTGGGAACCCTTAGGCATGACAACAGTTTCGATCGGTTAAGAAACCTACCCGCTATCCTGAAATGTGTTGGTTTTGTTACAACTAGACCCTATCTCCCCAATATGCCATCCTGGAATGGGTTGAGAAGCGACAAACTGCAACGTTCTACATCTGGCAAATAACCGTCCGCTAAATTAGGGGAGAGTGATCTATATTGGACCAGTATATATATTGGACCACGGCGATTTCACATCTTTACGACAATACAGCAACTAGTGGCGCCGAATAGGATATTAGCGGCAAAGCAAGTTATCGATTGGCTGATTCAAAGTGGAGGAATGCGCGCGCAAAAAAAAACGGTGTGGATTTCTTTATTTGTCATGCTGTTTTTGTAATTGTATCGCAATTTCAAGCGTGTGCCTCTCTGTATCTATTGATCCTGCATCAGTGGGATTTGCTTGTCGGGTGTTTGAGGGTCTTTTATAATCACAGTTAAGCTCAGAAAGTGTCACTCCAAATAAATCAGGAGAACTACATCCGAAAACCGGAAGTGTCGTGTTACCGATATTGGACCAGCAGAAGGGACATATATTGGACCGGTGGATCAATATATATCTCAGGCGGTCCGATATAGATTCCGACGCTTATGTAAAGGAAAGTTGTAAAATCAATATCAAATTATTTCAATAGAAGTTTTAAATGTTAATATAGCCTTATATAATCGTACTTCCGATTGACCATTCTACACGATGCTACTTCATTTATTTACTCTCGCACGCCCACAATCGCGCCCGCCCCCTCCGTTTGTCTGCTCAGGGAGAGAATGCTAGACAAAATATGTTGTTCATTATGAGCACATATGGACTGAAGAAGACTTGGACCGAGCCTTAACTGCTCTTCAAAACGGAGACGTAGGCTTAAATGCCATCGCCAAGAGTTACGGGGTTCCGAAGGCAACACTCAAAAGGCATCTTGACAGCGGCAACAAATATGCTAATGGCAGTAATACTTAAATCGGCTGTCCTCATACCTATATTTTGACAACAAAATGACTGCTCTAGGTGGCGTAGGACATGAGATATAGGATCATTAATCATGGCGGATGTGAATGTCGGAGAAGGTCAAAAGTTATATATTTGAAATGATGGTCCCCGAAAACCTATATTAGATACCAAAACTATTGATTTACTTGAAGCAGTTGTTAAGATATGAGAAAATATGTTTACGGCGGCCATCTTGAAAAATGGCCGCCAACGCCTTCCACGGCGAAAACTGAGATGGCCCTATATCCAAATATTTTTGTCATTATATGCTCTACATTTGTGCCAAATTTCATGCTTGTATCGTAAAACGCACAATTCATTCACACTTGGCTATATTGCAGTATGTAAGCTAATCAGAGACAATCCATCAGTTAACACTTGTAGCGTGTCCAGTCCATACAAAATGGACTAATTATCATTGTAGGCCTTACGTGACATATTTGTGTAAGTCTAAACAGTGTATCCTGGCATGTGCTATAATTTGTAATGCAATGACTAGCGGTCCAATATTTATCCCGGGGTGGTCCAATATATAGATCTGTGACTTATATTGGACCGGTGTGACATTTACTTGTTTCTTTTTTCTGACAAGAAATGCGTAACAATAGATCAATATGGTGGGACATGTGGATACCCTAGGAGGTTACCTTTGTGTGAGAATAGTTTCCACCTAAATCTATCAATGCGCTATGATGCAATTGATCAAGATGCTTAGGTGGTCCAATATCGGTCATCCTCCCCTATAGTTGACATGCGTTTGCCGTTTCCAAAACGTGATTCTAGCTTCCAGTTGTAGATTACTATATGCGAATCAAAATAAACTAACCTGAAGAACGTGCAGCAATATGTATAGATTGATATTTGAAATACTGACGTAGGAAATTAAAAGACCTAAGAGAACTTGAAATGGTTAATAATATTTATTTCGTGGTTAGCAAGAATATGATTCGAATAATACATTCGAATAACGCAAACTTTTTATTGGCTGCCCACATCACGTGTTATTTGTGTTATGCATGATGGCGGCTTCTGAAATCACGAACGTCAGACCGCAAATGATGTGAATCTGGCCTGAAGCAGTGATATTCTCGTGTGACAGAAACAGACTCGTGGCCGAGTACAAGTTCGACTCAATTAACGTTGATAAAGTGGGGGAGGCAAGTGGTGCAACCGGTTACGCGATGGACAAGTAATCGATATTTGTAAATTGTTCCCGTACGCTGAATGTCGCCTTCGTTGCGTGGAGTCCTGTGACGCGACGTCCCCTCAACTTGCTTCTGGCGATATCACCAATGATCTTTCTTCCACCAATTATTCACCTTGTTGCGTCTCTCCATTCTTCCACTGCCGTGTCCCTGTTCTCATCAATCTCTTTCTTCCGCTTGCCGTCACTTATTCCTATCATTATTGGCTTTTCTAAACGTTCGTCTTCCACACACATGATGGGTTCGAAGTACGACAGCTTGTCTTTTTCGAGTGACGCTTATATTGCTCTTGATTGACTTCTGCAGTGACGGACTTGTTTGCTCTCCAAGTCCCCCGTGGAATTTGCAGCATCCTCCGCCAGCTACGTAAATGACATTACTTTGCTGTTTTTGATCAAATAAATTTTAAAATCCTCGGGCAAGAAATCGATATTTTAAATTACTTCCAATTATTTCATTGATTGAATGCACACGAGATGGTAATAATGCTTTAGCGCTTCTTTAAAGGGGATATTTAAAGTGAATTTTATTGATGGACGAGCTGAGCTGAGCAAAAATATAATTATAATAATTTGTTATTTTCAAAATACATGTAAATAAATTAACAATGCTGTATTTCACGTTTTAACCTTTACCGGTGTGTTGTTTATACCATAGAATTGACAGTACACAGGAATATGTCAGGCAAATCACATATCCGCAAAAAAACTTACATGTAACCTTTAATGTGAATATATTGATCTGCCAAGCCTGCTAATGCCGTAGAGTGATTTATTTATATATTTGTGATAAAAACCGGTATAGTGTATTTACAGATAAAACCGTTATATTGCAATTGTTTCTGATAATAGATGGTAAAATATACATTAGCCAACACATGAGTTAATATATAAAATTATCTAGAAGATAGTATCACGGAGATCAAAACCAAGCCCAGAAGAAAAGCGGGGAATCTCCAAGGAGATTTATTAACAAACGATCCGACTTAATAACAAGCTAGACAATTAAGTCCATAGGTATCGGAACCGGGAAGGGTTGAGGTTGAATAGGTGGGGTTGGAGATAGGATTAGTCCCTAAATCGTTAGGGAAGGGACTGCATGTTGGGTGCAAATACAGGTTGTTGGAGAGTCTGGAGATGAGGTTTGCCTAACCTCATTGAGTTTTTCGGAAAGGGTTAACAGATGAAAAAGGTAACGTCGACGAAACATATTCAACAGGAAATGTTCTCCTGCCCCGTATTACGATGACGTAATCCGAGACATAGTGACGCCGGAGTGGTTCTGATGCTTCGGCTCAGACGCTAAAAGTTAATTTGTACAGATATCAGTGACATTGCATGGTCTGCGTGCACATGAAGTGCCTGTGTACATGCTCATCAGGGTGGGACACGAATATGATTCAACCTTTAGGACTACTGATAGGCAAATGTTGCAATGCTGTCTCCAGCCTGGGGCACTGCATGTTGGACTTGTTCAAGCTTGTCGCAATCACAAATGAAAACACCAACAGCACGCGTGAGGCCGCCATTCCTAGATGCCATAAAAGGCGATTATAAAACCTCATATTATCGATTAATGTTCAGTTAACAAGGTTGTGAGCGACACGGCGTCTTAATACGATTTCACATCGCATGGCAACACGTGCAGACTACTGCATCTGGAAAACTCATCTTTCTTGGTAAAAGCATGCACAGTTTTCCGAGTTGGCGTAAGTGGATTAAGAACGAAGAATACTACACATGCACGCTGACACGGAGCATCTGCTTCCTTCGATGTCATTAGTGACTCTAACAGAAGCGTTTTGTAATAAAAACGTAAAGCTTCTCGTGGATTGTGGAACAAATAAAACAACATTCGTAGTCTTTATGCAGTTGGACACAGATGGTGAACTTTAGTGCCAATTAACAGTTTCCACAAGACACGAATGTTCGTTTGCTGAAAGTGGATCATGAATAACAGTATTAATTGTATGTGATTTGGTTTGTTTTTAATGCCAAACGAACCACCCTGTTCATGAGGACGACACCAGGATATCGATTTGTAGTGATGTCGTTGGTTGCCAATATGAAATCTAAATGCACACTATAATTGTGATGATATTGCCCCAAAAAGTGTACGTCCGGGATGCCGGAATTTTCAAATAAGACTACAATTGCGGGTGTTTACTCAAAATTAAAACTGCACCCGTGGAAAGGATGTACAAGTTGTATATTGTGTAGACACTGACTGTTGTTGGCATAATAGAGGTCGATGATTGGATGTTTGAGTTACGTGATCGGCCGAAACCATATTCCATAAAAGGCTATCGCGCGGGCATGGTGTATACATGCGCATCAATGTATATCTTTGCAGAATTTATTATTAAATCTGCGGTTTTTATCTAATTTACACATTTGTAAGACAGAATTCACGTGAGTTTACAATATAGTGTTATTTATGGTAATTGCAGTCCTCCGGCACGTTAGGTTTTTATGTTTCTCTTTACTTCTTATACCGTGCAGCCGTATTTTGGTAATTACGTTTTTGGTTCTATATTTTCCGTGTGATAATTTTGAAGCCAAATAGCTATCATTAGTGACTGTGCCATCTAAACTAACGTGATTTAACATTACATTCTGAGAGATGTTATAGTAAGACACGCGTTTTGCGCATGTATTGAATTTAACCGTGGTTACAATCTTCCCGCGATCTTCCTGGAATTCCTGGAACAAAGTCACACGACCACTGAAAGCAGTCCAACGCTGACGAACGTATTGTGAGGACTTTAAAAGGTCCGTGAGAAACACCGAGGATTCGGAGAGGTATCTCGATATTTCTAAGTAAAAATATATAAGCATCCCTACACATCGAATTGTACATCGTTTAATTTGAACTCTTTGAAATTGTGATCCCCGTAATTTTCAATAATTAGCAACTTTGCTTAGTATAATGTTTGTTAATATGTATCACTATTAACATTAGGCCTATTTTACCCGATTTGGACGTCTTCTTGTAAACCGCATGTGCTTATTTTATTATATTGTTTGTTTCTTGCAAACAATTTCGAATTTTCTGTTACCGGAAGTGAATACAAAAACGAATGCCGCAGCACAAAACGTCACCACGAGAATTCGCGAGATTGCGTAACTACCGATTTTGATCTATGACGAAACGAATAAAAATGAACGCGTTCCTTGCAGATGGAAAGTAAGCGAAATATGCCAAATCCTCTGATCGTAGGTTATATACCTTCCGACCACGGATTAAAAAAGATTTATTAGATGTAATAATTGTGATGTTCTTTCAGAGCCAAGACATTTACCCACAAAAATCGATTGTCTTTGATCGACCCGTTCTACGTCGCAAGATATCCTTATCATTTGTCTTCTCTATCAAACGTTTGCCAAAGTGGAACGTGAGTATTGCCTGGTAGAGCGATACTCTAATTAACTATTACTACTATTACGTATGTTCTTTTTTAGAGTTTCGACACTGCAAAGCGCTTAGATGATCCAACAAGTTAATGCTTATGTCCTTGGCGTTCCCTTCCTACAACCCAGCTTTAAGATGTGTACATGTGTATGCACGCAGCCATCTTGGTATACCGCCTTGATTTGAATTCTCTAACGTCTTGAGGCGGGATAAGATGTCGTTCAAATAGCCTTCTTTCAAAATTCTAAGACAACTTGGCGATGCCGTCCTTTGGCGACTCTACTCCAGATGAAATGTTCCCAGCGACAGCCGAATGGAGAGGAGCACCTCGCGGTCCGCTGTAGGCCCTGGACATAAGAAACCGAACAGACGTGTATCGAGACCGCAGCACTAAAATTAATGTCATTTGTCATCTTGACAACACCGTCAAATACCGCATTTAGCTCTGGCGTGTGTTTCTTAGATGGGTTTGCAACTGGTGGATTATGGTGTGAGCATCTGACACGTGTGGTTCTCTTCCTTCAACATTCCTTCCCTCAACTGTCTTCGCTATTGCGTAAATTAGGCAACATTTCGCAGACATTTTTATTCGCAGATACCAATATAAACCCGCTTGTAAAAGATACTGTATATTTCCAAGGACTGCAATAGATTTTGTTTCATACAATATACCTGTTTCATCCACCATTCCTGTCCCTAGCACAGTCGTGAGCTGCGATTCCTGCCTCTACAATTCACCACAACCTCCGTGAGATTCGTCTTGACGAATGCAATAATTAATATTTAATTGGCTAAATTACCCGAATGGTTAGACGCAACAGTCGTGGCACGCAATTACAGACTGGCGTTGAGTAAGGGCGAGCTTCTGTTGTTTGGAGACAGGCAACAAAACAACATAACAGTAGCACACGCGACTGCACGTCCCAGGCGTACACGAATCGAGGTGGGACTTCCGGACGAAGAAGAGGTGTACCATGTCCTCTACTCTCGTGGCAGCCGTGGGCGACTCGTTGTGTGCGGTTGTGGTCGTTTTGTAGTGATAACGTTTTTGTTTTCATTTCAGCATTGTTGGTTTTTTTTGTTCGATTTTATTTCCATCTACCGTACTTGTTTTTATATTGCATTACCCTTATCTCTGCGTTCGCTTTATCTCCACCGCCGAAGCCAATTCATCTCAGTCCTCAGCGGCTGTAGTTTTTACGCGACCGTTTCGAAGAAACGCATTAGCCAGGATTTGGAGAAACGTCCTGCTAAAAAAATCGAGAACTATAGTACGAGCAGGATTACCGGTTACGTCGATGTCTCTGTGATAACATATAAACGCAATATCCGCCACTACGTAGCGTGTACTTATAACAGCACGGCGGAATGCGCCAGCTCATTACCGTCGGATTAAAACAGTCGACAACACGGACCATCAGCGCCAACGTGTGCCCGCTCCTCTCCGCGTTGCGATCAGGGGTGTCATCGATTCGAGTCGCTCGCCTGTGATTGGCTGATCGTGGCTTCTTTGCAGCGGTGGTTGCGGCAGCGACGGCTGCGTGGAAAGTCATTTGCGCAGCAATTACAGCGAACGCGTTCCGGCATCGATAATCCGGCCGTGCCTGATTGCCCGCGAGAGGTAGGATTTGTCAGTCGGGACCGGGCGGGCTCGCGCGCTCTCAACACGGCGGACGGCCGTAATTGAAATAGATACGTGACGGTGGCTGGCGACTGCGGACGTGCGGGTAGCGAGGATGCTCGCCGTTGATGCCGCCACTTTTACCTGTTTCGTCGCCATCGCGTTCGCGCGAAGCCTGGCTTTGGCGACGGACACGCGAATTTTCACAGGAGGTAAGAAGTTTGTGTGTGCATATCTAAGTGTGTGTTAACTCTTTGACTGGTTGATTGCTTCGTCGTGCTGAATGGATAACCAAAGAGCGGTGCAACTAGTTATGCTATTTTTTCATATTTAATTTTAAATAGGTAATAGGTTTAATAGTTATTTTATCTTCTAAAGGCACTATCGTGGCCGTTTTGTGTTGTTGAACGTCGGAAAGTAACAAGTTGTCAACATTAGCATCGACGTATAATAATAATAATTATTATTATTATAATAATAGCAAAAATAATAATAATAATAATTTGTTTGTTTGTTATTATGTTTGATAAGTGGTGACAAAATACACGAATCATATATAAATGTATAGCTTGCTCTCGTACCCGGACAAGCTGTCACACTATTTATCAAAGGCGGATCTGCGTGACAAGACCGCGATCTTGGCGATAGTTTAGTGGCACATTTGACGAAACATATATTCCCAAATGTACCCATGACCGCGGTAGCATTCAGAACCAGAGCTTCTCTTCAAATGAGTGTGTTTATGGAACAGTATGACTTTGTAAACCTATGTAACCAAATTTAATAAACAACGAAGCAACGACCAGTTATCCGATTGCGTCCCACTGGATTCATATTGACCGGTGGTCATCAATGAGACTTAACTAAGTTCGTCCCAATGGTCGTTTGCTCGTTTGTCCCAGGCCTCTGTCGCGAAACTCATTTGTGACAATCCAGTACAGGCATAAAGGGCCGTTATCTGAAGTAATCCCCCCCCCCCCCCCCCCCCGTACGACATTCTTAGCATTCATTACGTTTACGCTGCACTTCGATCGACGTCTTCGGGCGTACGATTGCCGTCCCAACGCGTGCTTTGTCAACGCTGGTGCCGAGACAATCTATCATCATCATTACGTTACGTTTCCCGCGCGCCGACTCCTCCTTTTCCCGTTGGTGTTGTGTGCCGTTTTTACCGCCATTCACGAGCGGGCGTCTTCTGGGAGGAACGGAGAACAGGATGCGCAGATTGTAGATAGCTTCCTGCGCGTTACCGGCCCGTTTGTCGACGCCTACAGGAAGCAGGCAGGCAATTAAGAAGTACCGCGATGTCTTTGTTTGCACGTAGCGTAGGCACTTACGTAGAATTCGGACCCACCTCAATTTTGCCATTATAACTGTTTCTTTGTCAACATTTGATACTTGATTTTGTTAACTCAATCATTTAACATCATCTCGCGCAAATATTTTGTATAAACAGCGCGTCTTAGCATAGTTTTGAGGTCGAAAAGAGAGCGCGGTCGGTATAAACAAACTGTTTATCGCTCATTCCATGTGCACGGCGCAGTGACACATGCACCGCTGCGCTTGCGACTGGCACATATCGGAGCGCTATTTGGGCCTCAAAATGCAATATTTATGAAACATAAATATACCTGGTAATGCTGATTGATCATGCTTAGGATTAGAGTTTCTGTGTGGTATTCAATATAGGCAAATATACAATTATTAAGGCAAAATTGAGGTGGATCCGAATTCTACGTAAGTGCCACAGCACCTACTTATGCGGTTATTCCTTCAACAAAGTTGTTCATGTCGGACTACGGGAATTGCATGGGTAATCTAACTGGACATGTGCATGGACCCTGGTGGCACAACGCGTGCGTAATCGTGTGTATTGTATACATTGATTTCTAGCAACTATTTCTATAAAGAATCGGATGCTGTGCAAATTTGGTGATTTGCACGACGTTTGGGAAGCACTAATTGCAGTTAGCTTTAACATCACTTCAGTGGTATTCATGTCTTGATGAGCGTTACGGCTAGACACCTGCTCGCCAATTAATCAGTTCGGATAAAACAGCGAGGAATAGATATTTCCGGCCATAGCGTGCGCCACTCTGCCACCAGTAGCGATCTTCCAGATGGTGTTCTTGAGGAGAAGCCACGGGAGCAGAACCGTGGTCACCTCCAACACTCTATGCGGACAAAAGAGGCACGTCCTATGCTCACGCGCCAGGGGTCGCTGCTGCTGATTATGTCAGTATGAACCTACAGTGCCCCTGGCGTGTCCCTTTGAAAAAACTCCTATTTTAACATCAGCCAAAGACATCGCTCACCAGGAGTATGGTTGGCCTCCAGTCATGTGATTTATCATTTTGTGTTATTTCAGCCACATGGTACTCGTGTTACAAGCAAATGAAATGTTTAGGACGTGAATGGGGTATTATATTGGGATTCCAACCAGTCGTGTACTTGTCTTCAGATTGCGGCGGGTAATTGCGCTGTTTCCTTTCCACGGCTGACGCAGTAGCGACTGGTTAAGTCAATTGCTATAATTGTATAGTTCCACTTTGTGCAGCGCAAAGACTCCTGGCTTGCGAAGATGCCACGTTTTACTGTATGAATTTACGAGGAATACGATCGTATCGCCTTTCAATATTCCCATTGAAACAGGTATATATATATATATATATATATATATATATATATATATATATATATATATATATATATATATATATATATATATATATATATATATATATATATATATATATATATATATATATATATATATATATATATATATATACATACATACATACATACATTCAGTGTATAATATTCGTGTGTCCGTTTAGCCACTTATAAAAATAGAATGACACATTTCTTGTGGCTTGATTATAAGATTGTTTTACGTACGTCTTCTTCATAGCGATATTCCTCCAGAATATAAACGCTAGACTGACCAACACACTACCAAGATAAGCCGATTTTACACGCTCCGGAAATCAGAGTCAAATGTCGTCTGAGATTAAACCGCCGAAGTCAATTGACTAAAGATCGGCCGAAGGATACATGGCGGAGAGTCCCTTAGGCAAATACCATGCAGACGACACTCACATGGAGGCAGCCAGCGAGTAGAGGACTTGTTGTCGACAACCTCGTCTCCAGGATGGGTGACGGGCATAAGTAACGCTCGATTTAAAAAAAATGGATTTCAACCGCACAACGACATGGGAATCTGCGGGTGGGATGCTCATAAATCTAGGAGTAGTTGTTTCTTTCATCCCGACTGAGTTGCCCACGCTACGGGGGAACCCGTTGCATCTCGTGCCTGGTTGAACACACGGCACCTAGAACCTCCCCGCGATGTCGTAAAAACAATGTCGTCGCCTCGTCGCCGGTGCCATATTGCATGTCCCACAACCCGTCAGTTTTGGCAGCCATCTGACGCCGGGAGTTCTGCGATACGAGCCGTTGTCCGTGTTACACGATCCAACCCGTGTCCAGTTACGTTGCACCACGGCGAAGTGACAGTCGTCGCTGTTCCTTCTGCATGGCTCGGGCGAGACATTTATTGCTTTTCCCTTGAGCGGCTAATGTTACTTCTACTGTTACTCGTCCAACGATGTGTCCGGTTACTTCTAATGTTACACGCCTGTTCCCGGTCTCCCGTCCGCTACTTGACAGTGTCTTGTCAATGCTCCTTGTTCATTTGGGCTCCTGGTAAATGCTGCCGAGGTAGCTGTGGTTCTACCCACTCGTCTGTGATGACGCGTCCAGCGGTGTGGTTTGGGACTCGTGCGTTCGTACAAGTCATGAATTAGTGATCGAGTTATTGAGTACGCGTTGACTTAGCCCGGATGTACTCATAAGCCAGGAGCGCAGGGCAACATAATTCATCTCACGACAAGGCGATTGATAATGCTTTGCAATATTTAATTCAACGCGCTCCTCAGATATCAGTCACCGGCGCAGTTATGTTGCTGGAGAACTGCTGTCCTTTGCAGGGTGGGTTTAACGAGTAAGGAAAATGTGATGCGTGTACTCAATACTGCAGTCAGTCGCGATGCATTCCTTTTACGTGCCGTGGCGAGAACTTGACGGTATTTTGTGTACATATATATATATATATATATATATATATATATATATATATATATATATATATATATATATATATATATATATATATATATATATATATATATATATATATTGTATATATTGTATATATTGTATATATTGAATATTGACAATGACGAAACAACGTCATGCAGTAGTACAGTTGAAGTTGCATTTACAGTTTGTGTCATTATCGTGTGTGTGAGTGTATGTATGTATGTATGTATGTGTGTGTGTGTGTGTGTGTGTGTGTGTGTGTGTGTGTGTGTGTGTGTGTGTGTGTCTGTGTGTGCGTGCGTGCGTGCGTGCGTGCGTGCGTGCGTGCGTGCGTGCGTGCGTGCGTGCGTGCGTGCGTGCGTGCGTGCGTGCGTGCGTGCGTGTGTAATGACCGTGTGTACTAGTGCATTCCATCTCGACGATGTAGTCAATGTACTTCCCGTAGCGCAGTCGGTGGTGATGTACTCACTTATGCATTGGCGCAAACTCAACGGTGCTTGCAGCGTAGGTGCAGTAAGGCAGATGCGTTACCTGCACTCGCAATGCACTCAATGGTCATTCATTGCGCGGGCAGCCGGTGTCCGTGACAATTCGGTCATCGCCGCGGTGATCCAATGGTGTAGACAATACATGCCTGCTGCGCACTACTCCGCCGAATAGATGTACTTTTTGTGTATACGAACAATAGTGCAGTTAGTTACGGCTGAAGAACTGTAAGCCTACTTGCAGAATCGTGGCCTCTGGTTGAGCCAGTTGAACGGTCGTAGTATGCAAGAATGTGGCAGTTGCCTGTCTGGTACAACTCCGTCACGCGAATAAACAATGGATGCCGATGAACACGTTCGTGTATTTCGTCGTATATTTTTTTAACATTCTGGTTTCACGTTATTTTCTTTATGGCAGAAACAAGGAAATGTGCTATTAAAGTGGCAGATATAAGACGTTGTATTTAATATAGCTGCTCTCGTACTGGAATTGTAATGCAACGTATACATTCTACCGCGGCATGGCATTTTAGAACAAACATTCATGCATACGTTGAGCACTTTTAAAATGTTCCTTTATGTTTTTGTTATAAAGAGAATCTTCTTAAATCAGAATTTCAACTAATTGTACGAGGATATCCACGAGCATGCCTTGTACTCGGCAATCATTTTGAACGCCTGACGGAGACTGCGGAACAAATGATAACGTGATGGATAGGTCAATTATGGAAATTAAGTGAATGCCAGCATCGACACTTTACGACGCACGCTTTGTTGGGCACGATTAAATTATTTGAATGTTTCATTACGCAAGTAAACGAAACCGACAAAGTAAGTATTTCATGATATCAGCAAAACAAACATGCAATTGATTAGTAATAGTTGATTTAGTAAATGTTGATTTAGATATCCTGCAATTATGACAGTTTAACAAATTGTGTTACCGCAATGCATGTGTGGGTGTTCACGTGTCTGTGTTTGAAAAGTTGGAGTGTGTGTTTGTTTTGTGTGCTTTTTGTTATTGTTTGTGTTTTATGTGTTTGTTTGTTTTTTGGTTTGTTTGTTTTTTGGTTTGTTTGTTTGTTTGTTTGTTTGTTTGTTTGTTTGTTTGTTTGTTTGTTTGTTTGTTTGTTTGTTTACCTATTGTAGTTCATAATGTGGAATGGAGATTTTCCTCACATTTCGAATTAAGCTACAATCATAAAACACCCAACTCGGTAATTACGTAGATTATATTTTATCAGCAATCACAGCAATGCGATCTTATTTAGAAAACTACAAAACGAGAGATATCCATAACACTGGCTAACAAATAAAAACGTCACGTATCGATACGAGAGCGATGTCATAACGTAGAGCGCCATGAATCAGAGAGGCACTCGCCCGCAGATTGCAATAGTATGATGTCGACGATACGAACCATCTGATTCGGATGCAATCAACAGAAGTGCATGTAAACTGTCTTAGCACGAAGGTCAACGACGAACGCACAATTATTTCGCGATACATTAACTAACCTCGTCGATGCCTCGCGTCTGGTGGGTGACACAAGATCGCAGATAGGTCGCCCGGCCGTTTGATTTTACGGTGGTTTTATCGATCTACGCCAGAGAATACCCCAGGGAAATTTGCAGAATGCAAAAGAAGGTGTATAAAATAAACGGAGCATCCCGATATCAGCAGCCCTAGATTCCATTACAGATGGGGCGAAATTTGAACGGATCATCCGAATGAGAGCGCCGGAAACGAAGCGCCACCGCGCATCGTTTTGTTTTGATTGCGTTTGTGCGCACGGAGTGCGTTTCGCATACGTCATTGTCAGTTTCATCGGCATTGTTCGCCGTGTGTTCGTCGTGAATATTTTATAGGCCTAGCATCTTTGCGGTGCCCCCGATATACTATGCCACCTCTATTTTTATCTTCATCGGTAATTCATGAACTTAATGCGACTTGCGGAGGCTCGACAGAAGCGTCGGTGGGTCCAACTAACGGCCCGCACGTCCACTTACGGTGCCCCGCCGAGACGGGACAGATGTTGAGTGTACGACTCCAATAAACACAATGAATTTATAACTGCGGTTGGCACGCGCCGACCGGTGTGACTGATCAAGATTAATTAATTAGACAGTTAGTTAATATCTTGAAATATTGCTAGGCATTTCGTATTAAAATTCGGCGTAATTGCTAATCGCGTCGACATCATAAATGATCGTACCGTAGAAGCTTTGAGAATATGTTAGTGGGTGAGTCGGTTGATGGGTGAGCAAGTGAATGAGTGAGTGAGTGAGTGAGTGAGTGGGTGAGTGGGTGAGTGGGTGAGTGGGTGAGTGGGTGAGTGGGTGAGTGAGTGGGTGAGTGGGTGAGTGGGTGAGTGGGTGAATGAGTGAGTGAGTGAGTGAGTGAGTGAGTGAGTGAGTGAGTGAGTGAGTGGGGTGAGTGAGTGGGGTGAGTGAGTGGGGTGAGTGAGTGGGGTGAGTGAGTGGGGTGAGTGAGTGGGGTGAGTGAGTGAGTGAGTGAGTGAGTGAGTGAGTGAGTGAGTGAGTGAGTGAGTGAGTAGGTGGGATGGCGAGTGAGTGAGTGAGTAGGTGGGATGGCGAGTTAGCTAGTTAGCTGGTTAGTTAGTGAGTTAGTCAGTGCGTGCGTATGTGCGCGTGAGTATGTGTGTACGTGTGTGTTCGGCATGCATGCGTGCCTACGCGGTAGTGTTTAGTGAGTGGTTGAGTGGTGAGTGATGTGTTTTATTACTGTATGTATGTGCGTAGGTATATGTGCGCTCGTCCGCACACAACCACGCACACACACGCATAGGCACGCACACACAAGCAACACACTTCATCGTGTGCCGTTTTGAAGCATAACACACTGGACTGAGCAGCCTCGGATAATATACTCCTGCAAGTAAAAAACGTCGAACAACATCTTCCTACACGGTGGAATAGGGACGCGATGTTTGACCTGGGTTTTGTACGCGTCGTATTCATTAGGCTAAATTAGTTGTACAACTCGATGCTACATCCCGTAAATACTAATTAATCCGAAGAACATTGACCGGATTGGCCCTGAACGCATTTGAATGGTATCGCGTGACTGTGGTGGCTACAAGTCGTCGAGTAGGCGCTGTCAGTCTCGTTGACTAATCAACAGACACGTCGTACACAATCATGATTAGAAACATCCTTTTGTAATCAATGCATGGAGGGACTGTTCGCTGTCTTTCTCTCGTGCAAGGCGCAAAACATCGGTGCAGACGCAAAGTAATGTAAATCGATACGCAATCTCTCTGAAGGCTAATCTAATTTTGCAAAAGCTGCTGAAATTCTGATTAGTAGTTGTTTATGGATGCATAAGTATATGCATGTGTATGTGGGTATGTACATATACATTTCCATACGTATACACTTATGTACATAAAGACATACGTACATGCATGCATGAACGTATATATACTTACATCTATTTATGCATGCATGTATACGTACAATAAAAAAATACGTACATGCGTACGTACGTACACAAATACACACATACTTCACGTACATACATAAACACATATACATATACTCACACATACATACATACATACATACATACATACATACATACATACATACATACATACATACATACATACATACATTCATACATACATACATACATACATATATACATACACACACAAATACACGCACGCACGCACGCACGCACACACACACGCACACACACACATACACACATACACACACACGCACGCGCGCACGCACGCACGCACACACACACACACGTACACACACACAAACAAAGAAACACCCGTTCATTGTCACGCATATAGGTACAGACGTACATATGTGCACACGTGTACGCACTGATGGGTTGTGAATTGGACCGGTGGGTCTCTCAAGAATCACATGGCTCATTTCTAGAGGGAGGACATATGACGTAATATGAAGCGCAGGCAAATGGCGGCTACCCTAGAAGGCGACAACAGAAGGTTAAATTAATACAGACAATTTAATACAAAATATATATACATGTTATAGGATGGTTAGGATACGTAAACATAACGAATCCGGGATCGATAACATATGTTGACATTACAGTGGAAACTCAAATAAATAGTGTGTAAATACTTTAACGAAACGGTCAGCTCAGACTGTCACAGCTCGCTACAGTAAGAATGCCGCTCT
>OZ024862.1:49442373-49477373 GCA_964017155.1 Oasisia sp. SBJ-2009
TCTACAATATCAATCCCCTGTCGTCATTATCTAGATAATAATGACACAAACAATGTCTCCGCCCCCGCTACATGTGTAATTAGTATCTAGATGACAATTGTTTACCGCGATATAAATAGCACGTCCCATTAGAGTCGCACTGATGTATACGATGATTAACCGTCGTATAAATAATATATCTCATTAGAGTTCACAGACCATGAAACCAACCAACCGTGACTACAATTTGCAATATCGAGAAAAGGTGCTACGTTAGTATCACGTGACACCATTCTGGAAGTTGTCGTCACGTGTCACTGTATACGAAATCCTGATCTTTCGTTCGTCACCTACAGCACAACTACAGCATTGGCGAGCATTACCCATATGATAACATCATCATTAACTACTACTCAGCGCATTGGTTAAGATAATCTATGATTTTTTTATTGTACGAAATCCTGACCAACTCCGTGTACCAGTCAGCCAATCAACATCGTTGTACAGTTATCCAATCAACATCGTTGTACTTTTCCATTATGGTAGATTCGCAAGGCTGACATGTTGATTGCAACTCGAAATAGCAATCGGCCTTTTACAAGTAATCCAATCCCGTTCAGGATTTAGCAAGATTGAACAAGATCTCCATTCAAAGCTACAATCTCCCGTTTGCATGTGGACGTGGAAGCCTTTGGCTTATCTAGAGTCAAACGCTTATTCATTTATGTACAATGCGCCGTTATACGAATTTTTTTACAGATCCATTTTGCTTTCATAAGTAAGCTCTCTTAGACTCTAGATAATGTTGATACTGTCAGTTATGATCCACTGTGAAGTTCACAATTTATATTATGTCTTGCATTGCCATTGCTGCGTTGTGTCCTATGCGTGTATAAGTAGGAAGACAAATGCCTATCAGTATAATAATGATAATAATAATAATAATGGTTAATAATATAAATTATCGTTCATAACCATTCACTATTTTAACATTCGTTAGCACTGCTAAATCAAACATTGTTAGGCAGCTTTCGTAGTCCAAGCAAAGTTGTCTCAATTCAGAATCAATTTATCAGTTTTAGTTGTATTTCTTCTACCTTCACAATATTCGAAATACAAAACCTTGCCTTTCGTTCCCCTAGATATAGAAGCCAGACAGTTTTAATGAGATCAATAACTTCATAAATGCTATAAATATAATGAGCTAAATATCAGCGTTAAACACGTCTACCGCTGTTGAACCAGAATTAGACATTTGCGTGACTACAATCGAAACGAGGTGACCTACAGGGACTGGTCAAGAACAAATGAATCAGGCATAATGACCTAAGCCGAAAGGAGGGAGTGTAGGATGTAAATATTTATAACCAAACAAACAACAAAGTCAAGTCGAAATATAGGTCAGAAAACACAGTATGCCAAAATATATAGATTTACTGCATTCCGGCTATGCCAAGTTTGGATTTGATGTATAACATTACATTCACTGTTACAATGATAGGGTCAAGACGATGAACTGATAAATTCAATTAGCTAGTTGGTATGTCTAATGTATATTTCAGGCGCCTATTTGATAATAGTTATGTCAAACTGTAGTTATACATGTATTGTTATTTTTTTAAACCGCAAAGATAGTAAATATTTTAGTTGTGGTAAACCCAAATCAACTAAGTATGTAACTAAATACTTAACAAGTTAACTATCATAGCTTACAGCCTTTGGTTTAGACAAAGACTCTAAAGTTTATGTTCATCTACCGATTTATCTCTTTAACATAGTAACCTGTCTACCAATGATACGATGTTCCATCCATTAATTGTTTGTTGCATTGGTATGTACAGTAGCCACCATTTCTTTTCTTCGGTTGGTTAGTTCGTGTTCTTTAACCTCTTTAAATTTTTCGTATGTTTGATAAACCATCAAGTTATTAATTGACATGCAATACCATAAAACATATATCTAGTTGTTCTTCTTGTCATTAAGAAGAGTGTTAAAAACATTCTTTTAGACTTAACGTCATTAACGTAGCTAATTGAATTTATCAATTTTTGTTTTTATGAGACGATTCGATCTACTAACAACACTGTTATCCCTGGAATATGTCGTACTATTTTTCTAAACCTATAAGCAGTAAAGACTATGGGCTGATATGACAAATTAGCAGTGACATTTCTTCTTCTTTTAGGTGCTATATCAGTTGTAGTCGTTGAAGATCAGCACCACTGCCATTCATCTCTCGTTTACGAGTGTTTTGTAGTATCTCCCTTCCTAACAATTTTACCAAAATATCCAATGTCAAACTATCTAATGTCAAACTATCCAATATTCCTGGCGTTGTCTACATCTGCCACCCATCCTCCAATATTTCAACCATCATCATTGGCAAGCGATGAGGTCAGTTCTTGTCTGCTGTGCGTCAGCTTAGTGTGCTGTCCTGTTAGCTTCTGTCGGAGATTGGTACGTTCTTGTGTTCAATTGACGTTGTACTGATAGTTCTCCGTGTCGTTCTTGTATTCCTATTGTTCTTGACGTCCCTATCTAATATGCCAACTCATAAACTATACCTTTGGTCTTGTTTTATGATTTATTATGGGCCCAATTTAGATCTCTGCGTTCTTCAACAATATGTGTTCTACGTGACAACTTTGCAGCACTGCAATGCTTAAGACGCTATTTTAGCCGCTTCTTAACCGTAATTCGGCGGTGTATGACATTCTGGACGCGCGAGTGTTCACCGTCTGCTGCCGTAACACATCGGAGAGCTTGTCGCGCCCTCCTCGGCCCGTCCAATCAACTCCTTGCGATACCATTATATCGACTTTGCGTGCACATTCTCGAGAATGAAAGGAGGGCAAATTTACGACTGATTCAATCGGCGACCCACTTCGACCGTAACGCGGCCGCAGCGTCGGCACGCCAGTTGCACGAGACCGTTTGGGTACCCACCGGACCACTTGTCCCTCGACAGACGGAGCGAAGCACAAAGCCACGCACTCGGCAGATTGCTCGGGAGGCCTGAACCTCGACCTCGCCAGTCGCAGCTGAATCCGGGATACATCCCCAAGGTTTCGTTACCAACAAATTACCGGTACATCTGATCCATGACTGAGCTCTCGGCCGGCGATCGAGGAAAGGTCTTTGCGATTGTCCGGAAGAGCGGAGGATTCGTTCCTGGAAAGCGGGCGCGAGAGTCACGCGAGAAAATCGATACGGATTGTTGTACTTCTATTGTCTGCGCGTCGCTTCACTCGCCAGCTTCGATGCAGCAGAGTTTGTGTTCGAATGTCTTCGGCGTTAGTCTTGAAGACAGGAGAACAATTTGTCTGGAACAGAACACATCATACAACTCCACAACTACTGTGGACGTTAGACTATCATTGGACGATCATTGCAATAGTGGAGGTTGTTATAATTATTTATGTCAATAAAAGTATCCGTTACAACCGAAACATTAGAGAATACCCGTGGTTGTTTAAATATTTATTTATAAGTAGCCATTACCACTGAATCATTGTTAAAAATAGTGGTTAGAGTCAGAACACTTGTATTGTGTTACAGTGTCGGGTGTCGTCTAATCATTACCCGGACAGCAATGATAGCCGAAGCAATTATGTAAATGTTGTTGTTTGTGCTATATTATATTAAATACAGTATAATACAATAACAGTTTATTTTCCCGGAAGTGAAAATCGTTTGCAGCGTTCATAACAAAAACATTTGTAACAAAGTATAATGAAAATGCTTCACAACCAATTTTAATCGCATTATTTTATCTGTCATGTGAGTGGTTGCAAAGTCTCCTTCGTCTTCTTCTATTTCGTTTCCTCTTCATTCCTTGTAGGCCTATCGTTTGATCTGTTGCACACAGTCCACGACCAGTCGCGACCTACATAATCCTCTGCCATTATCGCCCACTCTCGTCTCACCCGTGTCCTTTCGGGAGTGTTCGTGACAACAGAAACAGTGTCTCCATGTCAACTTATTTCGGTCTTCCCTCTTCCGTTGTCCGCGATCTCTGTGTCAATTACTCACCACTGGTTCTCTTATGCGTCCTTCCTATATATATATTAGGGCCTAATCTGCTCCAGACTGCGTGTTTGCAGCTATACGTGTGTCTTCGTCCCGATATCTTCCCCAAATCGCCCCGTTCTTCCCTCTACTATTACCAAGACGACTACATGTGATTATAATGAGCGAACGTTTACACAAAGAAACAGTGCTACTATCAACATCTTTCCACGTGTAATCAGTATCACCTCGCGTGCTCCCATATATAAGCGCCATACAGGGACATGCTTGTGAACGCACACCGATGCGTGCACGTCAGACACATGTATTATGTCTGCAATCAAAATTACTCGCTTGGCGTCGGTCAAACAAAGTTGACAACGGTCACTTGTGTGTGAATTACATTACTACTGTATTGAAATGACAGCTCACAGATCAGACATTACTGCACACACTTGTTCGCTTTAACAACTTTCTTTTATGTTTTTGTCACTAAGAAAATCTTCAGAACCCAAAGTTGCAACAAAATGTCCGACTAAACGCTTGTGCTCAAACCATTCTATCGTGTCCAACAGCCATGCTATCGTCGCGTGACGGAGTGTTTGCCAAGCAAGTGGCTAGGTCACATGTGTTCCAGACTACGATTGCTTGTAGCGCCAACACAGCAGATGTCGTACACTCTAAAAACTGCACCACGCCCTACAACAGACGGGTGGGTGCGAATTCCCATCCGTCACTCAGTGCACGGAAACAAGAATACACAGACTGTAAGATTACAACGTCAGCGAAACAGATGCTGATGATAAAAGAACTGACATCGTTGACAAAAACCGCGACATGATAATTAATTGTGAATGAATATTACATTATACTAATCAATACACATCGAAAACAAGCGTATATCAGGCCGGCACTTCATGATACTTAGATTTTTACAGTTTTATCCGGCTCGAAAGCAGACACGCAATCGACTCGTTTCAGATCATGTTTCACAGACGAAGACCCCGAGTTAATTAGAAACTAATTTGTAGTAACAGTGAAGGTCATGACCCCCATCTTCGTGTTTCTGTTCAGTGATGCGTTCTTGCAAAGGTTATATGGGTTCAGTAATCACATTTAGAAGTTCACATTGCTACGTATGTCTGCCTTGTTGTCATGTAAAACTGTGATTATTTGTATTTCTGTGAAATCAACGGTGGTTTTTACCCAGTCACTCATTTGTTCAGTTACTTTGACATAACTACAGACATGCGACACTAATTGCGGAATAACTGTGATGTTGCACATAATGTAAGATTACAACGTCAGTAATGCACCTGTGAACATTCGTGCATCTGGAACATTTTCTATGTTTAGAAAGTGTTTAAAGACATATATTTTTATTAGACATTTTAATTAATTCCAATTGTTGTGAAATGTCGGACACTGAATTATAATTTCTGTTATGGATAATTTACATACACAGATTTAGTAAATGTTTTAATTTTATATTAATTTATATAATTTACAGAGGTTTAGTACCATACATCTTTAAAACAGTGTTTAATTTATTTTAAATTGATTTATATGATTTATATAATTTGCATACAAAGGTTTACTAGTGTACATCTTAAAAACAAAAAATTGATTTGACTTATATTAATTTATATAATTTATATTTATAATACATTTATTGTGTGTCTTGTACAGCGCATCGATCGGCTATGCGGAAATGAGCGCTATAAAAAACAGTATATTATTATTATTATGTTGCCGGCATACATTGCAAACGATACGTGAAAAGTCGTGTTTTGGTCGTGGTACCAACTACTGCTATCAATTGCGATTTCGTTTTTTTTTATTCCTCTTTTATGATGTGTTCCCCGCTACTGGTTAACCGGATTCAATTATGTATGACGCAAACCGGTTCCTTCCCAGTTGTCTCTTTATACAGACGGTAACATCGTCGCCACCTGGTCATCCGATGATTGCAATATGTCCATCAGCGCAGAATGGGACACTTAATCGGCCGTAGCTCCCGTGTCTATGGCGTCGTAAATCTCCTGGCAGATAGGCTTGATACTACTTTTACAGAGTACGTTTTAATTTGCGTAATTGGTTTACCTTTTTTGTAATAACGACAATGGTAAAAACAATAAATACGTTTATCAAGACTGGGTCAGTATTTATATAAAATAGCAAGAACGTTACTGATAAAAAGGTAAACAATTTATCTTATGATTTTACACCAAACTCTACAATGTATATAAAATGCAAAACATAATAGTGTAGCCTAACAATACTATGTCATAGAAACGACGCTGTAGATTTATCCAACACAAGCAGCTTTATATTAGCCATCGCACCGATTCGATGAAGAAATACAACCCTTATGTAAATGTATTTGTTCTGACGTTCTTCATTGTTGTGTAGTCCGTGGAAAGTGCTTGAGTATTTTTCAAAATCACATACCATAATAACGTGTCATAGGATCGTTGTCATCTTTCGTGAGACAATAATTTAAGAGGAATATATTGTATTCTACCTGATTCATTGTTTGCTATATTTCTTCCATTTATACATTAATATTTAGTCCTGTTTTCACAAATGTCTTTAAACAATTGCCTGTCAGTGTCCTGAACTATGGTCTAGTGTCTTCTCCGATAACTTTCCATTATTCCCTTTGCACATGTCGTTTAAACAAGAAATTTAACAACCCAGAATTGCTCTCATAAATGAATTTGTTTAAAATTTATTTAATCAAAATTGCTCTCAGAAATACATTCACAAAATTGCAACTTCCTTGTTTGTAGGAGCCCAGGGGGTTCATTTGTCACGAATAAGTTTATCTCTTTCTCTGGAGTAGGTGCGTGTCAAGTGTGCATATGACCAAACTCACTCTCAAATGTCTTCATGATAGCAATAACAACTCAGAAAAAGCGGGGAATTGCGGGAGAGCAGCCAATAAAAACGACTGTGAACAGCTGGTGAAGACGCGTAGCATGAAATTGGTAGATTATTTACCCCCATGGGCTGGTTTATAGAGGTATAGCAGCGTTGGTTTAGAAGAGAGGAACGTTATTTATGAGATACGAAGCCTGTTGTATATCGACCAGGGAACCGCAATTCTCCAAGTGGCATTTCTGGTGGCCATTCAATTGCCTGAATTAATTATTTAAACTAGACGTACAAGGGGAATCGTGGAAAGGCTTCCGTGAAAACAAGAAACATGTATTAAAAAATCGGCAAGGGATTTGTTTCAAAACAATCCTGAAACTGGACCAAAGATGCAACTGAAAACATAAAGGTGACATAGTAAATGAGAGACTATTATATCATCATTATGGCAAACCAATTCAAAAAGACCTTGGGTGAAGAAAGAAAAATATGGAAACATTGAAAAAAATTATTTTTCTGGACAAATACGAACATTACAGCTAAAAAAGGAAAAGGTTAGTCATACCTTTGGATTAATAGTTAGTCGAATGGTCATTAAGAATGTTGAATTACGGTTATTATGTTGTGTACTAAAAATACATTAAATATGATATATGGTGTAATTACAAAGGCACTTACAACATTGACTCCTGAAAACGTCACACGGTTAGAATCACACGTTGGATATATCAGAAGTAATTTCAAATATTGAGTTGTTCTGTATTTATATTAGTTGTATCATTGATCTATCAATCACGTGACCTAGTACCTATCAAAAACTCCATCAAGCCATCAAAAAATGGATGCCGAATAAATAGTTCATTCGTGTACCACGTCGTATATGTTACTGAAATTCTAGCAAAAAGGTGTTTCTTTTGACTGAATCATAAGTCAGCTATGTGGCGGACTGTTTAATTTACGACATGTCATGAGGAAATAGTAACGTAATTCCCTTAAGCCACCCTTATGAAGATTGGCGAATAAGGTAAAGCTTATGGAATAATCAAACGGCGATGTACAGGGCACATCAATTATGTTATTGGATCTCATCGACAGCCTGGGGTCATGGCGCAGTTGATATAAGAGAATAATATTTTATTATCACGGAATCGATCGATTATTGTTACACATAGTGTGTACATTATGACACATAATTAACATAAGTAAAGACCCATCATGTCGAACCATCGGCTAATAAAATATGTTCTTTGTTGACGTGTCATGTATCATATCGATCAACATTTTGTGAAGCTGCAGTCGATTACATATAGATTCTTTCAAAATAAATATGGTTGAATATTGTAGACAGAATGTATGAAAATTAAGCAATAACTAAAAAGGTTTACTTGCCTACAACGAGCGAATTTTTTTTAAATTGAGCAATCGTTTTCACAACGACAACTTTCATCGGGGACAATCTGAACATTCTACTCTTGCACGCCATTTCAAGCGCACTGATACGTTTTAATCTATTTATTCCTTCCATCATATATCACACGCACATATGTTGAAATGAGACACATAATTGATTTTTATCATCGCGTTGATTGCATCAGCTGGTGGCGCAATACTGAAGTAATTTACTCGGTCATACGTTTGCCGATTAAGTAGAACGCTCACTAACACATGATCGGAGTACAATTTGTTTCGGTTTTACGTGACGTTTACTGCTCACTTGAACGGCAAATGCAGCAATCAAGACGCGCTCGCCACCTGTCGAAGGAATGACCCGGAGAGTAATGTAAACATATCAGCATCGGAGTTAGCGCGTAACAATGGTGCTATTGTTAGCGAGCCCCGGAAGAACGCAGGCACACGGCGAGGTTATGACATGGCGTCGACGTTCGTCCATTACTAGATTAGGTTGTGTGATGCAAATTTAATCAGCGGTCTACCGTGCGCTCCTGCGGGAAATCTAGAATGCTAACATCAAGAGGCGAGGGCGACACTCGACCAATTTATTATCGTTGTTCTTGCGCGCTAATCACACGTTGGTGGCGCGCGAAGAAAGGTTTCGTCCGCGTGTGGTGTGGAGGATGATTCACGTTGCTTCTCCATGCGCCGTTATTAATGTACACGGCGCCCAGTCTCCAAACGTACGGGAGGTCGTTACCACTGGGACGGCGTTGCCAGTGGGTTTGTTGACGGGCCCTGGAAGGAATAAAAACTTCATTAACTGTCAGACAACTCGTTAGCGCAATAACGATCGTTTATATGATCGTTAGGATTAGTAAGCGATACGGGCATACGGGAGATGCGCTAAATATGGAAAAGTTGGCAAATGGGTAATTCATTTATAGCAATGCATTTACCACCCATCCATTTGTTCACAACGTTAGTGGCGTCATTGTAAATTGTTTTTAGATTGGGCAGCCATGTTGTCTTGGTGTAGTTATCAGCTCGACTTCCGAGGATTTAGGCGCCACAATTATTATTAGTATAATAATAATAATAATAATAATAATCATATATAATATAATATAATATAATATAATATAATATAATATAATATAATATAATATAATATAATATAATATAATATAATATAATATAATATAATATAATATAATATAATATAATATAATATAATATAATATAATATAATATAATATAATATAATATAATATAATATAATATAATATAATATAATATAATATAATATAATATAATATAATATAATATAATATAATATAATATAATATAATATAATATAATATAATATAATATAATATAATATAATATAATATAATATAATATAATATAATATAATATAATATAATATAATATAATATAATATAATATAATATAATATAATAGAATATAATATAATATAATAGAATAGAATATAATATAATATAATATAATATAATATAATATAATATAATATAATATAATATAATATAATATAATATAATATAATATAATATAATATAATATAATATAATATAATATAATTATAATAGCATAGCATAGCATAGCATAGCATAGCATAGCATAGCATAGCATAGCATAGCATAGCATAGCATAGCATAGCATAGCATAGCATAGCATAGCATAGCATAGCATAGCATAGCATAGCATAGCATAGCATAGCATAACATAGCATAACATAACATCACATCACATAACATAACATAACATAACATAATTAATATAATATAATATAATATAATATAATATAATATAATATAATATAATATAATATAATATAATATAATATAATATAATATAATATAATATAATATAATATAATATAATATAATATAATATAATATAATATAATATAATATAATATAATATAATATAATATAATATAATATAATATAATATAATATAATAAAATATAATATAATATAATATAATATAATATAATATAATATAATATAATATAATATAATATAATATAATATAATATAATATAATATAATATAATATAATATAATATACATTATTATTAGAACATTATTATTATAGTTACTATAATTATTATGATAGTTACTATAATTGGCGGTTCACACCCGTATAACAAACAGTATTATTATTATTATCACCGATCGTCACTGTGTAGACAACACGTGTTTCGCGTCACTCACTAATTCCGTCCATTCCTTCTGTCTTGCAGAATACTGCACATCGGAGGCATTCAACGTCCGGTGCAATCAAGGTCACGTGCTGCTGATACGTCACGCCCTCTACGGGCGCATGCGCCAAGGCCGATGCATCACCGCGGACTATGCGATGCGGTGTCAGAACGACGTCAAACATTACCTTGACCAGAAGTGTTCTGGCCGACAACACTGTCACGTGTTGGTCGGCACTCTGGACACGGTCGCGCAGCCGTGTCCCAAAGACTTGAAATCTTTCCTAGAGGTCAAATACGAATGTGTTAAAGGTGAGCCTGGCCGGACAATATTTAGCGATCCCCACAAGATTGCCCTTTGCAACGGAACCTTGCATTTTTCTAGAGTTCAGGTTTTTATATAAAAGAACACCTTGTTTTTGAGACATCAAGAAATATATTCACACTGCTAGCGGTTGGATAGCAATGGTAGATTATCTTGTTTCCATTTAAAGTTAGTATAGTGTAATAAATAGTTAGAATAGTGTAATAAAATAGTTAAGTTGTTGATGTTATTAATAACATTTAATGGACGAGGTTGTGATGTCAAGAGAAGATTAACTTTAGCCAGCGCCACTTCCTTGAACATCAACCGGATTACTAAACACAACGGTAGCTAATCACTAGACATTGGAAGACACGCATTAACGTGCTACATTCTGTCGCGCCTCTACTGCTGTACGGGCGTGAACCGCCAACGACCAGAAATGCTCATTATGTATAAGCAATGTAAATATGGTTCCAGAGGAGTTCCAGAAACTCACGAAGAGAAAGTGATGCTAATTGTGATATCCTTAAAAAGGACGCATCGAAAGAAAGATCGTGAGCAAAATGTGGAATTTATAAGCGATATAATGAAAACGTGTTTCCGTAAATAAGGTTTATCTATTATACCATAATCCAATAGCTCTCCCCTACGCTCTTTCTTGCTTTTCTGTATATTTATTATATGATCTCCACCCTTGTAGGCACTATCCTATAAATAGAACTAATTATTTACTTATTCACCGTTGTCATAATATTTCGTAATAATGGGAAAACGGGTAATTGTACGTAAAATTCTTACACAATTGCCCAGAAGGATGTACGCTATAACATTGCCACAAAACACGCGCGGACGGAAAGTCTATCCTCGCGGTACGCAGAAGAAGAACCAGGTCGTTACATTTTTGACGTGTTCGGCTTGCTAATAAACTTACAGCACTTAGCGTCTGTAGCGAGCGTCTGAGCTACAAAAGAACATAAGCCGACTAGGATTCTTAAGCACGTTAAGAGCAGCTTAAGCGTCGTCCGGTCCTCCGCCGTTCCGCGAATAGCAGACGGCCGACGCACGCGGGGTAAAGGTGTTTCCAATCTAGTTCGGTCACACCGCCGACCGTTACGACGCTTCGCTAAGCGAGGATCAAAGCAACGAAGTCTCTGGGGTCGTCTTCGCCAAAGCCGCGACGTTCGAACGTGTCTCCCTGATTTTTTTCGTCGCTCCTAAAATGCTGCAAGAGTGCGGACCTTGGTCCACGTTGGTTGAGATTGTTCGGTATACGCGTCCTGTGCTGGATCAGTCGATCGGACCAATAGGATCGTGTTGGATGCAATCCAGTTTAATGCACCACGACGAAGCGGTGTCCGTGTTGAGTGTAGTTCGACGTGTTATGACAGTGAGGATGATGAGTGGTGCTGGCGACTTTGGTGATGACGGTGACTTGTGCAATGTCCACAGAGATGATCGATGACGGATACGGCCGACGATGTTGACAACAACGACGACAACAACGATGAAGAAACCGACGAAGACAACGACGAAGATAACAACGACGAAGACAACGACGAAGATAACAACGAAGATAACAACGAAGACAACAACGACGAAGACAACGACGAAGACAACGACGAAGACAACGACGAAGACAACGACGAAGACAACGACGAAGATAACAACGAAGATAACAACGAAGATAACAACGAAGACAACAAAGACGAAGACAACGACGAAGACAACGACGAAGATAACAACGAAGACAACGACGAAGACAACGACGAAGACAACGACGAAGATAACGACGAAGACAACGACGAAGACAACGACGAAGAAAACGACGAAGAAAACGACGAAGACAATAACGAAGACAACGACGAAGACAACGACGAAGACAACGACGAAGAAAACGACGAAGACAACGACGAAGACAACGACGAAGAAAACGACGAAGAAAACGACGAAGACAACGACGAAGACAATAACGAAGACAACGACGAAGACAACGACGAAGACAACGACGAAGAAAACGACGAAGACAACGACGAAGATAACAACGACGAAGACAACAATGAAGAAAATAACGACGAAGACAACAACGAAGATTGCTAAGACGACAAAGAGAAAGAAGACGACGACGACGACGACGACGACGACGACGACGACGACAATGAAGTCGAAGACGACGACTGCGACGGGCACGACAATGACAACGACGATAACTTATTCCACGATTTATTCCATTCCAATGGAAATGAATATGACAAAACTATCACCAACAAGCAACAGCGTGTCACCAACGCCAACTTCTAACTGCCGCTTTTCATTTCTGCCTGTTTCAGTCTCACACACGGACGAATGCCAACGTTACAACGCCACACAGCTCAGTCCGCAGACCGGATATCTTGCACTACGCAGAATCGCCTCTAAAGCCATACAAACACCCACCTGCTGTTGGACAGTCAGGGGCAGACCCGGCCAGATAGTCGAGGTCACTCTGTTACGTCTGGGCGCTCCGGCCAGTCAAAGCAAACGACGCGGCACGTCCAGTTTTTGCCCACGTTACGTGACCGTAAAAGAAAACGCCGTAGAGAAACGAATAGACGTTTGCGAATACGGCGCGAGGGAGCATCTGTTCTACAAATCGTCGTTTCACACGATACAAATATGTGCGGACGACAAAAAACAGGATGATCCTGACATTGCCCGGATGCTCTTCTACAAAGGTGAGTGGTGTACGCGATAGATCGACCCGTTGAGTCCCGACTTATTGAGTCCGGTGTAGAATTAAAAGAATGAGTCTGTCTACTACTCGATTTAACCCGTATCTGCTTGAAGAAACGCAACCCCTTGTGTAGACATGCAGGCCTTATATAGCTTTGTTCAATTACTTCTACTGCTTTCCATTGAACACAAGACCCATCTACATATATGTGTATGCATTGTTTACCGCATACAAATTCATTTCCGCATGAGTGGAATCTACGTAGTCAGAATTGTCGAAACGTGTCAGTTAATTACAATAACTAAAGTACATAGCCATCAATGCGAATAGGGCCTACATGTTGCTGCTGGCTAGTGTTATAACTGAGGTCCTACCATACGTACACAATTGTATTTGCGTAATATGAAGGCTTGCGCTTTCGAAAATTCGCGTTAAGCGCATGAAAGACATATTTTGTAGTTACCAAAACTAAACTGGCGACGCGGACTAATTTAATAGTCCCAGTTTAAAGGGACATTCGTAAGAGAACGACACACTTTCGTACACTATGCGTGCTATGCATAAGCGATATCGATTTTATTATAAAAACGCTGTGTGGGGAAACGTTTGTGTTCAAACGACGGTTGTTTACTTGCTACGGACACAAATTACACTGAAGACATTATGCAAACAGCTTACACAACGACGACACGGTGAAACCGAAAAAGTGCGCCTTGCACTGTAAATAATTCATACATTGTCGCCTGACAATTACAAAATGGCGCGTGGACACACGGAGAAAACACACAAGCTGTCAACGATTTTTTTCCAGCGTGTGTGCGTGCTCCGAGTTAATATTCATGGCATTCAACGCAATTCACACAAATCCCACAGATTAGGCCACTCACGCTGACCCACTTAATACACGCCATCGGTTTCTGTGTGTGTGTATCTATAGAGCGAACTGTAAACATGACTAACCAGTGTTGTACACAATAACAATGATGCTTGTTGCAGTATCCGGATGCGTTGACATTCGGCCGCCGCGTGGCGCCACCATGCAGCGTCATGGCGACAATGCAGTTGTCGTCTGCAATTCGACCCAGGAGACATGGTATATGACGTGTAAGGATGGGGTGTGGATAGGAGTGCCCACGACCAACTGTACTTCTCGTGAGTTATATTTTAGATATGTGGACGTCTTCAACAGGGATAGATCAGAAAGATTAGCATCACGAAATAAAAGTGCAAGAAAACAGTCCAAAAGATTCTTCGTAGTAAAGTTTAAAACCTTAGATAGGTGTTCAATTACTGGCTGACCCAATGCATCACAAACTGTGTGTAGTTATGTTTAACTTCATTTTGCTCTCCGATCACGTATGTTATATGGCTTCCGTTATGTATGAATTACGCTGTACTAAAATATCGTATGCGGATGAAAGTTGTTTTGTGTATTTATTTTGAGCATATAGTTTGAAAAAATGGAACTATTGTTTTAAACTATTGTTGGAAACCGTAACTTGCTTAATTTCACACTGTATCATCTATTTAATGAAGCCACTAAGAAAATTAAGATCTTCGTTTTGCTATCAAAGTGAAGTATGGATCAGCTTATATCTATGACGCACGCGTTAACTCTGCAGACAACCAACGTTTGCAAACAGTGTATGTTGTTGTAGGAAGTTGGTCCGTGTATATACCGTCTTTTCTTCTTTCGTTTTCAAATTTGCGAACGAAAAACGAAAAAAGAATTTGTTTTTCGTTTTTCGTTACACGGACCGTAGTTATTAGAAATGTGTTCCATTTATATCGGGTCTGTCTAGATACAAGAGTTTGTTATCTTGACCTTTTGATGCAGGGTCACGTGAACTGCTGACATCGCCCGAAACACAGCCAGGAAACACGTTTCAACATGGTAAGAATTTGAAACAAATGTTATCGAATGAGTAGAAACCATATAAATATCTTCATGATATTTGTTTATACTCTCAGTTGCCGACAAAGAAATTGACTGTTTTAAGTGTTCTATATATCAGTTGAAAAGTGGCTTGACAGGTCGTCAGGACCTATGCAAAGCTGGTGGTCAATTGTTTAGCGTAAGACGTAGGCCTATGTAACATAATTAAAATACTAGCATTTTCTATGTCGGTTTGGGAATACGAATTTCGAGATTCGCATAAAAATGGCGAATCCAGAGGGAGTTATCTAGCGGAGGTCACAAGACCTCGATGCTCGCATTGAACTTTTGTCGGCTTGTGTATATGGGGGGGGGGATAATGGAAATATTTTCGGACCAAAACCTTCAGTTACATCACACTGATACGCGCCGGAGGATACACTCAAATGGTCTAGAGGGCGCGTCAGGCTAATGCCCGCATGGCGCATGCAAACCAGATCTACATATGGGTCTTTATTTTTCTAGTGTGACCAGCTCGACAAAGGTAGACAATTCCGAATTTACAGGTAGATGATACGTCTGATGATTAGAAGTTTACACTTATTACATTGCTGTGGTTGCCACTCCTAAACATCCCAATGTTCATCGTTTAGTTTTATTGCTATTTATTACTATTTATTTATTAAATAGCGAGAAACATACAACTTTTAACTGTCAGTTTAATATATATATATATATATATATATATATATATATATATATATATATATATATATATATATATATATATATATATATATATATATATATATATATATATATATATATATATATATATATATATATATATATATATATATATATATAACGAATTTATTGATATTGTTTAAAAACGTTTTTTAACCTTTCAAGATAACGTTCTGGAGCCGTATTCACGTCGCCCGGTTAAGCCTTCCTACCCGGAGGTAACGCTATCCGCCGGATAACGGCACGTGATTCTGTATTCATTTTTCCTATCGGCGGTTACGTCATTTATCTCTGGGTAGTTTATCTGCTCGACATGAATACGGCTCCAGGTGATATTGATATGATGTTACCAGGTCGAAATTTGTATGTAAAGATGCGTATGCTTTTCCTACAATGCGTTGTCAGTTGGCTGCTAAATTTAAGTGTGTGTACACGATATAGGTAGGGAAATGTGTACGTACGTATAGTACGTATGTTAACGCCATAACGCAAACTTTCCTCGTGCATTTGTTTAATGTTACTTGGTAATAAATTGTTTTACTCTTATTCTTATACCTCATTTACAGCTCTTTTAGCGCTATTATTGACTTCTCTAACGAAACATTATGTTTCGTTTACTGTGCAAGTGTCTTACAGTGTTTCTGTAAAATATTGAATTTGTATATTAAATCAATCAATCGTTTTGACTTTGCAAATGTGCACAGCGATACAATTACAAACACAACCGTAAATGGTTGTTAATTTGTGAAGTTGTGGACATACTTTACGCATGCCTAAACGTGTCGCATGTCAAAGAACGAAAGACAACATATTCGATCGATGTGTTCCAGGTATATTTCTGGCTGTGACAATCGGCGCCCTGCTGGGGGCTGTGGTGGGCGGCTGTATGCTCATAACGGTCTGTTTACTGAGGAACAGGTGAGGCTCGTGTCTCAGTGTGTTGTGCTTCTCTGTCATGTTGCACGCTTGTACCAGAGCTAATACACCCGAGCTGGGGCTCTAGAACACACAGCGCCCTCACACGGATGGTATACAAACTTTAAACAGATACCGTACTAAACTAAATGACGAAACGTGCGAGATTGAGGCGCGTTTGGTTCCAAAGGGGGAGTGACCCCAGCTCCTAGCTCTGCTTCTACTGTGACGTGGTACAGCGTACCTGTAGGTTCAGCAAGATGCTGGATGACGTGGCCAAGTCACTTGATGAGAACGGAGGTTGCTAGACGACTGAGGAGGGCTACGCGAAGGAATAGATCAATGATGCGTGAAACGTGGTTGACCTCAGCCGAAATGGGACGATGGGATAAAGAGGGAGGATGTAAGGCGGGGAGTGTCAGGTGGAGAGAAGAGGCTGGTGGACACTGTGAAGGACAACTACGGAAAGAGAACAGTGCGTGTGCGTGTGCGTGTGCGTGTGCGTGTGCGTGTGCGTGTGCGTGTGCGTGTGCGTGTGCGTGTGCGTGTGCGTGTGCGTGTGCGTGTGCGTGTGCGTGTGCGTGTGCGTGTGCGTGTGCGTGTGCGTGTGCGTGTGCGTGTGCGTGTGCGTGTGCGTGTGCGTGCGTGCGTGCGTGTGTGCGTGTGTGTGTGTGTGCGTGTGTGCGCGTGCGCGTGTAAGTGTGCGTGTAAGTGTGCGTGTAAGTGTGCGTGCGTGTGCGCGTGTGCGTGCGTACGTGTATATACGCACGTTCGTATGTATGCGTGCGTTTGCGTGAGTGCATGCTTTAATGCGTGCATGGCTAAACAACCGTGCACGCATATCTGAGTGTTTGCTTATGTGCGTGCGCTTGTGCGTGTCTGCGCTTGTGTGTGTCTAACACACCAAGACATCGAACCTCGCGACATCCAAATGTGCGCGGCCGTCACAACCTTGCGTTCTATCATCTCACTCCATCTCTGCTTCCGCGCGTGTCTCTGGCAAACAATGCGAGCGTCGACCGCGTATAATCACGCCAATCTAACCGGCGCCGTCACAAAAGACTTCCCCGGGCTCGGCGCAAACCCGGAACAGAACGCCAACAGAAGGACACGTGAAGAACAGCGGCGTTCTAATTGGGTGCTCTCGCGGACGTCGGGTGCCAGTGGAACGTGTCTAAGTGGCCGACAATGATCCTCTTGGATGCACTCTTGTTCTAATTACGTCTCTTCACACTCACAATTAGCCGTGCGTCGCGCCTGCGTCGCGTCGAACACACGGCACAGACACGCCGAACCATCGAAAGTGGCTTCGTTTCTCTTTGTCGACGGCAGGCTGTGACACAGCGTCGAGTTCGCAGGCCAAATCAGGCGGTCGCGTCAACACAGACGATTATAATAATATGTGTTGTAATCAACTGTTATTGTAGAGGGCGACGAGGCGCAGTGATAATAATGAATATTAGAATGGCTGCTATTGTTGGCCTAACCAACAATGTAGTTCAACTAAAATAGCATGATAAATAATATTCGTAATAAATAAAGAATAATGATAAACAATTTGTAACACGCCTGTTATCAACTGTTATTGTAGACGGCGTCATGGCGCCACCGTATCGCAGTGATAATAATGAAGATTAGAATCGACGTTGCTGTTGCCTTAGCCAACAATGTAGTTCAACTGAAATAGCATAATAAATAATAATCAATAATGAAAAAGAATATTAATGCATAATTTGTAACATTAAAATAACACAACATGTGTTATATACTGATGTAGACTTCTGCAATGGGAATATTGCAGCCTATTGTAGCCTATGTAGCCTCGATTACCCAGACTCCGTTAGATTATAGAACGTTTTAGCCCCTCAGTGGTAGATTTCTGCTCTGCCAATATTGCCACCAGGGCGGCCTTACCCCCAGAAAAAGGTAGAGACGGTGATTATCTCTCAGGCCAACTGTGAAATAAAAACTAAAATAACAGTCGGTTAAGCGAGACTAATACCGGTTATGAATTTTCGTGTCCGTCAAAATGCCTGTGAACACCAACCAGCCTTCGTTGTTGCAGTAATCGCCAGAGGGCGCCACTGGCCAACACGAGCTGCGTCGACGAGCTGCCGTACGGCCGCGAGACCGACCCGCGTGACTTCGTGCACTACCCGCCTCTCGTGTGCCACGAGAAGACGCGACGAGACGGGTCGACGACGGCGGAGTACATCCACGTCTTCAACTGCCCCGGCGACCGGCCCGCCGCCGTCGAAGGATACACGTTCGACGAGTTCGCAGCGGCGAAGGAGCCGGCCGACAATAGCGGCTACAAGAGTTTACGCGTGCTGAAGACACGTCCCGACAGCGCGGAGGACACAAGCGAGGGGGGCCGCAGACCGCCGCCTGCCTACCTTACGGTCGAGCCGTCGAAACATGGCGGCGACCTCTAGCCGGATGACGCCCGTCGACGTAAATTCTACGAAAGACTTGCCAAAAGACTGTTATAATGTCGAGCCTCTGTGGGTTCCAACGGGGACATTTAGACCCGATTAATACTGCCTTAAATATGACTGTTTCCATGCGATTTTTCGTCGGGGATCTACTCGGCTGCCTTTGTCGAATTTTGCCAAAATGTCTGACGTGATGTGCGGATTTTGCCAGTTAGCAATGCGAAGTCTTCGTAATTGTTACGCCAGATAAATACGCATTCATTTTATACATGGACCAGCTGTGCTAGATGTTAACATAGTTGCTGTAAGATGATTGTGTTTATCCGTAATAATGTTGCCACAGGGGTACTATTATTTAAAGGGAGATCAAATACATGTTGACAACGTGCACCAAACAGCTTTAATATAAACTAACCGTTTGAAATTATAATCAACGTTTTCACGAGACGGCAGAATGTGTCTTTAAAGTGGATTTTTAACACGTCAGATTTTCCAGAATTCCGATTTTCCGTTTTGCCTATAGGTATACGAATATGCCGGCTGATTTATTCGTTTCTCTTATTCCCTTCGACGATTTACACTTTTATACTGATCAATTATCACAATGAACTATCATATTTTAACAATTAAAAACGACAAGATTGTAAAATCGTATTCCAAGTACTGTGTTCCGGAGTTCGGCGACTTGCTATCTGGGAACAGTAGAATCTCGTGACGTCAGCCTTTCTAAAAATGGCACTGTCCATACAACTTAAATGTTTTGTGTCTTCAACAAAATCATTCTAGTAAACTATTAACATAATATTCTTAATTGCAAATGGAAACATTTTGTAAATATTTTAGATGCTTAGACCCAAACTACTGTATTACCAGAGATAATTGACTGTAATTTCCATTGGAATTACATCCGAGAAATGTAAAAAGTGCGTCCAGGTTTCTCGGAGTGTTTTATTCCAGACGGCAAATTCCAGAGAGAAAGACAATGCAAGTAACAATGTATATAACTAGGTAAAGCTACAGCTGCTATTCGATGTTGTTTAGCCTTAACACTAGGTTGTTTATTACGCTAATAACACTTGGTATCAAGGGATAGTACCAATAATGTAGTATTTTTAATGTCGTTTTAAATCTTATTTTTATCCAGAATTGTCGTTTTTATGAAGGTGTTTTTGCTATGCCAGCAAAATAAATAGCTGGAAACATGACTAAATAAACGTCTTTCAGATATCTGTAAATGTGACTGTTATTGTAGAATACGCCATTAATATTTTGTCTCGATTTGTTTGTAGAATTAAGTGTACAAGTGCAGCTGCTGTATTTCTCAGTATTAAGACCATCATTTAAAGACGTCGGCTATCAAGTGTATTAACTAGTCGGTGAATATCTACTTACCTTCAACGAGGTGTTCTTGGTATGTCCCATGTTTTGATTATTTCCGGAAAGTCAATGATACAGATTTCAATGGAAAAATGTGATATGGATTTAACAGTTTTCCAGAAACATGGACGGCAAGTTGCATAGAAATAGATTTACTAGCCAATCTGCAATTGTCGGTTTTATCAGGTACGATCATGAAAGAAAAATAATATTTTTAACATAATAACACGATTAACGCAGTTATCAATTAAGCGCTACCCATACACACACGCACACACTCACACACACACACACACACACACACACACACACACACACACACACACACACACACACACACACACACACACACACACACACACACACACACACACACACACACACACACACACACATACATACATACACACACACTATTAATCATAAGATGACAATAGTTCCATTTCCAAGTTCATATAGACGTTTATAGTATGTTTGATATTGCTTACTTTAGAAGTAACACAGTGAATGAGGTAGCTAAAATAGCTACAAGGAACCTTAACTGTTCATCATAGTAAACGGAAAAGACAATCAAAATGATTCTATTTTATTAACGTGTGCTTTTATATAAGAGTTGCTGATTATATATTTTCCAAACTTAACACGTATAAATACCTTTACACTTAAAACAAAACTTGATTACCAGCTGGAATGCTTGGCTGAGTGTCAACAGTGGCGTGTTGCATTCTGGGTAAAAACAAGTGCAAAGCAATGTCAGTAGTTCAGTATCTCTTAAATCGTCATTTTATGTTGACACTACATGTCTGATGAAATGTCATCGATTGTTTAATTATGTGTTCATTTCCTTCTCTGAATTACACAATATGCATTAAACCTGCTCACAAATGTGGTTAAGTGTTTGTAGTCATCGTTTGTTTATTGTGGCAAAGACTATAATATTCGCCGTAGGCTCAAACTTGAATCACGAATACTGGTATTGTTGTTAGCAGATATTCAACTTGTCCGTTCAGTGAAAGGATAAATATACTTTAAAGATACTTTCCCAACAGCATTTAAACAAATACAGGTTATGTACATGCATATATCGGTATATAATACATTGGTCAAAATTTGAGATACACAAATGAAGATATATATATATATATATATATATATATATATATATATATATATATATCCTTTTTTACAAATATATATATTTTGACTATATAAAGTTATTACCATTGAAATAGGTTATTACCATCATGATAATTATAATCTACACGTTTGGCATAATTTGGCAAAACAGCCGTCCGAAATGTTTTCACCATAATATGACTTTTTTGCTGACGATCAGAATATGAATTAAAATGCAATCTTATGAAACGTCACGCTCTTGCCGGACGATCTCGACCGGAAGTGAGCCTCTTCTTGGAGATTGATGATTACTAGGTAAATATCATCCTTGGAAATATGTAGTTTTGAGAGCGTTTCTCTGACAGTTTCGTTGATGGATGGTTAGTGAAACACAATCTTCTGTTTCGATCATGCATTATGTAAGGAGACATACCGATTTTATAGAGCGAAATCATCAGGCTTGTTAACTGTTCAGAATGTTAGTTAAATCGGCTGCAGTTTTCCTTTGACAACTCTCCCGAAATGCATTGCGTACATACCGTGTCGCGAAATGTAATAATGTAACTTTATGTTAAAGGGATACTCCAATCAGTGAGAGATTCACAGTATTAACTTACAGACGTATACTATATTGGTTGTGCCCAGTAACTGTGCAAAACGATCGTTAAAAAACAATGAGGTACCACAATAACTAATCCGACAGAAGGCGCTCTGAGGCAACTAGGGTCTGAGTGCCGTTTTTTACGTATTCTTGACGTATGTAAAATGCGGCTCCGTGTTGCGGAAGATTTTGCTGAACGCTTGTTTAAATCATCCTACAATCAGCTGTTGAATTCGGATGACTCCGAAGCCTCACACATAGCTAAATATGGATATAGTCTGATATGTCCGTCAATATGAAAGCATAAAGTTGCCATAATATGTACATTAATGTACCTTTACAGCAGATGGAACGTCGACTGGTGGCTCGACGACAGGTTTGCTGGCTTGATGCGGGAAAGGATGTTTAAAATCATCTATAGCTCACCGTATGCATCACACGAGACTGCTACGTCTTAACATATAGTTAAATATTGATATCGTATAATATGTCCGTCAATATGAAAGCATAATGTCTACATTAATGTAGTCTTGGGACGTTCAATTGAATTCAGTGCCAAAATGGCGTTGTTTTGGCTGTTCTGTCTATCGACCACACATTGACACGCTGTTCTGTCTATTGATCACACACACGGCATGCCCACATACAAACTGCCGCTGGGTACGCGCCTTCTCGGTTAATAGCTAATTGAGGATGATTAATTGTTAAACAAGCGTTCAGCAAAACATGTAAACAAACCCACGTTAGTCGCTAGAGGCGCTGATACACAACTAGGGTCTAGTTGCGTATTAGCGCCTCTAGCGACTAACGTGGATTTGTGGAAGCCCAGTAGTTGTAGTTTAATGGTATCAAAAACATGCTATCTTAGATTCATGGCGCTGCGATCTTGAGACTTCTACGCCAGTGACGTAAGCCAAGTCGTTTACGTCACTGGTGCATTGTTGAAAAAGGCAAGGATTGGCGGAATCGTGGCTAATAATTGTGATTGTGACGTAAGCAATCCGCGACGTACTGGATACATCAAATACCATTGGACAGACACAGGATGTTCGATCGTGCATGCGCCAGTGACGTAAGCGGTTTACGTCACTGGCACATAAGTCTCAAGATGGCAGCGCCCTGAATTCAACATGGAGTGTTTCTGATACAATTATACTATAAATAGTTGTATATTAACGATCTTTGTGCACAGTTACTATGCACAATCAATATGTTATACAGATGTAAGTAAATGGTGTGAATCGCTCACTGATTGGAACATCCCTTTAAGTTCCCGTTCGTGCCGGTGATACGTTAGTGAGGATAAGAAGATAAATATTTTAAACGTGGGTATAATACTGTCCTTGAGATTATGTTTTCTATAGGTGGCCAGTCATCGATGGCACTACGTTTTAAAATGTCAGTTGTGTAATTTAGGTTAATTGTGGACATAACGTATTTGTTATTGTAAGTTCAACGAGTGCGTGCGAGTGAGCATACATGCATGCGTGCGTGCGTGCTAGTTCTCACTCCTTCTTATATCTTCTACAATGGCGACTGTTTCTAATTTCGAACACCAATGTGCATCACGTTAAACTTACGTCTAAACATATTTCAACTGCAAAGACATCTGCGCAAAAAACGTTTAAATTATATTGGTGGACCCCGGACAACTGCTGTGTCTCCTGTAACCAAAAAATAACATAAATATCTACGTCCAATACCATGTTAATAAAGTCTATGACATCGATGTATTAACAATATCGATAAATGGCCCGTCGTATGGATATTTACCCTGCATATATAGACAGGCCATGCGTTTCAAAAACCTTACTTGCTGATGATGTGCTTGTAATTACTGCACGTTATGTACGTTATATTGCCAACAATAAAAAACGTCATGATTCATTATTAATATGTCATCAAAGATTCTTGATGTCATTGTGGAATTTTGCCAAACATCATCAGTGAACGATAATGAATTCGTAAAAGCTGAAATATCCGTTTTATTACGTCTAGATGTAGTTATGGTATTGATCACCAGATGTCACTACTCGTGTTTACGACCGGCGTTTTGTGCAGTCGTAGGCGCAAGCACGCACTCTTGCGCAAATATACACATACAAATAAACCCACTCACCCACCCACCCACCCACCCACCCACCCACCCACCCACCCACCCACCCCCCCCCCCCCCCCCACACACACACACACACACACACACACACATACACACACACACACACACACACCAACCTACACCCACACACACCACACACACGCACGCAGGCAGGCACACACACTTTCACACACAAATGCACACTCACGCAAACGCACACACACACGCCCGCACGCACGCACGCACGCACGCACACACACACACACACACACACACACACAGACACCCACAAAACGTATTGTCATACAAATGAGCGTGAAATGAAACAAGCGCAGTATGGCTCCGAGGAGGGACCTTTGACACGATCAGGTTTCTCTCGAGATGTCACACAAGTTTTTGTAGATCACGCTCGAGTGTTTGCGTGCGTGCAGATACGTGCGCGAGTTTGAGCGTTGTGTGCATGTGTATATGCTATAGTTGGGTATGCATTTATCAGAATTGCAACCGGGCACATAAGAGAGCAAGACAACCGAGTTGTTATCCTGTGTGGTTGTCTCTATTCTAATGGGTGTGGAACCTGAGAGTTGCAAACGACAACGAGGAAAAGAGGTCTAGAGACCAATGAGGAATAGAAGTCTAGAGACCAACGAGGAATAGAAATCTAAATACTAATGAGGAACAGAGGTCTACAGACAGATCGTGGGAACCTGCAGAGTTCGGCTCTTGCGTGAGCGAGAGAGACATTCATCGCGACACAAAGACGACCGTCCGACCGACCCACGTGGGCTGTGTTACCGCACGCGATAGATGTTAAATCGAACACACTCGTTTAAAGCTCGTCTCCTGGCTATATTTCTCGCCGGCACGAAGGATAGCCACAACAGGGATTTACGCACACGATCTACCATACAAGATGAGACGGAATATGTCAAAGGAGTGGTTTGGAGGTCCGCTTTTCAGGAAGTGTTGTAGACGTGAGCCGTCGCACATCACATGCGTTTACTCTTAATCACGTTGCTAAATCATAGTGGTTTGTTTTGTTGTTATTATGTTTGTATTAGCACATATCGAGTTTCATTTGTAAAATAACAGGCATGCTGCAAATAAATAATATTTGTTTCGGATTCGTTTATTGCCCATGTTGTTATGCATAAATAAACAATGTACGTGAACGGATGTTGCATATAAAAGGAATTTACTGTAGAAATGATATTATGAGTCAGTGTTATACATGCAAGAACGCACGCACGCACGCACGCACGCACACACGCACACATACACACACACACACACCTCATGTACACACACATGCCCCCCACACACATACACACACAAACAAACACACACACACACATACACACGCACGCACACACGCACGCACGTACGTACGCACACAGTCACTGTTTATGGTGAATATCCTATGCAGTTACATACACTCGTTTCTCATGGCACATACCACAACGGGGCAGCATGTGTGTTTACGTTCATGAGTTGGTGAAAACGTAATTTCTGATTCCACTATGACTCACGATTTGCCCAAGTAGAACAGGCGGAACGTGTCAAATGGCTGAATAGGATGTTTTTATGACACTTTTCTTTCAAGCAGTTAACGCGTTGTAAAAATTGCGTAATCATGTGTTCTTAATCACGTCGTCACGTCACGTCACGTCACGTCACGTCACGTCACGTCACGTCACGTCACGTCACGTCACGTCACGTCACGTCACGTCACGTCACGTCACGTCACGTCACGTCACGTCACGTCACGTCACGTCACGTCACGTCACGTCACGTCACGTCACGTCACGTCACGTCACGTCACGTCACGTCACGTCACGTCACGTCACGTCACGTCACGTCACGTCACGTCACGTCACGTCACGTCACGTCACGTCACGTCACGTCACGTCACGTCACGTCACGTCACGTCACGTCACGTCACGTCACGTCACGTCACGTCACGTCACGTCACGTCACGTCACGTCACGTCACGTCACGTCACGTCACGTCACGTCACGTCACGTCACGTCACGTCACGTCACGTCACGTCACGTCACGTCACGTCACGTCACGTCACGTCACGTCACGTCACGTCACGTCACACACACAGACAGACACACACAGACAGACATACATACAGACAGACAGACAGACAGACAGACAGACAGACAGACAGACAGACAGACAGACATACACATCACATCCACACACATACGTGCACAAGTGTCTCCTTCAATATTACTTACCTAATCAGCTGGTAAGACTAGTCACGAGTCTTCCACAAGTGTGAGTGATAACATCACTGTCGAACAGTGCCGCCATCTAACGGGTGTAATATACACTACGTCTACCGTCTCGTCTCGCAAGCCGTCGTTGACAAACTTGTCCTAATGAGTTTGTGGCTGCCGATTGATTGACAGATTGACAGTTGTGTCTCGAAAGCCTCAGTTTCCACAATGCGGGGATCACTGCTAAGTCCGGTGGGATTTCCTCTGCCGTCTGTGATGTCGCTCAAGCATCTGCCAGTGTATGTGTAATTATTATGTTCCGTTGATGTGTCAATTCGACAGGGAGATCGTCGATCTCAAAGTCAGCCGTCTTCAACCGCTGAACGCCATAAAATACTACCATACTACATAGTGTTTTCTTCCACGACACAGTTGTGTGTGTGTGTGTGTGTGTGTGTGTGTGTGTGTGTGTGTGTGTATGTGTGTGTGTGTGTGTGTGTGTGTGTGTGTGTGTGTGTGTGTGTGTGTGTGTGTGTGTGTGTGTGTGTGTGTGTGTGTGTGTGTGCCGGTGTGTGTTTGTGTGTGTGTGTGTGTGTGTGTGTGTGTGCGTGCGTGTGTGTGTGTGTGTGCGTGCGTGCGTGCGTGCGTGCGTGCGTACGAATGTATGTGCACGAGTGGTGTCTGGAATAGTGTCAAAAATGTAACCCGAATTCGTGGCATTCTCACTCGCTCACTCACTCACTCACTCACTCACTCACTCACTCACTCACTCACTCACTCACTCACTCACTCACTCACTCACTCACTCACTCACTCACTCACTCACTCACTCACTCACTCACTCACTCACCCCCCACCCACCCACACACCCACACACCCACTCACCCATTCACCCACTCACCCACTCACCCATTCACCCACTCACCCACTCACCCACTCACCCACCCACTCTCCCACTCACTCACTCACTCACTCACTCACTCACTCACTCACCCACTCACCCTCTCACCCACTCACCCATCCACTCACCCACTCACCCACTCACCCACTCACCCACTCACCCACTCACCCATTCAACCATTCACCCACTCACCCACTCCCCCACTCACCCACTCACCCACTCACCCACTCACCCACTCACCCACTCACCCACTCACCCACTCACCCACTCACCCACTCATACTATCACACAATCACACAATCACACAATCATACAATCACTCACACACTCCCTCCCTCCCTCCCTCCCTCCCTACCTCCCACCCTCCCTCCCTCCCTCCCTCCCTCCCTTTGCGGATGACGTGGTCAAGCCAGACGAACTTCGCCAGACATATTGTACGTATACACAGTGTTGTAACTTGTTTTCCGCGAGGGACACAGCCTGCCGCCGAACGTAGTCATTTGAATTTGCTACTGCGGTTATGTTTATATTGTTGTGAACTATATATTTTATCTAAAGCTTTATTGTATGTATGTATATGATGTATGTATGCATGTAAGATGATGGCCCATTGAAAATCACGATATACCACGTGACATGGTTACCATCAAGAGATAAAGCTTTTACTTATTTTACTTACTTACTTACTTACTGAATTACTTTATGTAGGGTAATATCGTCTTGTTCTTCTGGAATATCTCCTCACAGTCTCCAGCACACAAACGGGGCTATACATGGAAATAGTAGTCTCGGTTACCGAGGCTCTGTGGTAAGGCGTCATTGCAGACGCTTCTATGAGGACCCAGGGACGTTTGCACTTCAAGAAAACGACTGGTTATCCCGAGTAAGGGTGTCCAACGAAATTAACTATCGTTGCTAAGTCAGTAAATAATAATGTCAGTTTGTATGGCGCATTTGAAACAACATTTTACTCCGAAGATAGATCTGAGAAAACGTTACTGACCACAAAATAATAAAACAATTGACTTGTAAGCGATATCGTATATCTAGCGATACTGTAATAGTTCATTACCGATGTGTTTTTAATTTGAGGCACCATTAATTATATTTTCTGTGAAAACAACTACAAACGTAATTGCACTATCTAAAAGATTCATATCGCGTTAAGAACAATTCAAAACTACACGTCAGCATGGCAAAGAACGATCTAGCCAGATCACCAGGTTTTGCCGTACACAGAGTGGCGTTACCTATACACATTTGGAATAGGGGATAACCGTTCCAGATAAGCAAATGTATACCCTCTGTACAAGATGTCTACGTGAGATATCTGTATATTCATGGTCTACCATTAACTTAACCTTTGCGTAGTGGTTAGCGCGAGGAATATGAACTACCAGACGGGTGGGAGTGTGATGTTGCCAGATCCAATAATAATATGTGCAATAATATAGGTGACATATCCATTTCGTCAGAGGACAAGCCAGTTTCCTGTGGAAGAGGAAATCGGGAAAGGAAGATGGGGTGGATTTGGCACACATACTGCAGCGCTGAGGGTGCTGATAGAGACATTGTTGTAAGGAAAATTAGGAAAAAAGAAGATTGAAATTGATGAACGAACCCATGACGAGTGGCCTTGTCGACAGAATATCAGCGGCCTCACACGGATGGAACCTGCAACCTCGGTCGATTGCGCGCCGTTTGTCTACGGAAAATTACGGGATGAACAATCTTACAAATGCCAAAATGCCACAAGAAAATACTGCTGCGCTGAGAGTGTTAATAGAGAAATTGTTGTAAGAAAAAGGAAAAAGAGGAAGAAAAAGAAGACTGAAATTGATCTACGATGACCAGTAGCCTAACGACATAATATCAGGAGGAGAATAACAACACAATGTAACGGTGACTCTGTAGTCATAATGGTTCCAGTATATCTAAGGGAACCGTACAGCACCACAAAAAAACATATATAATAAGTATTATTGCTGGTAGCTAAACGTATATTTTAAGTGTAAAACTGTCCGCATTAGAACTTTCTCTTTTTATAAACTAATTTAGTCAGATAAACAACGATTGACAGGTTCTATCCGGGAGATGGCGCTCGCAATCAATTTAAACAATGGCGCAGGACCAAATGACGTAGCGCTATGCATTTATTCGTTCTGACTACACTCATTTTTGCCAGTAACCTTAAGGTGACGTCGAATGTCATCACTGTCACACGGCTGCCATTGTGGCGTAAACAAGTGACAATAAATGATGTAATCTCAAGAACTGATGAGCGATACGCGTGTTCGTGTAAGATTAAAATTTTAATACCACGACGCTTTTTCTTAAATTAATATTCTGCGCTGGGTGTGGTTGCTGGCGCGAATCATCCACAGTCATCAACAGTGCCGTGGACCGCTGGTGGTGCGGCGTGCGGTCTGATGTCACACACCGCAGCCATTTCGAGCTGGTGTGTTTTGCTTTGCTAGAGTGTGCGGAGGGCAGTCAATAGTTATGGAAACAGACCGGAAGCTAAACAAACGTCAAATGTCGTCTTACAACACAAGTAGGGTAGGGAAACCAGCCAGACTGGTTTCATAATTAGATGCGGTAGAGAAAAAAATTATTTCTGAATAATACAATCATTTACTTATAGCATTACAGCAACATCGTTATACATTGTCTGCGTTATTTCAATCGCATCTTCGATTCGTGAACAGTGAGATATTGACAGTAAGCATTCGCTTATCATTGCTGTTAGTACTGCTGGGTCTATTGTTTCTTGTTCTTCTGCCGCCGTGTTTTTTTTCTTTCTGTCATCTTTCCGTCCGCCCGTCCGTCCGTCCGTCCGTCCGCCCGCCCGTCCGTCCGTCCGTCCGTCCGTCCGTCCGTCCGTCCGTCCGTCCGTCCGTCCGTCCGTCCGTCCGTCCGTCCGTCCGTCCGTCCGTCCGTCCGTCCGTCCGTCCGTCCGTCCGTCCGTCCGTCCGTCCGTCCGTCCGTCCGTCCGTCCGTCCGTCCGTCCGTCCGTCCGTCCGTCCGTCCGTCCGTCCGTCCGTCCGTCCGTCCGTCCGTCCGTCCGTCCGTCCGTCCGTCCGTCCGTCCGTCCGTCCGTCCGTCCGTCCGTCCGTCCGTCCGTCCGTCCGTCCGTCCGTCCGTCCGTCCGTCCGTCCGTCCGTCCGTCCGTCCGTCCGTCCGTCCGTCCGTCCGTCCGTCCGTCCGTCCGTCCGTCCGTCCGTCCGTCCGTCCGCCCTGCCTCCCTCCTTCTCCGCGTCCTCCCTCCCCCATTCCTCTCTCTCTCTCTCTCCCCGTCACCCTCTCCACTCTCTCTTCCCTCTCCCCCCACACTCTCTCCCATTACTCACGCCCTCCCTACTTCACTCCCACTTCCTTTCTTCCTCAACATCTCCATCGTCCGACCTCCTCTTCCACTACACAGTACCGCCAAAGTACACATCCATTACACACTTCATGTTTCTCTTCTGTTATGCTTTACCGACAACGTTCAAACCCATTCGTTATTGATCGCGTCCACACGGTCTGGCAGCAACAGTTGGTGCCGCCGACCGCAGCACCGACCTCATCCGTACACGACACAGCGGCCAGAAGTCGTCGACGGCGTATTGCGTCCAATCGTGGCGACACTAAACAACCATCTCGCTGTGACACGTCGTCGGCTAAATACGCCGCACCGACGTCTGCCGTCGTTCGGTCGGCACCGACCGCTTGGCCCCGCCACCTCGCAACGACGCGACGGTGTGTGGCCGGCGAGTCAAGTCAATTTCTCTTCCTCTCTCTCTCCTGTCTCTCCCTCTCTTAGTCATTCTTTCTCCCTCAATCCTGTCGCTGTCGCTGTCGCTGTCGCTGTCGCTGTCGCTGTCGCTGTCGCTGTCGCTGTCGCTGTCGCTGTCGCTGTCGCTGTCGCTGTCGCTGTCGCTGTCGCTGTCGCTGTCGCTGTCGCTGTCGCTGTCGCTGTCGCTGTCGCTGTCGCTGTCGCTGTCGCTGTCGCTGTCCCTCTCCCGCTTCCGCTTCCGCTTCCGCTTCCGCTTCCGCTTCCGCTTCCGCTTCCGCTTCCGCTTCCGCTTCCGCTTCTGCTTCCGCTTCCGCTTCCGCTTCCGCTTCCGCTTCCGCTTCCGCTTCCGCTTCCGCTTCCGCTTCCGCTTCCGCTTCCGCTTCCGCTTCCGCTTCCGCTTCCGCTTCCGCTTCCGCTTCCGCTCCCTGTCCCTCTCCCTCATTCGTTTTCCCTCATTCCCTCTCTCTGTCTTCCTCTGCCCCTCTCTCCCCCTCTCTCTTTCTTTCTCTCTCCCCCTCCTTTCCTGCCTCCCTCCCTCCCTGTCTGTCTCTTCTTCTCTCTCCCTCTTCTCTCCCCGCACCTCTCTCTATCTGTCATCGGCCAGAAGTGGTCGATCGCGTATTGTGTCCACTCGTGGCGGCACTAAACCACCCTGGCGCGGTGACATGTCGTCAACTAACTGCGCGGCCTCCATCTGCCGTCGCCCGGTGTGCACCGACTGCCCGGCCCGGCACCTCCCAACGGCGCCACACGACGTGCCCGGCGAGTCAAGTGCCGTATATCCCCGGGCGCATCACGCAGCGTCGTCTGCACATACCGAGGCCATAACACTCCACACAGCACGCTACCTGAACACCCAATAGCTGCACAGGAACGGCCGCTGCGTTCTGGCCGGGAAGGCCGCGACATTTTGAGGCGTTCTTGACACTTTTGATCACACAGACCTCCAGGGATGCATCAATAACGCCGGCTAACCGACATGTCCAGCACCAGATCCTCTTTTTCAAAAACAACTCGCTGTCTACGTAATGACCCGTCCCTCGGCCGGCATGTGTGTGTTGCCGATACGTGTATCTATAATTCTCGAGATATCGCGTGTCGTCGGCGCCTTTGTCTCGTAGAATATCCCACGACCTGACACGTTCGACACCTATGTTTATTCGCATCCGTTTCGTGCATTCGATATTTTGTTGCGCTTCATCAGAGTAAAACGAAGCGTGATATCGGATCCGAGACGATAAACCAATCGCTGCCGTCACAATGTTGACATGTCACGACAGGCGTTAGTGGTATGATTACCTCGTGATCATTTCATCACACCTGAGGGGCAGGTGGCGTCGCCGCGGAGGTAACAGTGCAATTATATCAAAGATGCATGGAAAATGCACGTATTAAAGTGAGCACACAGGAATATATACATTGTTCAATATAGGTATATGTTATTCACTTTTAAGCAACTCATATAAACCCCCTCTTTTTACAGGTTTACCCTATATACGAAAGGATTAAACTGACTGATCAGTCATCATAAGTTTAGAGTTCACATCCGCCACCTGTACTCCGTTGCCAGTGCATTAGGGTCATTGTTCATGTTCCAAAAATCCTAAATAGAGGATACTTGAACTAAGTACAAATACATACGTACTTACGTACATACATATAAACACATACATATAAATGCATACATACATACATACATACATACATACATACATACATACATACATACATACATACATACGTACACGCATACACGCACACACGCACACACGCACACACGCACACACGCACACACGCACACACGCACACACGCACACACGCACACACGCACACACGCACACACGCACACACGCACACACGCACACACGCACACACGCACACACGCACACACGCACACACGCACACACGCACACACGCACACACACGCACGCGCGCGCACATACACGCACACACACACACACACACACAAACACGCAGACACACTCACACACACGCACACACACCCCACACACACACTTACACACACATACACACACACACGCGCGCGCGCGCACACACACACACACACACACACACACACACACACACATTTTATATGGTTGTTCTGCCCTGCACAGACTTTACTTGACATTGACGTGATTTCATGCGTAGACATTATTATTCGTAGGTGAATTTCGCATTAGTTATGGGCCGTTGCAGAAGTGTAGTTAGTATGCATTGACTCGTTACCTGCGGCGGGCAGGTCCATCAAATCAAAATCAAACGAAGTATGCAACCGTAACGAAAAGTACGCAATTGGATCGGAGCCGTTTCAGCGAATCAGCCCCATGCCGTATAAGGCGTCAGTCTCTGTCGGCACTGTGCCGAGGCACTATGGGACGGCACTATGGACGGCATTGTGTGGCGTCGCAATGGACGGCACAATTGGACTGCACGATGGAACGGTACTATGGACGACGCTACGGGACAGCATTATGAGCGGCACTATGAGATGGCATATGGACGGAACTATGGGACGGCACTATTGTCCGGCACTACGGGACGGCACTATATTGTACGGCACCATGCGGGAGCCACAACGCGGTGGCACTAAGCGAAATCACTTAGTGACAGCAATAAGGTACAGCACTAATCGACAGCACCGCGTGACGCAGTACTACGCGACACGCCAGCACTTAGCGACAACACACTCGGCGCGCCGCCAGCCAGCCCGGTTCTATTTCAGACTCCGCCGTCCACCAACAAAACCACGGGCGAAAAAATTCCAAGAAAACTGACGCGGCCGGTCACCTCGCCTCGCCGCGACAGTCGGCCACCCGTCCCGGCCGATCAAACCCTGCCGCTGCCCGTGTGCTCGTTAATTCCTTAACTTCCGATTTGCCGTCCGGCGACTTATTCACTTTTGATTGCTATCGCGTCGCCGCGCGCCAAAGCAATGGCCCTGAATATCATGCGCCGGAATAGAGCGCCTATTACATTCGCCCGCCGATCGGCGGCGGTGTCATCTATAGCTCGTTTAATATCGATCTCCGCTGCCCGTTGTATTAGTCGCACGTCTGCGCGTTGTCGCAATCATAATCTCTTTGTAACGGCGCGAAACGGTTAATAAATTGGACATTTAATCAAGGCGCCTGAGCGCGGAGAGATAGCCGACTGTTTCAGCGAGGCTGGGCGCGTGCCGCCGGACGCCCGACTTCATTAGAGTGCACGGTCCGTGTGTCTACTCGTCCCCCGGTGAGGGCGGTGTGTCGTTCGTTCGTCTCGTCTCGTGCTCGCAGTGGACAGACAAGTCGGTCAGCGTCGCAGTCGGTCCAGTGGAACAAACAGCGAGCGACGTCCAAGCGAAGTCCGTGGTCGCCGCAACAGCCGCTTTTGAGCCCAGCGCCAAGGTAAGCGCGGCCGGACCGCGACGCTATGCCGGCCGGCAT
>OZ024862.1:49482373-49782373 GCA_964017155.1 Oasisia sp. SBJ-2009
CGGACGGACGGACGGACGGACGGACGGACGGACGGACGGACGGACGGACGGACGGACGGACGGACGGACGGACGGACGGACGGACGGACGGACGGACGGACGGACGGACGGACGGACGGACGGACGGACGGACGGACGGACGGACGGACGGACGGACGGACGGACGGACGGACGGACGGACGGACGGACGGACGGACGGACGGACGGACGGACGGACGGACGGACGGACGGACGGACGGACGGACGGACGGACGGACGGACGGACGGACGGACGGACGGACGGACGGACGGACGGACGGACGGACGGACGGACGGACGGACGGACGGACGGACGGACGGACGGACGGACGGACGGACGGACGGACGGACGGACGGACGGACGGACGGACGGACGGACGGACGGACGGACGGACGGACGGACGGACGGACGGACGGACGGACGGACGGACGGACGGACGGACGGACGGACGGACGGAAAAACATACGTGATGTCTATGAGATAATGACGCCGGCAGGCAAGACTTCAAAATAATATTTGCATAGGTCACGTTTTTAATAATCCAATGCTACCACGTGAAGCCGTGCTACAAGTCGCTGCTGGGTGACCCCGACCCCGCCATCTGTGCGTTGCCTGTGCGACCAGAGCGGCGGTCGGCAGATAATCGTGTTAGCGACTCGCCTCGACAACGTCAGTCGCTCCCGTAACTTAGCAGCAACAGCATTCGTCTCGCGTTCACTGGGGCGCGCCGCGTAGGTGCACACGCACGCACGCATTCTGCCCTATGCTCACATGCGTGTTGTACTTAAACAATCGCACAATCTTGCGGCGACATAATAATGCTTTCATTAGGCCGCCATCGCTTCTGATATATTCCGGCGTCGACATCAGATACGTACGGATGATAAGATTTGCAACAATCACCTGCCACGTTAGCTTCGGTAAAAAGTCATCCGACACAGTAAAGCACGTGTTATGTTTGATCAGATGTGTTGATTGTATAATGCCATCGAACCCGTTATTATTATTAGCATTTGTGGAGCGCCGTATCTCTGAAACCAGCCCGTTTATAGGCACGTACACACGTAGTAACAATAACCACATCGCTCGTTATCTCCTCTGAGTCATTAGCGTCGATCTAATAGCGATAACATCATCACGACCAATTTAGCATCCACCTGTCTCCGAGCTCAGGCGGTTTTGCGTTGTCGTTGCGTGTTCAGTGCATATTCGTTTCGCTCGGAATATAAGGTAAATATCGTCAGCAAAATCGATGTGAAATGTTAGACGGAGTCTATTAGACGGAATGTGCTTTCAATGCACCGTCAGTCGCCGCGAGTGGGGGGCTTCAATGAAGCTACTTTAGGCGGGATCGCTTACCCGCCGAGCGCTGTTCTTCTTTCGCGCTAGGCCCTTGTTCCCGACAATTGGATTAGAAGGCTGCGACGCTAAAAGCTTTCCTAATGGTCCGCCGAATATTTATATCCAGCTGGATCCCGCGATATCGACAGGAATAGGCCTTTTCGCTCCGTCACAACAACTGTCGGTTGGACGTACTTGAACTTGTAAGCACGCACGCACGCATGTATGTGTGGAATGTGGCATGTCAGTAAATATGTATGTGTACCGTTGTATGCATACTTACATAGCCCTACTCACACACGTACACACACACACACACACACACACACACACACACACACACACACACACACACACACACATATATATATATATATATATATATATATATATATATATATATATATATAATTTTATATATATTATATATATATATATATTGTATATAATATATATATATATATATATATATATATATATATATATACGTACTGATACTCACATACATGCATACACGCGCATGTACGTACACACGCGACGTGCATACGGACACACGCACGCACGCACGCACGCACGCACGCACGCACACAGACTAACTTAACACGCTGTAGATAAAATAACAAAAATTAGTATACCTATAATACAGTTATTTACGCATAAAACATAACAGTGTAATAGTTATGTGGGTCGGTGAGAGCATCAGAATGGATATGGGGATGAACAAAAACTCCGAAATTTTGCATTTCTGTATCGAAGCGTACGGCACTTTGTATCATTGCCTTCAACGGTGTGCCTCAAAAGAAAGCCAGGCGATGGATCAGCTTATGGCTAGCCGTATGCACAAGCTAAGCGTCGGCTAGAGTCAACTTCCGGTCGGCGTGTGCTGTTAGTCGTTTTCTTCGGCATCAGACGTAAGACCACAATAAGGTGTTCGTCCACCATTAACCAAAGTGTACCTTATAGAAACAGCATTATCCAGGTTGTCTGAATTTTTCCGAGGACGTATGTAGTGTGAGTGAGTATAGAAATTATGTTTTTGTGCAGCGAGGCATCAGATCTGTCAAATTACGACAAATGACAATCGGTGTGTTTCTGCGTATTTATACTGGTATCATTGATTTACATTGGTGATGTCAACATGGCATAATTTTCTGATTCTAGCAGGAATGAAGGGGTGTCAGGTTTAACAGTAGTTTGTGGGAAACAGGTATTAGAATTTCACGAATTTCACATGGCACGTCTACCAGTGAAGATTAAAGGCGCTGTGAAATTTTCGAAATGGAAAATTAAGGAAACGTTGCAATGGCCGCTTATTGAAAAGTCAAATGTGGTCAGTCAAATATAGTCTTAGGTCTTCATCGACATCGTACATTTGGTGTAGTTTGTCTCACGGTGACTCACGTCTGATGCCCGCCTTGTTGTTCCCGCGTCTTTCCTGCGAGACGACCGTCTTGCCTGTGGGATTCACTTTGTACTGTTCAATATTCCATCGGCGTTCGTCACGCGAGTGCCTGCCTACCGCACGCAAATATGGTTACGACACAACATGCCGTATAAAGCTGGGCCCGACCCCTGTTGAATTAGTGTCATCCGCAAATTTCCCCCGAGTGGCAATTATTCTGGAATCGATAACATTTAAGTAAATTAAAAGACGATAGGTCGTAACCTGGCGTCCCAGGGGAGCATTAATTGCGGGCCGGTTGTTGTCGAAGAATCTATATTAAATCAATGTGTTTATTGTGTCTTGTGGTTGCATCGGCCAAACAGGTTTTTAACTCATTTCAGATCTTTCGTAATCCAGGATTAAATTACACGAATTCGGTACGCAACAAGTACAATAAATCGGGTGAGATAGAATAACTATATTCGGGTATCCTAATGATTCATGGCGACCGTTTCACTAAGATACACAATTCTCAATGAAATTTCATCATTAAACAAAATCCGCTGTTAAATAAACGAGTTTTTTCAAAATGTAAACATCCATCGCCGTATTACCGCGGACAATATTCGAATGACACACCAGTGACAATGTCCCGTTGGCACGTCATGGTGTTGACATTTTTCAATTGTTTAAGGTGCAATTTTTTAAAGGGCAAAATCGGTTAGCAATTCTGTAAGCAACGTTAGTAATCTGGTCACCAGATCCCGTTCACTCTTGAAAATCATCCATTTCTGCAACGACAAAACCCACCAAGCATTTTCAATGATAATCACGTGACATGTTGCTTGACAACGACATTTGTCAAGTCCTCAAACATGGATGCTGAAGCGTGGAACTTTCGTACATTACAGCGTAGGTTTTTGTTGGCATTCTATGGACAATTTTACGAACAATTGTAGGTGCTGATAAGCACAATTCGCTTTCTCTTTAACATTTATTTTGTTCCTTAACAGCGATCTTGTATACCTAAAAACAGTTGTTACCACGACGTGTCAGCGGAAGATTGTACTAGTGTGTCATGAAGATTGTCACTGGTGTGTCATGAAGATTGCACTGGTGTGTCATGAAGATTGTACTGGTGTGTCATGAAGATTGTACTGGTGTGTCATGAAGATTGTACTGGTGTGTCGTGAAGATTGTACTGGTGTGTCGTGAAGATTGTCACTGGTGTGTCTTGAAGATTGTACTGGTGTGTCGTGAAGATTGTACTGGTGTGTCATGAAGATTGTACTGGTGTGTCACGAAGATTGTACTGGTGTGTCATGAAGATTGTACTGGTGTGTCATGAAGATACAGTCGTCAGTAATAAGGCGGCAGCTGTTTGTATTTTGAAAACATATTTTGTTTTTTCATACTATATTTTAACGATACGTTTTTGTTGATTTTTGCGAGGTTTATAACCGCGTCCATTTTGACACGAATTTCCTTTCGAATGGAAAGAGACGAATGTACTTACTTGAGACAAGCTAGTTACAAGCGTAAAATCGATTAACAGCAAACTATCGGGAGAGGAAATACTTATTAAACTGGCTGATTCTTCAGGAAACCTAGCGGATTTGATTGAACGGTAGACCTGTGTAGATAGGGCAGGTATTTCATTTCCTGCAGGTTCCCGGTCAAACTGCGCGCCACAACGCCTTGATGGGCTGCGGTCCACCACCGGAAGTCGAACAGTTAAATGTTGCGCACGGCGGTGTTCGATGCATTCAAAATGACAACGTTTAAGACACACGTTATGCCTTTCATGCTGATGATTTCGCCCAAAAATGCCGCCATTAGGCTAATGATTAGAGACAGTTTTACTTCGTTTGAAACTTATCTTGTCATCTCATTAAAGCATAATACATTTAAAATCCCAAACCATCTGTGGTGGCCATGTTGAAGACGTGTTGTTCCTGCGCGCGGCGCCGCAACAACATGTGTAATTATAATGGACACATTAACGAGTGCAAAATGTCATAAGGAATTTTAATAGGGACTAATACATTTCAAATAAACAATACGAATTTCAACTTTAAATATGTGCCGGCATATTACACTACTTCGCGTTGTAGAGATCACGACATGATTCGTGTAGCGATACATACAACATCGACTAGAATTGTGCAGCCACACACTCGTATATTTATTGTGAACGACTGAAACAAATCAGTGGTACAGGTATACATTATCTCAAACTCATTGATTAACACTCGATGGCGATTTAAAAACCGACCTATTTCCACACTACCGACTTGTAGGAAGCATGAATAGTGTGGACACCTTTTATTATAGTTAGAAAATATATCCGTACTACAGGTTATAACTTGATGTGTTATCGTTACACTCGATGTGTTATCGTTACACTCGATCTGTTATCGTTACACTCGATGTGCTATCGTTGCATTCGATGTGTTATCGTTACACTCGATATGTTATCGTTACACTCGATGTGTTATCGTTGCATTCGATGTGTTATCGTTACACTCGATGTTTTACGTTACACTCGATGTGTTATCGTTACACTCGATGTGTTATCGTTGCATTCGATTTGTTATCGTTACGCTCGATGTGTTATCGTTACACTCGATGTGTTATCGTTACACCTGATGTGTTATCGTTACACTCGATGTGTTATCGTTACACTCGATGTGTTATCGTTACAATCGATGTGTTATCGTTACAATCGATGTGTTATCGTTACACAGATAGCTGAGGTTTGGGTGAACGTGTATTGCTCCACAAAGATGGCGCGAATACTGTTTTGCCTACATATATCGTGTATCGCAGCGCATTGCGATAAGGACAGTGTGTATCGTGTACCGTGCCGTGTGTATCGCAATACGACAGTGCACCAATGTATCGTTCCTGCGCTAGCCACATATCTGAAACGGAGAACACAGGTACCACATGTTTAGCATCTCGTGTCGCGATAGAACACAAGAATGTTATCCGATTGATTAGCATCGTGTGTTCCCGGCAGTACAGATGCGTGTTACAATAGCGCGTGTTGCTTTTGACCATCCACTAATTAAAACAACCTCGTCTTTATAATTATATCGATATCATTTGATTTCTTTCGATATTTTGCATGCTGATGTGTCTACTGTCAACGACATTCAAGACGTTAAAATCGTTCGTCTGTAAACGTTTGCATGTTTATATTGCAATTTGTAATTACTGTTTTCGAAGAAATATCGATGGCTTAACAATCAATATAAACTTAAAAGCTGTTGTAGTAATTGAACTATACGTCACGTGACCCGTTGCCTAGAACATTACTCACCAAACCATACAAATCAAATAGGCGCCAAACACGTGGGGCGTTCGACCATACCGTTGTATTTTTATTGCCGTAAACATTATTGTTGTGACAAAAACAAGCTTTTAAAGCGACCAATTATTTGCGGGAATATGTTACCTAAAAGTTGTCATCCTGTTTCAATAATACAATTCACATATATTAATGTTATTAACATTGTTGGAACGGCAAAATTTGATGGGAGTGACGCGCAAAATTGTGATTGTGACGCACACAAATCGTGACGTAACCTGACGTCTGTGGTCTATCTGAATTTTGTTGCCGCTTAACTTTATCATGTTAAAACACCTCTTTACACCATGCCGATGTTAACTGGAAGCTCTTCTGACAGTATTCTATTGCTTCCGTTTCCCTGTTGTTATTTCGTGCTGTACTTCCACCATCTTGGCTTCAACTGGCATCAATCTCACTGTTGCCATCACCATCTCCTGTAGCACAGATCTTCTCCAGGTTCACGCTAAAGCCCGGGATTTACTGGCACTTTTTCGTTCGATCCAGTATAATTCGACCAGTCGCTGCTGGAGTTATCGGGTCGGGTCGGGTCTGATCGGTGTCAGTCGGCAAGTGCACCCACGCATCCTATTGAAATCTGGCTAAGAAAATGTTAGGCAAGCGTTGTCGAACTGTTGAAAAGTTGCACTGGCTTTCTGTACGGTATCATATACTAATTACAATACCAGGTACTGTTCAATAAGAAACCATCTTGTTTGCGTTCATTGCTTGTTCCTGTAAGATAACCTATTTCGATCATCTAGTTCTGACCTATATTTGTGTTACCTAGAGTCGACACTAACATTGGAACTAAGGCTTTTTCTACTGCATCAACTCTTTTCAATGAAATTACACTTTGAACAGTTGAAAATAGTACAACATTTCGTCGCCATTTAATTACTTTTTTACAACCTTGCTTATCCGCTATAGACCCTGGTGATTTGATCAATTTGTTGACAACTTGAATATTGCAGCTGGCGTTTGTTATATAATTGTGTTTCAAGCGACTTTGTTGTGGTTTGTCTACATTGGTTGAACACTGCGACAGAAACACCACTCTGCCGCTTAGTACATTGATTATTTATTCAAAATGGCCGACCGGAGCGTCAGCCTAATGGTACAGTCATTACATTCTGAGTACACGTTTCCTCGCTGTGGGACGATGTGTCAAATAAAGATTGGCCTGATTGATAAGTCATCTGCGAATAAACATTAAAATGAATCATCCTCGAAACGAGGGATCGCTGAAGAAGAACACAATCTATACGTAGTCATGACAACATGATTGTCAGTTACGTCATTTCAACTATATACTTGTGTAACGTCACAATGCATAAAATAGAAACGATCGTCTCTAGGCCTGCTAATCTAAAAATAATTAAATAATAACTATATTTAGATACTTAAACAATAGTAGTTAAAAATAATAAAAATAAATATACTAAAAGTACAAGTAAAACCTATTAATACGTATAGCTAAATCGTTGTTGTACGGGACTGAACTAGAGAAACTAAAATAAAATTGAAAATGTTGTAGTAAATTAGATTAGTCTACGCCGATGTTATCCACAACTCCGTGTCTTTGATTGGGAAATACAAAATGGTGTATTAAACGAATCCACGGGGCTGTGTCTTCAGCCCAATTGAATATACCCCGGCGAATCTCAAGAGGGTTTAATAAAAAACACTCCCACCCACACACCTCATGTATACCCGGGGCTTTTTCTGTGTTTGTGTTGTTGACGTTCTTTGTTATCTCAAAGGTCACGTGACCTACATAGGCCTATTCATTGGTTCGGAGGCTTGTTGTCGGCCTGGCAAATTACCAGATGCAACGAACAAGGTCTCATGCTTTAGGTACATTAAACAGACGTTAGCACCGTTTTTTAAACCGACTCGTGATAATATTGAGCCGATTCACACCTTAGGTACTAAGTAGGTAGGTAGGTAGGTAGGTAGGTATTTAGACACCATATAATAGGTTTATCGACGGACTGAAGTAGTTGATGGTGTTGCCGTGACGCCTGCCTTACAGAGTTTGTATAAAGACACACCACGTGTCTGGTGCGATCATTACAACTGTAATACACAACGGTTTGTCTCCTCTAAATTCACCCGAAAGGTTTCCGTATCTAATGCTATATATCTGCAGTGAAATAGTGCACCTTAAGAGCTGCTCGCCTACATAGCTGGGGAACTTCAAAAGATTGTCGATGTAAGACAGGCAATAAAAGGCTTAACTGCAGCCGATTTCCCGGAATTCCCTTTGATTGTGATACACGGTAAGACATTCGGAGTGAAGTCACCGATGCTCGCTGTCTCAATCTTCGACCAGCCTGATTGCAGGCTCTGCCGGTGCTCCTGCTAACTGGCTTGTCTTTAATAATACATGGAGTGTATCTGCGTGCACGTAATTAGATACCACTTAAGACTGCTGCGTCTTTACCATGCTTGCGGATCACACCGAGAGGACAGTTTGTCTTCAAATATGAATGACGATGGAGTGCAGTTTGCTTCCAAGAAACACTCCAATCATTCCGCCATATAGGATATCTCTACTATGTCAGGTGTACAAATAGGACGAAAACATAGGGACGAAACAGCGAAGTGCTTTTGTCAGCTAGCCTCGAGAATGGTGCAAATTGTGAGGCTGAGAACGACATTAGCGTCACGTACAGGCGTGCATGCGAAAAGTAATTCCTATGCAACATATAAGCGCATGCATCACCCGACCAATTTACTCCAGGGTGGAGTGGCGTCGGAGATCGCATTGCATGTGTCGTCTCCATGGAGTGCTAACTGCTACCGGCGCCATGCCCCAATATCAGCATCCACCAAGAGAGATCAAAATGTCAGTGAACCAGAGGACCGAGACTGGAACTGTGCCGTCGAAAAAGATGGACCAAATTGGAACTTGTGCTTCGCGTCAACATCGGTCTTCTGGGTGGGACTTCAAAAGCAGCACTGGTCCTCTTCCGTCGCCTTCGCTCATTGCATGACGTGGCTAGTGAATAAACAAACACCAATCTAAAAGACACATGTGACATGACATTCCAAAAACAGAAACGCGAGGAACTGCATGGAGACCTCAATGGAAAGAAAATGAAATTGAACTTGGATTACCACTACCCAGTGCTAACGAATGTGATTCACTTATATACATTTCGTCTTAACCTGATTATTTCGATGAGGTGTGAGAAATGTGAATGAAGAAGAATGGACATTACTTCGTACGCACACAGGTGACTGCACTGGCCACTGGTTGACCTTCTTCCACGTGATCTCTTGGTGGCAAACGATTGGTCAAAGTTATTAGTAAATAAACTAGAAATGTGTACTGGTCAACTAGCAGTATTATTATGTTTGATAGTTAACTTTTTTAACCATTATGCATACCACCTCTGTGCCAAGCGATACCAAATAGTACAAACCAATAGCAGAGCAGGCCGAATCCGATATCGTTAATATTGTAACATATAACTACAAGACACATACTAAAGTGTTTATTATTGAACACATACTTGTTCACTGCATAAGGGAATTAAACATCGTACAGAAATTGTTTTACTGTTCGCAGATGTGACGGAATATTGCCAGACCTCCAAGTTCACAGCCAACTGCCTTCCGAACGAAGCCATTGTTGTGACGTCAGCTCAATACGGGCGCATGCGCGTCGGAAATTGCATTCGCGGCGCGGGTTACATAGGCTGTAGTGCGGACGTGCGCAGTCACATGAACAGCCTGTGTTCCGGTCGCCAAAGGTGCAACGTAGTCGTGGCGACTCTGGGGAACGTTGCGCAACCTTGTAAGGTAGACTTCTCGTCGTACCTGGAGGCGAGCTACAAATGCGTTGACGGTCAGTGTTAAAAACAATGCCTCTCTAATTAGATGGCCTATTTTACAAAAAGAAAATTGGAACTGCAGCACAAAAACACAACAGTATCTTTCTCATTAATACACGCATCACGATTGCAACAATGACTGTTAATTATCTAAGGCACTGTTATAATATAATAATAATAATCATTGTTATTTGTATTTTGTAAGTTTAAGACTAATGACACTCAACGTAGCAGATGTATAAGTAAAATAAATAATTTAACATAAAACACAAATCTGATATATTATTTTCTTTAACGAATAAAATATGTTCAAATGTATATGTTAAACCTTTACATTTTGAATAGAAACTTAATTAGTGAGTCAAATTGACTGGCGTATTCAAACGTTTACATAACTTAATTTACCAAGGTTTAAATGTGCGAACCATCTTGAGTAGGAGAGAACGATTTGCTTCGATGTGACATAAAATATTATCTAGTTCATCTTGAGCATCGTCCAAATGAATCTATGCAGCTGGTGTTCAATTACAGTGATTTAATCGATCCACTATTTTGTATTTAAATGGATACAATATATGATAAGGTATTACAAAACACTCTAACAGTTAAATATAATGTTTCGCGTGAATCTGGCACTTTTGGAGCCATTTTGATCGGTTGCATTATTTATTAGCAATACGCCAACCTAAATATTGAGAGTCGCAGATTTTTATGTCAAGTATCATGTCATAATTACGAGAAGTATGACCGGAAATGAGGGTGTGAGATTGGCCGGAAATTACGTAGGGTGAGAAGATGTTCCTAAATAGGTGGACTATTGAAAGTTGGTATTAATCAATTGAAGATTAGTCCTAAATTGGAATGGATGGGAGATATGACGTTTGGTTTAAATTGGCATGAGTTTGGTTAAACTAATGGGACGTGTAAAGCTGGTGTCTAAATGGTTTGATGGAAGATGATCATTGACAAAGCTTAGGTGGGAAGTTGGTCTTAAACCTGTAGGAAGTGGGGAGATGGGTCCTAGCATTTGGTTGGACGTCTGAATGAGATTTACAGTAAAACACAAGCAGGAAATTGGAGGTGTTATTACACACCTACAAGTAAGAGTAAACTATTTCATGCTAAATGAAGTTGATGTGCTTAATCCCAAAATATATATTAGCAATGTGTGTATTAGGTCTTCATCCACCTAAATTAAAATTAAAACGATACACGATTTACCAAAGTATGTCGACGAAAATCTACGTAAAACTGATCCGACGCCCTGTGTTCCAGTGGTGGTCGGCAGCAGCAGGGACTGCTACAGGGAGAGTTATGAGATCACGTCCTCTCACGGCTTCCTCGTCAACCCAGCCGTGTACGGCAGCAGCGCCGGCACAGAACACTGTCCGTGGACGTTCGAGGCGCTCAAGGGTCAACGCGTACAGGTACGGGCTTGCAACGCGTGTTTTCATTGGCTACTCGTTTGCAAGGCAGATGTGGATTGGTTATCAGAATGAATGACGATGTTGTTGCTTGGTATTTTGTTAATGTCTTGCAACAGTATTTTCAGTGCGTTACTGTTTTTAATCTTTCGTAGTTGAACGATCCTTTTATTTATGTTACAACAATACTACTGTTCGGTAAATCTTGTGCCAATGTGATTACTATGTAAGATAATTATTAATATTACCATCGTCACCTCCACCATTGTTCACTTTGTTAAATCGGCCATTTTGATAATTGAATAAGAATCAAATATACATTTTATGTTGACGTCGTGTTGGTTCTATTTAATTTACATTCCAACAAATAGAACAGAATAATGGGAGGGACGAGGGAGGGACGGAACCAGGGAGGCAGGGAGCAAGAGAAGGCAGGTCATTCTTTTAGTAGAAGACCGGTTTGTGATTATAGTATCGTCCGTGTAACTAAGACGGACCCTTGCACGCAGTTACGGGCGTTCGTGTACGGCGAGATGGCGGCGAAGAGCGTGAAGGTGGGCGCCGACCCGCCTCCCTGCTCCTCCTTCATCCACATCACCGAGGCGAAGGCCGACTCCCGAATCTCCCTCTGTGGCGCCGGGGACCGCCGGGACTTCGAGCTGTACCTGTCGACCGGCCACCAGCTGCAGGTGTTCTTCGAGAACAAGTCGCCCGTCACCAGCGTCTTCATGATCGAATTCAAAGGTACACTTCGGTCGTTTACAGGTATAGGCCTCGTCCTCGCCTGCCTTTGTGCTATTTTCAAAACTAGTAAATGCGGTTAGCGGCGAAGTGTGGAGAAGGTAACGTGGAATTACAAAAAAATGTTACACGGCGGTAAACGTCACATATCACGTGATCTACTGTCAATAGTTACTTTTTTTGTCAATAGATTGCCACTACCACTACCACTACCACAACCACTACCACTACCACTACCACTACCACTACCACTACCACTACCACTACCACTACCACTACCACTACCACAACCACTACCACTACCACAACCACTACCACTACCACAACCACTACCACTACCACAATCACTACCACTACCACTACCACAACCACTACCACTACCACTACCACTACCACTACCACTACTATTACTACTACTACTACAACCACCACCACCATTGCCACTACTACTACATAAACATAACCACCCGTCTGTGCCCCGCAGTGGTGGGGTGTGCGGACGTGCCCGTGTCTCCGGACGCGGTGGTGGAGCGAGGAGAGACCAAGCTGGTGATTCGCTGCATCAAGAATTCGCGAGAGACGTTCTACCTGACGTGTCAAGACAACCGCTGGGTGGGCGATATGGGCAACTGTTCAACGCGTGAGTAGACCTGGCCCCTAGACCTGGCCCCAGTCGTCGCCACCGCTACTGTTTCCGTCACTGTTTGACCTGTCTGTTGCACAATGACAGCTAATATGTGAGAGGTGACAACTCTGCTGTCGTTGAGAAGATATGTCATTCGTTTCGCTAATGTTGCCGCCAAGTCTATTTGTGCCTTCCTTATAAAAGAATCTCGATTTTAACGTTGCCTCAGTTGCCACATAATATGTAAAATGGCACCTTGTTCATTTTGATAAAGATCATTAATGAAATATACATGTATATATATATATATATATATATATATATATATATATATATATATAGAGTATCGTCAATTGTCCGATATGTCATATATATATATATATATATATATATATATATATATATATATATATATATATATATATATATATTTGTGACATATCGGACAATTGACGATACTCTACGTTAATGATATGCATGGAATGACTGGCGCTCCCTGTTTGGGGTTTAGAGTTGCGTTTAGTTGTGTTCTCTGGCCATGCGGTCTTTAATCAATTGTGTTCAGTGTTCGCATACATCACAATGTTGTATCGTTGTCTTCTTTCCACGCGCACCGTTCTGAATACAACGTTGACTTTAGCAGGAAGAGAGAAGTCTAATCCCACCAGTGTGGTGTAGCTTTACATAAACGGTAGCGCCTATCTGGTATGTAATTTATTTTGTGAACTGATTTCTTATCTAGACAATAGTATACCCTAGTCTGGAGACCAGAGTGTGGAGAACAAAATATCGTCATCGTCATCGTGTTCGTCGTCGTCATCATTGTGCAGCCCGCTGTCATACTGTCACGTGGTTGGGCGAATGCCTCAGCATGCTGCTTCCAGATCTGCCTGTCTTGCGCTATCCTCCGCCAGTTGGTGTCCTTCCAGAACTCGTCGTTTCATCGTTTCGCCGGTCTTCCCCTATGTCGTTTCCCTTCGTATACGGTTTCCAGGAGGTGATACGCGATGCACATCGGTTATCTCGTATTCGTCTTCACCCGCCTTCTGGCTAGTTCGGTTTGGTCTGTGACTTTTGTCGTCTCAAGCAACGACAGTTTGATTAAATATAATATCAATACATGTACAATATGGTTATCTCGAATGATGCTTCGTCCGCAATGTGTATTTCTTCAGGTTGTTCATAAACTATTTTTGCAGTCAATTGTCCGTTGCTATGTTAATCACATTCTGCTCTGTCTTCCTGAAGTCGTGGAGTAGTTGGTGTATCCCCATCGCCAACTTGCTAACCATCAATGAATACAACGTATGCAATATTCACACGTCTGTCCTAGTGCACGAGTAGACGCTGCCAGCCTGTTTAAAGCAATACCTCGTCAATGCATCATTCTCTGACCAGAAAACTAAATATACAACCAGCTATATGCCTAGAGGATACACATTCCGGCGGCGCAAAAACGTTGTCAAATAATACCATGCAGTGTACCTTGTCTGATGGCCGGTCTCTGCACTGTTCATTATGTCGCTAAATCCACGTCCCCTGGCAGCGAGACATCGTCTAATTCCCGGAAAATCTCACGGCCTCCCCCGGACAACCAACAGGGACAGGCATTAAAAACCTGACGTCTCACTTTGCATTAGGCATAAACACAGTGCCGCCCTCTTGTGTCGATGACCATTCTAATTTATTGGCGCCATTTCCTGAGTAGCCTCGCTTAACCGACCCTCGCGCAATCGGCTGCGTGACTTTGCCGAGAAGACACTGATGGTCTGGTGAAACTAGCCTCGATTAACCAGACTCCGTGAGGTGGCAGCACTTTTCAGCCCCTCAATTCCGCCTGGAATAGTTATGGGCTGCCGATGTAACCGACAGGGCGGCCTTGCGCCAGAAAAGGCTCTCAGGCCGAATTGGAAATAGCAAATTACATAAGGATACCTATTTTTCAGATAATATTGTATTATAAAAACTACTAAAAACGTATTATTTGAAACGTGTCGTCTTGGCCTGACATCTGTGTAGTCGGATTGTCCGACTAATCTCGCATTCATACATATCTGATTCGACACCAGAAGTACTGAACAAATCACTTTATTACAATTACAAGCAGAGAGAGGGATAACACTGATCGACCTCGAGTCTCGTCATCTTCCAAGACTGATCTCATAACTGTATATGTCGTTCTATGCACTTGCATTGGCATACCATCACATCCCTCTTTCTTCAAAACATAAAGACAAAATAACTAACTTACTAATGTCCGTATGTAAGAGAAATCAAATCATTATTCTAACTATTAGCCATAATGTTCGTGTAAACTAGAACACAATTACAGGTCCAATCGTTGTGGGCGTTTCACTCGTCTTCCGGAGCTAGTGTATTGTTCCGGTTGTGGAAGCTGGAAACGGACTGACTTCTTCTGGGGTAACACGGAGTTACACGGAGGTGGTACGACTTGCATGTCGTCTCTTCGCGTCAAGTCGTCTGTATCGTCCACGTTGTCTTGTTGGAACGTATGTCGCTCAGTCGTCTCACGGAGGTGACGACGGTTACGCCTAAGGACATTGCCTGTCGGAGTCAAGACGTTGTACGACCGCGGCTGTACATCAGTTGATATCACCTTGGCAGGCTGCCAGGTGTCTGTCTGAGTGTCTCTCACACGAACGTCCTGTCCGGGTATTAGCGGTGCAAGTGGTTGCATAGCTCGATACATGGTTAAGACGTTGGATTTCTTGCCTCTCGGCGAGACGACGTCTGATTTCGTCTTTCGACCAGTGTTCATTTCTGATGATCACGGGGAGGTTCGACTTGTACTTGCGGGCATTTAGCATCTCTGCCGGTGACGGTAAGTGGCTGTCGATTGGTGTGGATCCCAACGCGAGCAGTGCTTTCTGCGGGTTGGATCTCGACATCGCTGCCTTCTTCAGGGTATACTTCACCGTCTGAACTTGACGTTCGATGAATCCATTCGATTGTGGCAAGTGTGGGCTGGACGTTACGTGGTCGAAGCACCACTCGGCGGCGAAGTTTCGAAAAGCCTGACTGCTATAGTGTCCACCGTTGTCGCTCACAACCTTGCTTGGCGATCCATTCTCCGCAAACACCTAACTCATCTTCGATATGATGCGGTCACTCGTCACCTTCCCCTCGATGCGGTAGACAAAAGGCAATTTCGAGTAGTAGTCACAGATGAGAAGATACGTGTCCTCTCGTATGGCAAACAAGTCTGTGCCGACGATCTGCCACGGACGTGTCGGTAACTCATGCTGCATCAGCGGCTCGTGCGCCTGACGTTTCTGTAACCGTTGACACGCGTCGCACTTCCTCACGATGTCGTCGATGTCCTTGTTGATCGACTTCCAGTAGACACAGGACCTCGCTCGTAGCCGGGTCTTCTCTATGCCCTGGTGAGCCTCGTGCAGTTTGCTCAACACTTCCACCTGTAGACTTAGGGGAATCACCAGACGGTCGCCCTTCATGATAAGACCGTCCTCAACTGCCAACTCGTCTCGGCATGACCAGTAGGGTCGCAACGGTGCAGCTAGGTGGCGTTGGCTATCTGGCCATCCATCCACGATGACGGCTCTCAGCGCACACAGTTCATCGTCGGCCTGTGTCGCCTCTCTGATCGACTGTAGTTTCTGCGTTGAAAACTGTACGACTGACCCTTGTATGTCAAGGTCGATCTGCGTCGACTCGCTACTCGGTTGTCTTGACATGGCGTCGGCCAGCATCATTTGCTTTCCTGGCTTGTAGCGTAACACAAAGTCATACGGTTGTCCTCGCAGGAACATTCTCTGTAATCTCTGCGGTGCTACTGCAAGGTTCTTCAAGTTGATCATCTCGAGAGGTTTGTGGTCCGACTCGATAACGAACGATTTTCCGTAGACATACATGTGGAACCTCTCGCAGCCGAAGACGACTGCGAGCATCTCACGTTCAATGTTGGCGTATCTCTGTTCGCAATCACTAAGGGACTTGCTGGCAAACGCGATGGGCTTCCCGTGTTGAATGAGAACAGCGCCGAGTCCTCGGCTGGAGGCGTCGACCTGGATGACACTCTCAGCCTGTGGGTCGAAGTACGCAAGGGTCACATCACGACAGATGAGAGACTTCGTCGCTTCAAACGCTGCGTTGTGAGAGTCCGTCCAGATGTATTCGGCGTCCTTCTTCACTAGATCACGCAGGGTTGCGGTTTTCTGCGACAGGTTTGGAATGAATGGCGACATGTACATGGCTATGCCCAGAAATTCCTGAAGTTGTGCGACGTTTTGCGGTTCTTTCATTCGCTGGATGTCTGCGGCTCTGCCTGGGTCTGAACGTACGCCGTCTGCGCTGAATTCCAACCCGAAGAACTTCATGTTCGCCTGTTTGATGTTGCATTTATCAATGTTGAACACCAGCCCATGCTGCAGTGCTACTCTCATCAGGTTGTGCAGATGTTTGTCGTGTTCGGCTTCTGTCTTCCCGAACACACCCACGTCGTCAACAATACTTATCGTTCCGGGGCACTTCTCAAGTATGCAGTCCATCCTCTCCTGGAACACGTCTTGGCTGAGGTTCAGGCCAAACGGTAGTCTTCTGAAACAATACCGGCCGAAGGGACTGTTGAACGTGGTCAGACGCTTAGACTCGTCGTCTAACTGCACGGACCAGTATCCGTGACGTGCATCTAGCTTGGAGAAGATCACTGACTCAGCAAGCTTGTGGGTAATTTCCTCCAAGGTCGGTGTTGGGTAGTGCGGACGCTTGATAGCTGTGTTCAAGTCTTTGGGAACCAAGCAGATGCGCAACTTTCCGTTCGACTTCCTGCTGTATACGGTGCTAGATACCCAATCTGTAGGCTCCTCGACCTTCTCGATCACCCCGAGTTCTACCATCTGGTTGATCTCATTCCTCACGTCGTCTTTGATGTGGATCGGACATCGTCTGGGCGCATGTACGACAGGGGTCACAGCAGGGTCTAGTGTGATGTGGAACGTTTCGCGGAACTTGCCGATGCCCTTAAAACAATCTGGATACAGCCGCTGGAGATCTTCCTTCGAGTTCAACGGCGGTGGATGTTCGCTGACTGCACAGTTCAAGGTCACCAAGTTGAGCTTGCGGCAGGAAGGTAGTCCCAAGATCACTGGACCTGGCGTGTCAGCAATAAAGAACTCTGCTTCGTGTGTGGTTGTCTCATGCACACACTTCAGTCGCGTAGTACCGTACTGCCGGATCAATTGTCCGTTGTAGGCAGTTAGGATCGTGTCTCGATGCTCAAGGCTGCCTCGCACAGGTATTCCTTCTGTGTCGATGTTTGACGGGTACATGCGCTGGAACGTCCTCAGCGGCATTACGTTACCCTGCGCACCTGTGTCGACCTTGACACGAAGTGTCGCTGGGGTGTCAGGCCTGTCTTTCAGCGTGATCCTGAGAGTCGCATATACCTCGTCCCTCTCGATGGCATTGATGTTGACGGTATTAAAAGCAAGCGGCTCGAAGTTGTCGCTGAGCTGATCGAATCTGGCGTCTTGACTGATGGAGTGAACACCACCTCGTTGGCGCTCATCTCGGTTGGTCCTTCGTCTTGACCTAGCTCGGGATCTTGGTCGCCCATAAGAGTGTCGTCTTCCTCCGGCGCCAGACGTCCAACCTGTAGCCTGCCGACATACTCGCTGCCAGTGATTGAGTTTCACACATGCGTTACACCTACTGCCCTCTGCTGGACATCGATCTGTGGGCGCATGATGACGTCCACATTTTGTGCACGTAGGTGCCTCCTCTCGACGTCCGCTTGGCTCATGTGTTCTCCGCGACCGGCTGACGTGACTGATGCAGCTAGCGTCTCCTGAGAACTGCTGCATGTTGGCCAGTGTTGCTTCATGCGTTCTAGCAACGTCCATCGCCGCGTCAAGTGTTAGTGTCTCATCACGGCACAGTAGCTTTTCTTGCATTTTCCCGTGCCGGACACCCACTACTAACTGTTCGATCAACCTCTCCTCGGTTTCTGTAGTATCACGGAACTTGCATTTACGCGCCTGCGTCTTGCAGCGTGTCATGAATTCGTCAACTGTCTCAGAGCTCAACTGCCTGAATTTTTGCAGATGAAAACGGCTCAGCCTGTAATTAGACTTGGGTTCTATCAGAGCCTGGAATTTAGCCCAAATGACCTCAACGTCTTTCTTATCAGTTTCACTGAGGTCCCACGTATTGTACATTCGCCGACCCTCCTGTCCTACCCATAGCAGGATGTAGGTTACTCGTTCACTCTGCCCTTTTTCAGCAAAGGGCCCACTGAAAATCAGTTCGCAATATTGACGGAATTAACGAAACTCCGTGGGTAAATCAGTGGCTAACCAGTTCATGCGGGGCGGCTCTATACCTGACAGATCACCCATGGCTGCCTATTAATGGCAATGTCTATCACTTACTCAGTGAGAACAAATCGGAGCTGGCCAGCGTCGACTCGACGGTGCCGCGTGCGTGTTGACCTATTTACGAATGTCGAAAGCGCCGGATTCAACCGTAGCTGCCACCATGAAACGTGTCGTCTTGGCCTGACATCTGTGTAGTCGGGTTGTCCGACTAATCTCGCATTCATACATATCTGATTCGACACCAGAAGTACTGAACAAATCACTTTATTACAATTACAAGCAGAGAGAGGGATAACACTGATCGACCTCGAGTCTCGTCATCTTCCAAGACTGATCTCATAACTGTATATATCGTTCTATGCACTTGCATTGGCATACCATCACATTATTAACACTAAACATAAACAGAAATACAAATTTGCAGTTGTTTGTGAATAGGAATTACGGCAGGATTATCCAGGATCCGCGACGTGGCAGCATTGTTTAGCCCCTCTCTCACTCACTCACTCACTCACTCACTCACTCACTCACTCACTCACTCACTCAGTCACTCACTCACTCACTCACTCACACACTCTCTCTTTCTATCTCCCTCTCTCTCTCTCTCTCTCTCTCTCTCTCTATCTCTATCTCTCTCTCTCTCTCTCTCTCTTCCCTCTTTTCTCTCTCAAAACCAAAATCACCAGAATATCACGAGACGTGTTATAAAATATGTGCGCATTGCCATGTGGATCTTATGTTTGAAAACACATTTTAAACAAAAGCGAACTGATGCTGACAATGTCGGACATAGAACCCGTCCAACTGTGCGCGGTAGACCTATCACCCACGTGCGGGGACAAAACAAGCTCATCATCTAACGACAACGCTAAATTGGGACGCAGAGAGGCGCTAAAAAACTGCTATTGATTTTTTGTTTCAGCCAGAACCGCTGAAGTAGCCCAGGGATTAGCGACCCCAATACCATTTCCCCAGGGTAAGATATTGTTGTGCATGCGACTTAGTTTACCAACAGGGATATTTGTTGGTGACGTCCTTTTTTACAATAAGCCGGCAGACTACAACAATTATGGTTTAGTTGAAGGGCTATAACGTTTTGTGGACATTGCCATATATAGTTATACGCGTTCCTTTAGTATGCATAACATACTGGTTGGTTACAAGTATTATCCAAAAGTATCCATACAAAACGCATTATTAACATGATCTTTTTAATACATGGTTTGTTGATGATATAAAATTGGACACTGTTAGCTTTCTATAAATTAACCAATTGAAGTCGTAGTGCAATCACTGTAATGATCAGAGTAACGTACCACTCTAATCCAAAAACATATATTTCTATTCACACACACACTGCAGTCGTCTAAAGTGCCTTGTGTTTCTGTGTTTGCTAAGGTGAAATCAAGGACTGTGCATGGTCACTCACATTCATTCCTTCCCTTTTGTCAACAATATATTGTTTCATACAAAAAATAGTAGTTTGTATATCAATAAACAGAACATTTATCAAGGATTTTTTTGGGAACACGAAGGAATTCTTTTGTGTCCCAAATTGTAATAAAAAGCAATTCTTTGAGAACTTTAAACGCTTTAATATAATTATTTCATGTAATTCTATGCCTTTGTTTTATTACAGTTATATTATGCTAATCACTAATAACCATATCAAGTAGGATAACATAGGCGGATCGAGCACAAACTAGAAATTATAAAGGTTATTTGGGACACTAAAGGGATGCTTTATTTTTTATCAAGGTGATTAATGATTAATATAACATAATTCTAATGAAATGAGGGCATAGGGTTACATGAAAATGATATATTAATTGCATACATTACCGAGAGTTTTATATTCCCAAAGAATCACTTTTCGGAAGGATTTCTTTAATGCGGAGCAAATTGCGATATACAGCGTTGAATTGTAATTTTCTTTGATGTTTCAGGTTTGATCATTGCTGTGACGCTGGGTGTGTTTTTAGGAGTAATCATCGGTTTTGTCTCACTCGCTCTTCTCTACATATACCGACGAAGGTACGTTATTTATTAAAGTTCAGATGAAGGGTCCAATTAATAAAACAAAATGGCGCGCACATAACAGAATAGTCCTGAATTTAATCTGGCAGGTATCCAATCCCGCATTGTCACTTCTATGTGCTATTATGAGATATGCGACGTTGCATCGCTATAGCAAAATAAATCAGATTTAATTAAAATCTGGTCATTTGCACCCGTTGTGTGAAATGTGAATTCATTATTGTTTCGCGCGATATTGATTATTATAAGCTGTGGAGTTCTCACTTTTCCGTATAACATGGCAGTCGAAATGACAGGTGGGGCGGTGCACACTGTTTTGTTTTAGAAAGCATCGAATTAATGCACGAAAAATATATTAAATATATTGCTTTTTACCTGAGTATATTCCTGTTGTGGTTTGGTTTTAATGAATAAAACATCACAAGATACAAGCCTAATACGCTTGCCATCTAGAGCAAATTCGCAGCTGCGAAGTAGACGGTGAAACTTCAACAGTTCGATGTAACAGTATTGATGCTAGTGCCAAACCAGATCCCCCGATAAACAATTGTTTATTGTCACATTTGGGAGGTGCCCAAATGTGACAATAAACGATTTTATGTTGAAACAAGTGTGTGTGCTGAAACACAAAAATCTTCATTTACAATTTGTGTAAGGGTTCCTTGCCCCTTTAATGTAAAACAATTTTGATTTACCTTCATGTGTCGATGAAGATACATTAACATTCTCATATTCCATCAAAAATAGATAACCAAACGTTCGTTTATTTATTTATAACATAATTCCAGAATTGTATTTGATATCAGTTTCTACGTCGACGAAGATGCATTAATATCCTCACATAACATCAAAAATAGACGTTCGTTTTTGTATTTTGATAACGTAATTATAAATATGTGACGCTGGCTGACCAAATGGGTGACAAGTCGGGATTTGCCATTTGCCGTGAGTGCCGTCTAAATCCAGTTGGCATGATTTGGATGAATTTTAGGTTTTTACATAAATAAAATTTATAACATCCGTTTTAACACTTCCACCCATCCTACACTATTTATTCCAAATAAAATGTGTATTTTAACGTATTATAATGCGAGCCCTCTTGATCAACTAGTCCAAAATTACTAAAACAAAAGGATTTTGCTTCGATTCCTTCGATGAAATCCGCCATATTGCTTTGGGGTTACCCCCTTGTATTTGGGTATCACCAGAGAGGGCATTTCTTCCTCTCTGGCGTAGAGTAACCCATATCCGGGCCAAGTACACCAAAATAGTTCAAAACTAACCAATAGGCGGCTACCCTGAGAAGGCTTTTGCATACTAATGAGAGCCGTGCTCTGTCACGTGCCTGCTTCGGTGCTTGCAATTGGATGATCGCCTACGCATATGCGCAGTACGGCAGTGCTAAACGTAAACAAGTAGCCATTTCGAAGGTGTCAAAACTAAGTTCGTTCGTATTCCGCCGTGTTTTTCTATCGTTGTTTCCCTGTTATTAAATATTATGTATTTGGCATCAGTTGTAAGTCTATACGATTCCTGACTCAATAGTTCGCTCGTTTGTCCGCCAGGGCGTTCCAGCGGCGGAACGCCATGCTGAACGAGAACACGCTGGACAACTACGTGACGGGCGAGGACCTGATACGACGGCGGTGCCCGACAGACAGCAAGGAGTCGTCGAGTCTGCTCTACGACACGACTCACCTGCCGCCGATAGACAGCGGCCGACGTCCGACGAAGCCTAACCCCGGACGACGGACCCTGTACCGAGACGCTGTGGGCAAGCGCCTGCATGTGTACGAGGGGCAGCGAGGGGCGGCGGCAGAGCAACCGACGACGGAGATTTATTTTGATTTGGATCCGCAACAGAGTCCCCATCGACAGTCCATGTGACACGGTATCACTTCATCCACTTCCGCCGAGAGTAGGACAGGGCTGGTGTAGGACAGGGCTGGTGTAGGACAGGGTTGGTGTAGGACAGGGCTGGTGTAGGACAGGGCTGGTGTAGGACAGGGCTGGTGTAGGACAGGGCTGGTGTAGGACAGGGCTGGTGTAGGACAGGGCTGGTGTAGGAAAGGGCTGGTGTGGGACAGGGTTGGTGTAGGACATGGCAGGTGTAGGACAGGACTGGTGTAGGACAGGGCTGGTGTAGGACATGGCTGGTGTAGGACAGGGCTGGTGTAGGACGGGGCTGGTATAGGACAGGGTTGGTGTAGGACATGATGGTGTAGGACAGGATGGTGTAGGACATGGCTGGTGTAGGACATGGCTGGTGTAGGACAGGGCTGGTGTAGGACAGGGCTGGTGTAGGACAGGGCTGTTGTAGGACAGGGCTGGTGTAGGACAGGGCTGGTGTAGGACAGGGCTGGTGTAAGACATGGCTGGTGTAGGACAGGTCTGGTGTAGGACATGGCTGGTGTAGGACGGGGCTGGTGTACGACAGGGTTGGTGTAGGACAGGATGGTGTAGGACATGGCTGGTGTAGGACATGGCTGGTGTAGGACGGGGCTGGTGTAGGACAGGGCTGGTGTAGGACAGGACTGGTGTAGGACAGGATGGTGTAGGACGGGGCTGGTGTAGGACAGGGCTGGTGTAGGACAGGATGGTGTAGGGCATGGCTGGTGTAGGACAGGATGGTGTAGGACATGGCTGGTGTAGGGCATGGCTGGTGTAGGACATGGCTGGTGTAGGACATGGCTGGTGTAGGACATGGCTGGTGTAGGGCAGGGCTGGTGTAGGACATGGCTGGTGTAGGACATGGCTGGTGTAGGACATGGCTGGTGTAGGACATGGCTGGTGTAGGACATGGCTGGTGTGGGACAGGACTGGTGTGGGACATGGCTGGTGTGGGACAGGACTGGTGTGGGACATGGCTGGTGTGGGACAGGACTGGTGTGGGACATGGCTGGTGTGGGACAGGACTGGTGTGATCGTTTTCGTCGTCGTGTGTGTGTATGCGTGTGCGTGTGCGCGTGCGCGCTTTACAATGTCGGAGGCGCATGAGTGCATGTGCGTTGTGGGCTTGCGTGCGTGGGAGACAACAAGGAGTCGTCGAGTCTACTCTACGACACGACTCACCTGCCGCCGATAGACAGCGGCCGAATGTGTCAGGGGGCTTACGTGTGTCTGCTTGTATGCGTCCACTTATTGCGATAATAAGTATCGTTACAAATCCGCTGGGATATGACGCAAACGGAGAAAGTGATATTTGCTAGGAAATTATAAGTGGTGTGACTGAAGTGGAGCCGCTAAGATCAAATCCTCCAGTCTGTGTTTCAAATATATAGTGTAGGACGTTGTCGTCCAAGAATACTTTCCCTACTGCCGTGACAACAATGGACGTGACGACGTCATAATACTGAACGGACGGACGCTAATGTGTACATATCGTGACGTCACCACGCTAGTTGCATTATGAAAAAAAATATGTTTCTTTGGAGTAGTTATGTCCCTGAAGTGAAACAGGTAGACTCTAGTTAAGTATTTTGTGTATTTTTATAATGTGAAACCAGTGCTACCGAGTGGCGAGTGTAATTAATAAAATATGTATTCGTATTAGTTGTGTTTGTGGTCGCTTTATCGTGTCAGAAAATAAATCTTGAGACGGTCTCGATGCTAAGTTTTGGGCAACTACTGACCGGTTTTGACTACTGACATGTTCGAATAAAGTGTTGTATGGCACAAATGGGAATGCTGTTACAGTTGCCACATTCGCACAGGCGCGTTGGTGACTTACAGTTCGTGCCGGATCTTCAAACCGGCCGATGATCGGCGCGTGCGTCGCCAACTGCTTGCGGTGTTGTAGACTTATAGTGTGACCAGTGTAGAAATACGCACATCATTAGCGGAATGGACCTTTAGGACACTTCCTATCTCGCCTGGTTATCGTCTGGATTGGTCGAAAGTTGTTAGTACCGGCTGTGCTTCCTCGGTGGGTTTTTGCAACGAAAAACGCGTCTTTGTTCCTAGCGGTGTTGTTCATTGCTGCGCCAAAATGACGTCATAATACCAACTCGACTACTGACGTCATTTCCGGTAACGCCTTCACGTTTTGGAGATGGACACTGCGTACTATAGTATAGCGTCAGGGAATTACCTCCGCAAAGCACTGTGCGTATTGCCGTCGTCAAAACTTGGCTGTGCCGCCATTAGAGCACGGTATCTGCACGAGTTTCGTGAATTATGTCCTTGTTTTTCATATACCGTCGATAATAATATATAATTAGGAATCCATCGCGTGTCAGATGCACACATGGATGCTGTGCGCACGAAATGCGGAACATCTAGTTGTAACGCGTGGTACCATAACACACACGCATGCATTACTAGATGATTAGAACATCTAGGCGACACCAACCCTGGCCCATGGCAGAAGATGATGATGATGAAGCCATAGCGATCATCACGGAAGACTGCTGCGGATCGAAGATGAAATGAATCTCATCGACAGCTAGTTAGATTATTACATATACTCTGAATTATAGTTGCCTATATTACAGCGTAACATAAACTATGGTACTATGTAACATATTGCAATTATACATTGACGACAAACACTGTCTACAAAAGGCAGTATAATTTTATTTACAGACATATTTTAGCTGACATAATGCAGAACTACATGCAATGTGTACAACCCATGTTTGGTCCAACGAACTGTCATAAATAGCTGCCATCTGAATGAAGATGGATCCGTCAATCTGAATCATGTAACAATCTAAAGGCAATAATACATTTTAATTATAGTTCGTTAACCCATTTTTACCAGCATTTTCTTGTGCATGTCACACTGTTGGAATGTGATGATCTAGGCTTAGGCTTAACCAATTAAATAGAATAAAATATATGACACCATCATATCTATGCCCAAGATTCATACTCATACATATATGGAAACTGATAATATCACCTTCTGACAACTGGCATTGATGTGCAGGTTTTATACATATTTACTTATTTTGGTAAACTCCTCTCTATCTAAATTCTGATTGGACAGAACTGTGCCAGGTTTGTTGAGTCAGATCGGGATAGCACCGTAAACTTTAACTACAATGAATGTGCTAATTATAATTAATGGTGCTAAATGTCTTGTATAACGAATTTTGAATAAAATGGCTGGTCCCACAAGCAGTTTGCTACATCCGAGATATACAGTATCTGCATTGAAAATTCAACTAGAAACCATGACATTACATACATCACTTACGTGCATAGTTACAGTCGCATAATAAATGGTAAACAACTAAAGCATTGTAAATAAATAAAGTTCATGACACCATTCCGAATCCAGTGTGTTCTCTCGTGGAGCTCTTGGTGTTTTCTCTACACCTTCGTCAGTGTTGGACTGCTGGTCACTCGGACGAAGTAACCCATGGTTCAACACTGACGAAGGTGTCGGGGGGACACAGAAAGCTCCACAGGATTTGGAAAAGTATCTTGAACTTTATTCACAACATGAATTTAACCGAATCCAGCAGCAACTTCCATGCTAACAAAAGCATTGCCTGGCTTACCAATCATCTGTACTACACCACTTAACAAACATGGGGTCAAATACATTTGTATTTGAAAGTATTTAAATACTTTTTTTAACTAGTATTTGTATTTAAGTACTTTCCTAAAGTATCTGATATTCCAAATACTTTTCAAATACTTTTTCAAATGCATATGATAATTGTAATTTAAAATAGTTCTTGATTGAATTCTTAAAAGTCGTTTTATTTCTTTTACTTATATAGTAATGTATCCTGAAAATGAAAAGTATTTGAGGAAGTATTTGAAATACTTTTCAATGTATTTGTATTTAAATACATTTGCATTTAAAAGTATTTGTATTTGAATCCATCAGAAGTATTTGCATTTAAATACATTTAAATGTATTTGACCCCATGTCTGCACCGCTACATGTTTAATTTAAAAAAAAGTTGTCGCCGTGGTGACTGGCGCCTCTGTCTCGGGACTACGGGCTGTTTGTCCTGTTTCTTTTGGTTGCCGGTCCATCACCAACGTCAGTGGAATTAGCCGACAGATGGCGGGTCTTCAAGAGCTCGAGGAACTGAACTGCATCGTCACTGTCTCTCATCTGGTCAAGGTGGCGTTGACACATGAGCTGTATGTATTGGGCATCGCGTCTGCTTCGTGCCAGTCTTGCGCCAAGCTCCGCGGGTGAAAGGTCAAGCAGCTTCTGCAGTGGCAGAATATGACATCATATAAGATTAGAATTAATGATGGTCAATGTCTCTGATATAACAAATTCTGGACATAACTAATTTCTCTGTGTGGCACAGTGGGTGTTCCATTCATTTTGTGTTTACCGTGTATACTAGTTTGTGACCACGTTGCATAAATTCACCAATCTTTAATTGGTAGAGCTTGAGAACTTCCCAGTTCACCACTGGTGTTTACGAGATGACTGGAACATAGCACTAACAGTCTTTTATACAAATAAAGCATAAAAAACATTACACCAAATAACAAACAGACAAAACAACAAAGCTAAATGAAAGGTATTCAACTTTAAAGGAGAGTATCTTTTCAAAGGTTACATTTTTTTATTTAACATTATGTTCTTATGTATAAAACAAATGTAGATGGTATACTGCCTGATAAATTGTCTTCAGTTGTTTGATTAAAAAAGAAGAAAAACATCCAGTTTCAAAACCAGCTTTACTAGCAATCTCTTCCTCTCTGTGTCTCTCCATCGTGTGCCATGGGCCTCTCAACTTCACCTCCCAGTGATAGTGTATTTAAATAAAAAAAGAACAAAGGAGTTGTTTACTTTTTCACTGTCACAACTGAATGGTGACATATCCTTCACTATCAAAGAATTATTAATATCTGCTTGTAATGCCGTAATCATGATAGCAGATATCATATCACAGAGATAGTCCCATTTGTCCTTGGTTTGTGGTCCCACGACTAAACATAAACCACTAAAACCACAAATATCACTCTCTTCATCCAGACGACGTGTGATAAACAAGTTTTACCATCTGCGAGCAGTTACCTGAATTTCATCTCTAGACAATGTGTGAATCATTGAGAAGTCTTTCTTCAGCATTACGGCAAGTTCAGTGACCGAGCGGGTGTCGTCCTCGTCCTGTTCAGCATGGCCAGACGGTGCAGCCCCAGTGTCTGTTACATCCTCACACTGAATCTGGTCCTCCTCTGTAAGACGTGCAAGTGATACGTGAAATACACACGTTACAACTTAAGAATATTAAAATTACAGAAATGTTCAATTGTGTGTGGGCCTCCACATTGCAGTTACTGAGAATCACTTGCGAATCTATTTTCTTTTGAAAATGCACATTGCAAATTTCGTCTGTTTCTATATTTGTATAAGATTGTAAGACCCATGTCATAAATTATATATATATATATATAATAAAACTTTAATATATACATATATATATTATATATATATAAAACTTTAATATATACATATATATATATGTGTCCATGGTTTCAAAATCTGATAGGCCATAGGTACTATAATCATCAATATCACAATAAACTAAATCCATCTGCATCGCAACACTAAGACAGCCCTCAATACTAAAGCCTTAGACCTCAATATTTTGTGATAACTGCCTCATCCTGTGCTTGATTCCTAAAGACTTTCACCAGTAACCCTCCCAGTCCAGTCTCACAATGTTATGTCCAACAGTGAGGTGATGCACTGTAAATCATTTAGCTTCATTTCCAAAGATGGAAGTTACCTTGCTATCATGATTTAGAAACAGCACTGAAAAACTGCAACTTATTTTCTGATATCATAGAATCGAAGAGGTGAGTGAAGCTTCACACAAAAATTGAATACCTCCATAAAATCTCTCCAATATCAAACCCCTCCTCCCCTAATTCCTACCTACTAACTTCACTGCATCAACCCACAACTTCCCAAAATACATTGAATAGGTAAAAATTATTTCACCATAGTCCACAGTGTAATGACAATTAGTAGCCGTTGTTATGAAGTACCTACCATACGCTGGCATCCACTCTCCATCGTCCTGTGTCAGGAATATGAAAGTTGTCTGTGCTTCCAGAAACTGGAAGTATTCCTCATCATCAACCTCCGTCCCGTCGCTTTCAAGTACAACTCTTACTTCTTCGTTTCCGTACCTCAACTTTTCTTTACCTGATAACAACATAGTGGATGGTGGCATTACAGAAATCATGACATCCTTCATGTAAAGTCACCATTAGACATCCAGATGATGCATAAACACATATAATTACATTACTAATTACACTAACAGCATACCTATAATTCCATACTTGTGTGATATGTATTATTAAGTGACATTGCTACAATATTCTTACATTTACAACATTTCCAATGAACCCAATATCTCTGCAGTTAGTCTTGATTTTATTAGCCTGTTATTTCTCTATGGATTTAATAGTGGCTTATCTAAATCACAGGAAATGTCCTTACTAACCTTTACTGATAAGTTCTTTCAATGTTTCTGCAGTAACAGATTTCTTCACACTTCTTGGCGCATTCCACACTTTAAACGGTTTTGATCCTTCAGACATTTTTTTTATTATTGTGTCGACATCATCACGTGTAGCTGGAAAGGTGCCAGACCTGTAATGTAGAAAACAAAACTGCCATATCAAAAGTTAGGACAAGCTCAGCAGAACGCCCTCAGTCGCCCTGTGCCCCTGCAGTGATGTCACCAACATGTGAACAGGTTTTGACTACTAACTGGTTTGTTACTTGTATGTATAATGTACATTTCGTTTATTCAACCAAAAACATTGGGAACCAAAATATGTGGATGAATAACACATGACAGTATATATCTATATAATATTATATATAAATTATTATAAATATAATATAATAATGAAAAATTATTATAATATTTTGAGGACCACATTGGAAACAAGTGTGCTATTGTGTGCTTTAATGTGTCTATCCTCGGTAAATATTATATTTATATGTATTATGTTTTACCAAATAAACTCACTCACTCACTCACTCACTCACTCACTCACTCACTCACTCACTCACTCACTCACTCACTCACCCACCCACCCACCCACCCACCCACCCACCCACCCACCCACCCACCCACTCACCCACCCACCCACCCAGTCATTTGCACTTTAAAAGCTCGTTATCATCTGTTTGGGGACACACTGTCCATAATTTTTGGGACATAAAATTACTTAGTATACAACGTCTAAAACTCGGTATATTATCGCCCAGTGACCTACTCTGATATATCCGGCTGCAACATTGTTGCATGCAAAAACTTTACCAATGTCTCATCCTAATGTTCTCAATTCCAGTACCTGCTTAATGTTAAAGTGAATTTCTTATGTTACGGCATACAGATGACATTGTTTTATCGCCAGTAGTAAGTTAGTCGTACTCGTCCAAATTAGATTACCCTCGATTATCCAGGCGCCGTGGTGTGGCAGCACTTTTGAGAACTTCTCGGCGATTTACCGCAATGTGTCGCCACTTGTATGGCTCTTTCTCGGCAAAGTCGCGCAACAGGGCGAGACTTCCTTAGGCTTCATAAATCATAACAAAACAATTTTTCGACGTAATGTAGCGTACTCCCAGTTACCCACCAGTATCGTACAGATGGCTTCCCGAGGCAGATCTGAAACAACAAAGTTAAAGAAAAATATTGAAGAGCAACTGGATCGGTTAATGCAGCAACTGTCAGACTTGGAAGAATGCAGGTGCTGTCACTTGGGCGATAATAGAGTTTTGTCTTCATTAATAGTAAATTATGTTTATTAAATCGCCTAAATTAAGTATACAGTTGCGTTGTCAATATAAAGATAGAACGAGTCTAAAATGGGTAGGACACGCATAGTGAGTTAGTGGGGAAAGGCTGATAATGAATGTCAGAATTGCAGAAATAAAATCTGTACTACCCCAGGTAGTCTGAATTCAAGACTAACAAATAAATTATGGAAATTCCAAATTCCATCCTCGCAAGCTAGGGGTAGATATTACCCTTGGCTAATAGTCTCACTAAAGCTGGCGAGTGTGCGGAAATTCTAACAACATCCACACATTTGGATGGTTATCGACGGGTAGAAATATTGCTGGATGGGTGTGGTGGACGGGTAAAAAATGTAAGAGCAATAAAGGTCTTCAAAATCATAGATAGTGTCAGTTATGCATTGAAAATGGGTGTCACGTGGGGTCACCACCCCACAAAACTATGAGATCACTAGGAAAATCCATTCACTGTTAAATTTAAAGGGCGTTTTCAAAGTGGAAAAAGCACAGCTTTTTGATTATCACTTAAAATTCTATATATTCTCGTGACATACCAGTTACAGTATTGACATGTTGCGATGTCAGCAGTCTTCAGTACAAACAATCACTTTTGGGAGTAAACTTAATTTGTTACAGGGAAAAACGTGGCGCAAATGTTACTGAAATTATACCCCCGCACAGAATTATACCCCCACACAGAATATTTAGTTTGGTTGATTTTGAATATGTTAGTCAGGAGTAATCAGGATAGAGCAGTAGGCACTAGGCATAACATAATTTGATTTTAATTTTTATTCTCAATCTAGTTTAAATAGTCATACAAGAGCATGCATATATGCTGTACATATATATTGTATAAAAAAATAATGTTTTTAGTTGACACAGTTTACAAAAACAATAATGTTATAGAAAATGATATATTTGTTGGTGATCAGGCCTTTATGCAGGATAATATTTTTCCCAGTCTAAACTAATTTATGGTAGACATACATGTACAAGCCAGTTAAGATGTGTATTTATCTCCTGAAATAAACAATGAACATATGTATTCGTGACATCCATGTTCAAGGCATAATTGACAATATACATGTACATTATTTCAGAAGACCTGTTTTGCTAAAAAAAATGCTATGAGGGTGGACCGTCATGGACGTGTCTAGATAAAGCAATGTTGATGAAGCAAACAGTGAGTTTATCATTGAATAATTTCAATGTTTAGAGAAGATCTTGACGATGATGAATATGAGGAGACAAAGAATGAAACTCTCGAGCAACTGAAGGAATTCAATGAATCGCTCAACAGGATGAAAGAGGGAGACTTGAGTTTAGTGGATGACTTAAACAGTGTACAGTTGGTTAGTATGATTTGTTTGTTATGGATTCATTGATTTTGATTGGTCATTTTTTTTAATGCGGATATTCTGGTGTATTGCCTTAACAAATTTCTGATAAAATGTAACAGTATTTGGTATAATGGTTGTATCTTGACTGACCATGAAACAATTTTATAATGTAGTTGCTGACTCACTTTCTTGTCTATGTTTTGTCCAGTATTCATCTGCAGTAGATAAAGATTATGCTTAACAGTTTGCTACAGGACACTTGCAGTTTGATTATAAATAACCGTTCAGCAACTTGTTCTCTAATTTTTCATAGACATATTTTAGAGTACTACCACAATGCCTCCTAAACTAGTAACTTTTCACATTTTGCAAATTGTTATGGTATATTTTAAAATAAATTGTGCATTTACGGTGTAACATGTTGGCTAGGCAGTGTAGCTAGATTTAAATTTGCCTAGCTTACTGACACTTTAAATTGGTAATAGAATTATATGATGCATTGATCTGGTGGCAAATTTAAGTACTTATGCAAGTAGACTGCAAGGTTATCACCCAAATAAAAAGGTACACATTTTTGCAGTGTGAACTTGTAAAATGAGAAACATGAGTTCTACTATATTGAATATATTGTTCATGGCTCCAAGAATGGTTTATTGTATGATTTGACATACTTTGGTGCAAAATTTGTCAATGAGTGCGATGTTTTGACCCGTCAGCTACAGGCCTTTTTCGCGTTCATCAAACAGAGCCCGTACCATGAACAGAGGCCAGGGATACCACCTGCCTCCCATCTACAACAACATTATTCCACCAAAATCTGAGCCAACACACGTGACACCAGTATGTGAACAAGGCCCAAAGCTGACAGGTCAATACATTGTACTCATCGGAAAAAACAAACTCAAAAGTAAGCCAAATCATACAGTGAGTTCTAATGGTAAATCAAAATATGACCTCCACTGCGTTGTTGACAGTCCTACACTGACATCGACATGAACTGTCATTGCAGGCCATACAGGCTGCCATCAGCGAGGCATTCAAGACACCGGAAGTCATCCAGATGTTTGCAAAGAAACAGCCAGGACAGCTGAGACAAAAGTTGGCCGAGGTTTGTTGAATGAATGTAGTGTTGTAGTTGATCATATCATGTTCCAAGTCCATTTGAGTCAACACACACCTGGTTCCATCTCAGTTGGTGGTGTCATTCTCATTGAGAGACGTCATCATGGTTTTTGATTCTGATGTAAAATATTGGCCGCAAACAATTGAAACATCAACACAGCATGTATGAGTATGAGTGTGGGTCATGTATGTCTCCTAATGAGTAATGACAGAGTCAGAAACAACACTATGAATATTACAAGTTGACAAAAATGTGTTTCAGTTACCTCGTATATATGTGTCAGTTACCTAAATTGATAATTTTATATCATGTTCATGTTACCTTTAAATGTGCTGTTGAGTCAAACTTACCTATATGGTGTTGAACTAACATACCTTTACTTGTGGCATTCAGTTAAACTAACTTTTACATGTTGTATTGAATCAAACTTACCTTTCTAATAGCTATTAAATCAGAATTACCTTCTCAATAGCTGTTAAATCAGACTTACATTCCCAATAGCTGTTAAATCAGACTTACCTTCACATGTGTTGGCGAAACAAAACTTACCTTTAAGTTGAATCAAACATTCCCTTACCTCAAGTTACCTGTGCTGTTGAATCAAACTTACCTGTACCTGTGCTGTGGATTCAGGTGGAACGTGACAAGAAGGTTGGGAAACTGTCGGCAGATACGGCAACGCAGCAGACCCTAGAAATACTCACAGCCCTTAAGAAACTTGGGGAGCAGCTCTCGAGCAACGAAGAGCAGTTTCTACAGAGCAATTCGAGCAGCAGCCTGCGCGAGTTTGAGAAAGTTTCCAGTGAGATCGGTGCGTGACATTTGTTTAAGTTCTTTTATGTGACTACAATATAGCTGAAAGTTGGTGAGATTATCTAATATATATATATAGAAAGAAAAAAAAGAAAAATTATTAAAACAATAACATTTACTACATATATAAATATATATATATATATATATATATATATATATATATATATATATATATATACATATACATATACATATACATATACATATACATATACATATACATATACATATACATATACATATACATATACATATACATATACATATACATATACATATACATATACATATATATTTATATTTAGTTATTGTTTTATTAATTTTTCTTTTTTTTCTTTCTAGATTTGGTAACTTGATTCACATTTATATAACTGTTTTTAATTTCTTAACATTCTTTGAGACATTTTATGAATTTTTATGTATTATTATTTGTTTAATTTAATGTATTACACTGAGCCGCATAGCTTATCAAAAGCTGTGTTTCTGATGGTTGATTTTAAATCAAACCGCGAAATTGACTTGGCCATCATTGTCAAATAAAACTGGTACTCTGACTAGAGTGAATATAAGAAAGTTATTCTTTAACACTACAACTTAAAATTAAACTCGACTTACAAGTTAGCGGTGTTGTTGTGTTAATACCTGTAATTATATTTTGTTTGACAGGAGGAAACCGCGTGTTGGAGATGGCGGGGTCCCAGATCCAGGCGGCCAGTCAGTGAAAGGAAACAGTTGAATAGTGTACTCATTTATGGACGATTTTTAGTGGGACGCAGAATGCATTTAGTGTACTGATTTCTACCTAGTCACGGAGAGAATTTTGCATAAAAGACTTTGAAGGATTTTAATACTGTACCCAATGCTAATGCGCTACTGCTCAAAACAAGTTTGTAAATCTGTTATGTGGTAGATTGTGGCTTCAGGGGTCGGTAATGTTACTTAACAGTTTTCATGGACAGTGCCAAAGTAGATAACTACTGGTTGGTCCTACCCCTGATAGTTGGTGTATTATCTGAGTCATATTATTTATAAGTTGTGAGCGTAATTGTCTTTCTTCAATCTATGTTTCTTCTTTTCCCCCAGGTCTAGATTAATGTTTTATTGATGATAATGTGTATCCTATTTATAAAAAGACTAATGACTTTTGTACAGTATATTCAGCCTTAAGCAATATTTTACAGAAAGACTGTAAGACAGTTATAGAGAAACATATCAATGTTTATCATCATGAATTGGGACAGATTTCAAACGCTCTAGATAACAACAGCAAGATGTAGGTTAGTTAATTAACGAGAAAATATACAATCATGGGATTATAGGCTAGTGTGCAGTTGGAAAATGTATTGCAAGCTAACATGATTCGTTCCTCATTCAAGGCGAAACTAATTACTATGCATGTTTTTTCTATAAATACACACTTTTGTAATCATTTAAGTGTGTAATGTACTCATTCAAGTGTGACTGTACAGTGGTCGTTCTGATGTTATGTATTGTTGTAGTTAATGTCAGTTGTCGTAGAGTCATACATACATGGTGTACATTATTCATGGATCTACCCAATTATAACGACACATTAATTGAATATACATGTCATCTATGGAGTTTCTAACATTTCCATTGAAGTTACGAAAGCATTTTTAAACATGATTACCTCATTCTTTGATGTACACTGTATTACTACAATCTATGAATTTCTTTTACATCTGATTTTAATATAATTAAGTATAATTTCATTTGTAAGGAAAGTTGGTATTTTTGTTTAATTGTTCCATGAAAATTACACCATTTTGAGGAGATAGTTTGTGCTTGTTGCTTTGTAAAATGGCATATCATCATCACTATGTTAGCTTCTTCAGATATGCCAGCCTGCTATTGGTATGAGCTTTGGCATCTATGGAATGGGATTAGCGAAACAGATGTGAATAAAATCGTGTCTGCAACACGTAAACATCCATAATAAATCAATAATGCATACTTTATAATAATAATTTATTATTGCATTTGCTGTTGTGTTGTCATTTGTAATTGTACTATTCTAAGTATTAGACTATTTTCAAAAGGTTCAGAGTTGGTTTTCGTTATCTACAATTATTAGTCACTGCAACCTAAGTTATTCTCTCATATCCAGGATATAAAAAATATAGTACTACAGTGTATACATGTAAACACATACATACATATTGCAAAATTTTAAAATGAAGCGTTTTCTTTTCAAAACACTGATTACATGATATATATTACTGTTCTTGAAATTGTTTAGTTGTTAAATTGTATTTACACAAGACTCCGATACTGCGTACTGTAATTGTATATAATATTATAGTGCTTTAGTTTGCATATGGGAGTTTGGGTCCCCCAAAATGTGGGATACCCCATAGTTGGATCCAGGGGCTGGGGGCCATGTCCCCAGCAAATCTTTGGAATTTGGCAACTCTCTCTGCCTGTGCTATCCTGGCCTTTAAAATGTGCCACAATTTTGACAGAGTCTCAAAGGGTAGAATTTGGTGTTTATGGTGAGAAGTGTATGTATTAATGCAATAAAAATATATATGAATGACACCCAAATATTGCCATGTACAGTTATGTGTATTAATGTAATAATTAAATATACGACCGACATCCAGACTTTGGCATATTTGAAGTGTTGCTGACAAGTGTCTCACAGTTATGGCCACTTCTTCACTGCGTCTAACACAGGTGCAAGTGTGGTACGAGCAAATGGGCTTCATACAATACTTGAGTTGTCGAGTTCAGTAAACACCTGTTTATATAAACTGCTGTGTAATCGCTTAACATAGATACCGTGGAATGGATTCTTCCGTCAAAGTTCACACAAGATTTATGGTCGTATTTTTATGTGAAGTGCATCTATAGGAAATAAAATAACATCTTGAATGTGCATGTATAAATATATTTACGATGCCTGTTTATTCTGAACATTGATTTGACAGACAAGGTATTTAGAAACACTTCAGATGTCAAGCACTCTGAAGGGTGTATGTGGATAGATCTCAATACGTACTCGTTTCAGTAGAACACCTCTACGTGCAGAAGAGAATGGCAAGACTTAACACGTCTACACTGCACTCATTTTGGTTCAGTTACAAAAGTAGACATCTCTTCCACTTATGATGAAATCAAGGCGCCCCAATTTTTTTTAATAAATAATGCAGAACAGTTAAATATACATTCATATACTCATTTAGTGTACTCTCTTGAGACAACATATTTATCAATAACATTGACAATCACAAGAGAATTTCCTCATGACTGTTGAGGGATAAATAAAGAATTTTGTTGTTGTTGAAAAAAGGTTGATTCACCAGGATAAGACTGCACAATTTATCAACAAGAAATTCTCTAAAAGAACTCCAATATGTTGACACTTGCTGTACGTTGGTTTAAAACTCAGATGTGCAAAATGAAGACGCACTACAAATCATCGCCTTAGTTCAACAAGGTTGTAACTGACGTTTGTAAAATCTGTACTTTTCCAGTTCTGAAATCCAATAGCTCACATCTGTTCAGTGCAAGAGTATTGTATCTGGACTACCAGCCTGTGTGTCTAAATGTTACCTGATTTACATGTAACACTTAATATAATAACCAAGATTTATTCTGATTATTTGGGGCTTTGCAGTGGTTAGACAAAACACAAGTACCTGGGTAAGTAATGTAGTTTAAAATATTCGTACAATTATTATTTGGCCATTCATTATTACAAGGATTACTTCACCTAATAATGATCATGTAAATAGTTAATTGTTGTTTATGAACTAAATCAACTGAATTTCCTTTTTAAATGCAGGGTTATATTAATTAATTGCACTACCATTATTCATAACACCTGTGTATAAAAAATGTAATTACAAATGTAGGAATATTTGCAAAACAATTACAACACTATAAGTCATGCCCTCAGTATCAACATCAACCAACACACCACATGCAATGAAAACTTTATTTAGTAAGATTATAATTGCTTAAATAAGACATTTAAAAGAAAAGACACCAATGTTAAGAATCAAACATCAACACATAGAAAGGTGTCATTCAATGCTGCCAAGTCTGAGGCAAGTGACGTGCGAACACGACTGGACTAGGAGCTAACGCCCAATAGAAGAACTACTGACAATACCCTGGAAAACATCTGTATAAATCGGAATATGCAACCTATAGAGGTAATTAATATTGTCAGATACTTGGGACCGTTACACCAAGAAAATGAGCTCCGGGGAAAAATCCATCATTAAACAAAATGTGCTGGAAAATTTAAGGTTTTCAAAACGCAAATGGCCGCCATTATCATCTGGATAATATTTCCGTGTCACACCAGCAAATTTTTTTTATCAGATCACTATTAATTCGATTACAATAAGACATATGAGCTCATAAGAATTTAGCGTAACGGTCCCCTGTAGTAGTTCAGATCATATCTTCCATATATTCGATCTTCACAGATGTACAGTGAGCTAGGCCGTTTCTGGTATTGCATCAAGTCCACTATATACATTGTCAAATTACCATATGTCAACAACTCAGAAATGTGATTAAAAACATCAGTTAAAAAACACTGAAAATGAAACCTTGGCACGTTAGCTTCCTCTAGCAAGTATATTGTTAGGAAGAAAATCTGAAATATATTTCCATTTCTCTGCATTAAAAATCGTAATTATGTACTATATTTTATGGATGAGAAATACACTGGCATTTTAGAATAAATATGTTTGGAGTGGAGAAATTGTGAACGATAGCACATGTGAAGGGTGCAATTTAGTAATAGACACAAGTAATTCTTGCTGCTCCCGAAATGCCAAATGTCATATAGCAATAATTTCACAACATTTAAAAGGCCCCACATGAACCATACAGAAGTTTGTCATAAAGCTATTACACAACTATCAAACAGGTAACATAATTTCTCTAAAAACAGTACACCCAAGTAACTTGGTATTTCAAACGTGCACAGATTTTCCAAAGACAACTGCATAAACCATGAAGCGCCATGTGACTGTTATCAGCTGCAAAATACATTTTAGTTATTGCCATATGTAACCCATTATATGCAATAAAACAACAATTTTCATTCAACTTAGCTGTCCCTCATAAGCGTTTGTCAGTATTTACTCCCGGGGAAATGGGCACCCTTTGAAACTCCAGGAGGGAAATTTTGCAATTATGTGATCATTAAATGATCACCATTTTGGCTTGTTAATAAAAAATACAACATCTCTTTGGGTCAATACTGACAATTGCTCTGGCAAGCTCTGCAATTTTATCTGCTATTTCAGTTGAGATATTGAAATATAAGATACAAAAGATATCCAATCATGTGTCGTCTTTTGCTAACCAAGTTTTTCTAAACCATAGTATGTAATGGACACTTTTGACACGTGTATTTGGACATTTCGCTGAACCATAGTCCAGGTTTGCCACAGAAAGCACCACTATTGAGTCAACAATAACAATCAATAACTACTAATTATATTCCTACAAAACTAACGTTGTTGTTCATAAATTACTTTCTCCCCCACAAACCAACTGTGTTTGTGTGTAACGACATGAGGATAATACAAAAACATTCAAAAATAAATTAACCATTCACAATAACTCACTCGGTCAAACTATTTTGTTATACATGTTACATAGTTAATTTTCAGCTGCATCTATCATAGGACAGCCATACACAAGTTACTTTATGACTAAACCTAAACATCAACTGTTGACATGCACAAGTGAATTGAATCCTGGTTTAAATGTACACAATTATATATATATATATACATATATATACATATATATGTAATTTATACACGTATAATATATATATAATTTATACATGTATAATATATATATATATAATTATATATGTGTATGCACAGTGCTCTGTATGTCTAGTATATGCAGTAAGACTACAGACTCATTTACAACGTTTTTCTAAAACATCCCATATTTTGTGATATCAGATTGTCCACACAGTTAAACTCAGATTAAGTTTGCACACATAGCAGAGCCAATACGGACTACCCGGCTGACTGTTACCTACTAAATAAATACGACTTCAACCTGCTTTACTCACATGAAGGAATCGGGATATCTAAGATATACAATTCAGTATAACAATTGTTGAACACTGCACCACTTCACTGCTGCCATTTTGAATTGTGTACATTGACCAGATCAAACCGGTCACCCACAGAATTAGCTGCTGCTTCAGTTTCACTGGCAAGTTTCATGAAGTTAGCAGAGAAAGGTATAGAATCATTGGGGTGGTTCCAAATGTTCACAAAATCCAAGGATAACGCATTCCGTGCTGGTTCAAATCAACAGACACAAATATGTGGTGCGATTTTGAGCAGCACACAGTGGCTTCGGAAACCAAAGGTAACATACATGAATATATATTCCACAATGTGGTGACAACTGAACCAACACTTGTATAATGCTATACATTTTTGGAAGCTGTGAACGTTCGCAACCTCCCCAAAACATGGCACAGTACATTACATTTTAAATAACCCTGGTCACGTCGCAGGACGTTTGATTAGAAAGCACATCTCGCATAACCTTCCTGACATCAACTAATACGCAAACATTTCATCAGATCAACGGGCAAGAACTATCGCCACAGCAAAATAACAGTGACAGATAAAAACATTGAAAAATAACACACACCACTGAAATGGCAGCACATACTGTTTACACAAAATATGAACAGTAATCATCAGATCGTTGGGAACAGACGACATGTATAATGTGCATAATACTTAGACTAGGAGAATGCTAAATACCAGCAACACGCATAGCAGATCAGATCAACCTAACATCAGCAAACTATCGACAAAGAACAATACAAGAGCAACAGAATAAAATTAACCCTGCATAGACACTGGAACTAATGTTTCTGCATAATTATTCTCTCGTTTTGGATGTTTTCGTTGGACGTATTCCAAAGGATTGTTCTCCAATTATTCAGATCAAATTTCCCTATTTCGAGTGGATCGTATATCTAAAGCAAAAGCAGATGCTCATACCAAGAAATAGTTCATATTAGAAGCACAATAAAAAAGCTACCAACAATGTTGTTGCGATGCCTACTCTATGAGAATCGTTTTTCCAAGCCAGTTAACAACCATACGGTCACATGTAAAAGGTGTGTCTAATAACCTTTACCAGACTCATAAATATTTATTGGTCATTAAATATTTCTTGGTCATTATGTCCCACAGACTTTTATTAAATACTGCAACTGTTCCACCATTGACCAGTCTCACTCTTACGCATATACTAAACAAGGACTGGACCAAACCAGACACAAATATATTAGTATCATACTGGCACGTTTCCAGCTATCAACTAAAACTGACAGCAATAGCGCTAAACGATTTGAAACAAGCACATTTGACGCTAACCCAACATGAAAAGCACAGACATATTAATCCCACTGCAGATGATATGAGTTTGCTAAAAGTTCAGACCGTTTTGGGGTGATTCTATTCAGACTGATCCACTGGCCACAAGTTATTATTGTCAAGTCTATGTCAAGCAGACGTCACTGGACACACGTGGTGACGGTGACTTCTTCAACGCATTCCTCCACGGCTACCATTTCCACATCGCCGTCGGAAACATTCACGCTCTCCTGCGCTGGCGCCACCTGGCTGTCGTCGGCATGCACGACCATGTGATTGCTCAACTGCGCCTTGTCCGTCGACTCGAACCCACATTGGCAGCAGCGGAACGTGACGAGAGGCAACACCGACTCGCTGACGCTCTTGCCGTCGTGCGACAACTGCGAGACGGCGAAGCTATTGAGGAAGTCGTCTGTCATGAACTTGTAGTGGTAGTTCTGATCGCTCGAGTGCCGCCACATGTGCGACTTCAGCGATGGCATGTGGTAGCACACGTAGCCGCACATGTTGCATCGGTACTCCTTCGGTGGCCGCTTCACGCAGCGCTGCATGTCGAAGTCGATCGCGGCGTTAATGATGTTGTTCGTGCTCTCGTAGCTGTAGTTCGAGTCGCTCGCGTGTCGCCACATGTGCGATTTCAGCGACGGCAAATGATGGCAGACGTAGCCGCACAGGTTACACTTGTACTGCTCGAGCGGCTGCAACACGAATCGCTGGTCGTTGACGTGTCGCTTCATGTGCGATTTGAGGCTGCGTACGGACGTCGCGACAAACTCGCACAGTTCACACTCCAGTTCTTTGTCATCTACGCCATGCTGCCGATGCTGGTGTTCAGCGAGATATGTCTGTGATGTCGTTGTGAAGCCGCACGTGTCGCATTTATGCGGCACCATGCGATACGTCTCAGATTTATCACCCGACTCTGTGTCTTGTTTACCGTCTTTATCGCCATCAATATGTTGTTCATCTGCCTCCTGTTGTTCCTCCTCAGTCTTCACTGACTGGCGGATCTCGCCCGATTTCGCGTGAGTGTCCATGTGACTGGTCAACGCTGTAGCATCGGCAGCCGCGAAACCACACAATTTGCAGACGTCCGACTGCATGCCGATGTGTGCACGCATGTGCGCGCGCAGCTGGCTCTTGTAGTTGAAGGTGCTGTTGCACAAACGACACTGGTAGGTTCGCAGCTTGCAGTGCTGCAACATGTGCTCCTGAAGCGATTCACTCGTGTCTGACTGGAAGTCACACAGTGAGCACTCTGACGGCGGTTTCTCCTTATGCAGGCGCATGTGTACCCCGACGACAGCCGCGCTGGTGCTCTTGTAGTGACACAACCGACAGCGGTACTGACCGTCACATATCTCCATGTGCTCGCTGCCAGCCCCCGGCCACTCGCCGCTCAACTTGCGTTTCCTCTTCATGCCACCGGTGCTGCCATCTACGCCGATGTCGTCGCTTTCGCTCTCGGATCTGGACCGCAACTGTTCGATAACTGCAAGGAGTGACTGGCAAATCCCTGCGTTCGGTTTCGATCCATCCTCGTTCGTCGGTGTCTCGCCACATTTGTCACATGACACGGTGCTGCAGCACGCTTCGTCGTGGATGCTGTTTGCATCTGTCAGTGCTGCCGTATCAGTGGATGACGTCTTCCCTTTGGTATTTTCTGCATTCTTTGGGTTCACCATGTTCTCCTTGTCCGAATTCTGCTGTTCACAGTCCTCAGTCTCCCCAGTTTTATCAACATTGTCCACGACTCCGCGAATTGTCTCCGGAACTACTTTCACATCTTCACACACATCAGACGATGCTAATACCTTCGTAAGATTGAACTTGGGGATACTTCCGCCAGCAGCATCGGATTTTCCACCACCTTTTGTCTGGCCGGAGATCTCTGGAGGTATAACTAGGCAGCTTCCTTCTGCAGATCGTTTCTTCACAACGTGCAAGTTCTCGTCATCAGCGACTCTGGCATCCTCACTCAGCTTCCTCTTACAGCCGGAGTTGGTCAAGACATCAGTGCTGCCGGCCGACAAAGTAGACACCACCTCGTCTCTCTTCAGACCATCTGCTTCGGGCTTCTGAGTTTGTTTTGCCACAACGGGTGCTTTGTGGCTTGACACAGGAGGTGTCCTGCTTGCAGGTGACTGGACAATGTGGACAGTTGTGGCCACAGTCACGGGCGGTCTGTGTGTGGTCTTGACCAGCGCCGTTTGGAAAACTTTCTGACTTGTCGGTTTGGCCGGATGGTCGGCGCCTGGACACGAGACGTTGTCACTTGACACTCCTGATGTGGACATCTTCACCTTTTCCTTTACTAACACATCTGTCGATGCTGTAGCTGCTTTTTCCTGAAGCTGCTGTTGTTTCTTCTTCTCAGCCGCTGACAATATCACCATGACTGGTCCTTTGCTGGAGATTCTGACAATTGCTTTCTGAATCGATGGGTCTGCCTTGAACTTGTCTGCTGAGGTACCGTCTTCTGGCTTTGGAGTTGGTGGTTTTCCAGATGTTTCCGCACTGGTCTTTGTCACATGAGATTTCTTGGGTGCAATTGAAATAGGCCTTGCTGTCACGATGGTGTTTCTATCTGTCACCGAAGAGCTGGCGACGTGTGACACAGGCGCCTTACTGGACAGCAAGATGGACATCCCGACCGGCGTGTCGTCGTAAACGCTCAGCGGGCCATTCTGGAACATCGGGTAGTCGATATCCTTGTGTCCCGAGTGCTTCCAAATGTGTGCTTTAATGGTCCGTTGGAACTCACACGTGTAGTTGCAGATGGCACATCGGTACATGCCGTTACTGGCATCGTGTGTGAAGCGTTGTCTGGGCACTACGACCGTCCCAGATGTTGCTGCTGCTGCTGAGTTTGCGGTGTCGTCTGTGGTCAATGCCTTGGTCTGGTCACCCTCCTCTTGGAGTGCCTGCGTCAGCGGAACTTTGGGTTTATGCGAGAGGATGTGTGTGATGAACGGGTATGCTTCTGAGCTGGTGTAGTTGCACTGCACACACTTGTACCGGTTCGCCTGCTCTCCGCCAATATCTCCGTCCCCCTCTTGGAGTCCTTCCATCAGGTCGGAGACGTCGATGTGTTGCTGCAGAATGTGGTCTTTCAACACGTCCTTGTTCGTGCACGTGTAGCCACACTCGGAGCACTTCATGAGGATCACAGGGCCTGGCTTGTCGGGCGCACGCTCTACACTGTAGGTGGTGCCGTTGTCGCGGTGGATAGCCTTCAGGTGTTGCTGGATGATGTTCACGTGCGGCGCAGTGAACTGACAGCCGAGGCACTTGTACACCTTCGGGTCGCCGTGCGTGTGCATGTGCATGACAATGTTGCTCTTGATCGCCGTAGCGTATTCGCACACGTCGCACACGTAGACGCTGTCTGCGTCGTGGTCCTGACGCAGGTGTTCGTACAGCTGCATGCGACTCTGCACGCTGACGTGGCACAGCACGCAGGCGAGAGTCTTCTGAGACGAGTGCATCTTGACGTGATTCGTCAGGTGACCCTTCTTGCGGAACGACGCATTACAATAGGAGCACTCGTACGGACGGTACGTACTGTGTACGATCAGGTGCTCTTTCAGCGAGTAGCTGCGCTTGCCGGCGTAATCACAGAATGGGCATTTGTACAGGCGCTCGGCGTTGTGAACGAGTCCCGTATGTTGCTTCAGATAGTGCTTGTTGTGGCTGCTATAGTTGCACTTGGTACACTTGAAGAGCATCCTCATCTCGCAGTCTTCTGTCTCCTCTTCTTTCACATGCTTCTCTTCTTGTGGTCGGACAACGTCCACGTCTTTCATTCCCACCTTTAACTTTGCGTTCAATTTCTGCAGGGTCTCCAGAAGACCCTGCGGACTGGCAATATTTAAGTTGGCAAGTTTGATCGGGAAGTTAAGTACCATCTGTTCCGAGGAAATCACTTTCCCCTTCTGCAATGACCCATCACCGGACAGAGGCTGTGTACCGACACCTTCTGACTTACAGTCCGCTGGCAGCAGGTTCTGTACATTTGTTAGCACAGCATTAGTTGGCTTTGACGCTTGGCCAGCGTCTGGCAGATTCTCAACTTCTCCATTCTTTTTACCGTCGCAGCTCTCTTCTGTGTCGTTAACGTCGGTATGTCTTTCAAATCCGTCCTGGGTTGATTCGTTGCTTCCAACTATCTCAGTGAGTTTCTCTATCACAGCTGTGATAGCCTCACTGTTCTCTCGGCCGGTCATCTCACGCTCACGGTCACCTCGTGTACATGACTGGACGCAGTGGCACTGCCATCTGATCAAACTGGAAGAAACAAAATCACCATTTAAAGCACATTACGTATCACTTTTGTACTCATCTAATTGTTTTGTTCTGGTGACATTTATAAATGCTTATTATACCAATAACAACTCAGAACATTTATAATAAAAGTTTTATTTTCAGTAATCTTAAGGCTTAGCTAGATCAATATCTAAAAAATAGAATTAGTTCTTAATACAAATCAAAGAGATAAAGACGACATGAAGTCTTTGGACTTTGTAATTATGAATGAAAAGGTTTCAGTGATTTGTATTCATTGATTATTCTCTTCACCATATTCATGTAACTGGTATAATTTTCTTTGGTTATTCATATGAGATGAACAGAAACTTGGCCAAATCATGTGAATGCAACAGCAGAATTGTGCATTAACTAGTGGTCTCCCCATCAACATGGAGTTATCTGTTTCTACTCCATTCTGCCGGCCCAGTGATCAGAATGCAGTTGCTACCAATAGTGTACATTATTTCAGTCTATATAATTTATTATTATTAGTTAAAGCATTTGTGGAGCACCTGTGTATCTTATAACAAAATAACCTCAAACACAATACATCTATGCAAAATAATTAGAGAAAAGGTTACACAAAAAACTGAACACATTTACCCGGTAGTTTACCTGGTTCAACTTAATTAATGGATTAATTTGTAATAAATAAATGTTCGTGTTGTCTACAAAAAGAACCCAATATTAATTAGTTAACTCCTGCTTTTGTTTATCATATTACACATAATTACCGTTGTAAAATAATTAATCTTGTTTTTTATTGAATATATTTTGTTATAATCAATGCATTGTTCCATCTATAGAAATGGCGTACATGCATGCATGTAGGCATACACACATAGAAGTGATAGAACAACTATTTTTACTGAAATATTTCCAAAAATATGTAATAATTTTGGTGACATTCACCAGTTTGCCAATGCTGTATGAGATAGGATATATAATCATAAAAAATATGCTATATTTCACCATTTCAAAAATCTAATCTTAGAAAGTATTTTACCAATTTTTACTTTATTTCCATGCTTCACTTTCTCATGGTTTTAGACAGATTATAAAATATATTTAACAAATTATATTAACAAATTTAATTTCCATTGCCAACCTATTGGTATAAAAATTTACTTCTGAACATTAAGAATTCAAGTGAACTCGTTAGGATTTGTTTTTCATCTATTTCGGAAAAGATACTAAAAGCCATGGCATTGATCAGCGCTTAGCTAGATATGTGACAGTGTATACTTTAGCAGGCTCGCTAACTCTAAAGAAGAATACACTGAAGTAAACCATCATTGCACTTGCTATACATTTATCCAGCCAGATCTTGAATCACATAAATTATTAATATTAATTTTTTTTTACTTTTACACTGTAAATTGGTGTAATTTTTGGTTTGGATCTTACGGAAGCCCGTTGGTGCCACGGTGAAAATTATTTTTCTGGTAGCCGCCACTTAATTATTTGGCAGCCGCCACTTATTTATATGGCGGCCGGCCGCCACTTAATCGGCAGCCAGATAATTAAGTGGCGGCCGCCATATAATTAAGTAGCGGCGGTCAGAAAAATATATATTCTGTATGTACGATCTTAATAAGGCACTTGTGTACAATTCGGGCCCACCTCATTTTTTTTATAAAATCATCACATGCATATTTATGTTTTAAAAACAGAGGATATTAGCAAACTTTTGATGTCAAAAAGACGGTGTGGTCAGCATAAACAAACTGTTTATCGTTCATTCCATGTGCACGGTGCAGTAACATGGCTGCTGTGCTTGTCGCTGGCCCAAATCGGAGCGCTATTTGGGTCTCAAAACACAATATTTATAAAACATAAATACACCTGGGAATGCTGATTTATTAGTTAGTGCGAGGTATCCAAATCTAGGAAAATATACAGTTATAACGGCACATTTGAGTTGTGTCCGAATTCTACGTAAGTGCCTAAAATAAATATTATTAAATTTAAACTGCTCATCCAGCCTTAGGGAAACAGTCACAAATGTGAGAATTAAAACCACGTGTTTTGTAGTCAAGGCCATGCCACAGACTTGGCTTGGTTAGTTTTCAGAGGAATGTCTATTTTTTGGACGACGACTTTGCTTGAAGGTCTTCGTGTGGATTTGGTAGACATTTAAGAATGTGTATATTGATATGTTGTATACAATCATGCCTTTTCATATTAATGACATACTCACAAGATCCGATGCCAAGGGAACGTTAAATTCGTCAAAACATGTGTTTTGCTTGTTTCTCCGACCGCAGCCTAGCAAAACATGGCGATGACTCGATCACGTGATCATCTTCGTACGCCAAACAAAGTCACATGACAGCTTCAATTCTCTTAATTTGGGATATTTGTATGTAAAATGTTAAGTTATCTTCGCGTCATTGTTTACATATTATGTGTTGCATCCAAATAAGGACAGTGTTGGGGTATCGACTATGTCTTAATCACAGTAATATAACGTATACGTCGACTGAAAGGGTCGATCTCGTAATCTCACACGAGATTTCATTTAACTAATTCTTGCTGCCTGTTGTGCCACGTTGAGTAGAGGAAATTTGTACGCCGGCGTTACACAAAACTACCAACATGCCAGAAACGATAACAACGGCAATGTCTAAATTCTACAACGAATACATGACTTCGACGTCGAAGAAGTTAAAAATGATCGACGCATATTTGTTATATGTGATGCTGACAGGGATTATACAGTTTTTGTATTTCTGTCTCGTTGGCTCATTTCCATTCAACTCGTTCCTGTCTGGTTTTATTTCCTGCATTGGTTCATTCGTACTAGCAGGTTTGTATTTTTAAATGCTCGTTATCCTAGCTTCATAGAACAGTTTAATGTGCATTATTCTCCAACTAGTCTCTCAGTGATATCTATCAGAACGTTTAGTCAAGGCACCTGTGTTTGTCTAGTTACTAATCATCGTGATCATGTCATTCATGATCATCACATCATCATCCAGACCCCCAGTCATAAATCTAGAAAAGGTATAATCAAATTGCTTAAATGTCAGAAAATTTATCATTATCAAATTGCAAGTTACCCTTCACTTAGCCGATATTCTAACCAGCTTATAATGGCTTCAGTTTTTCTTAACTAACTCTACACGGTTAACACGGATTCCCCTCTAGTCTAGGCTGTACACTGCCTGTACATTACCATTTATTATACACATAACTGTATGTGAAATGATTCAGACAAGACAAACAAATACAAAAACTTGATTTTGTACCAGACATACATAAAATCTCCCAGTTTGGAAATACATACACTGTATGTGTCGCCATTGTTTGTTCAATGGTGCCAGTCCAACAAAATATTGGACGGTGCTAGGCCTTCGGATCTTTCAAATGCTTTATAATGTGATGCATATATTAAAGGCATATTTAAATAATTCAAGCTACAAGCTGAAATATTAGATCACAAGGTTTGTTATTTCTCAAAATGTTGCTAAATAATTTAGGTGTCTTGATCTAATCACATTTCGCCTTTACAATAATGCTATACTTTCATATTATTTTGTAGTGTGCCTCCGACTACAAGTGAACCCACAGAACAAGCCAGAGTTCCTTGGAATTGGACCAGAACGAGCATTTGCAGACTTCATCTTTGCACACATCATCCTTCATTTGGTTGTCATCAACTTTATCGGCTAAACATGCTCTGCACCAGTAAGTGCAGATTTCTTTGTCCAAAATCTGGTTGACATTCTAATGAATATTTAAAGCATTAAACAAGTATAAAATTAAATATAAAATAACACTTTATTGTAAGTTTGTAATACAATAAGTTTGTAAAATAATTACTATAACAGATAGTAATTATTTTTTAAATATCCCAGTTTGGTCCTGATAATTTTGTATTAATTCTACTTTTCTGTATTAAAGATTAAGTAACCTCAGTGTTTCCCCTGAGTAAAATGATATGCGAGCACCGAAGGCTTGATGCGACACTATGTGGATAACTGCCTTCAAAATAAATGGTGCATTCTGAAGGATGTTTTAACCTATTTCATGGGAAATAGAGAGGAAACAAATGCATAACTACAAGGTAGCAGCATGTAACTTATTGTAAGCATGTTTATAGCAAGAAATAGCTATGAGATGGCAATTTTGGTATATTTGGAGCCAGGTGGCTTAGAAAAACAGCGAGGTGGCCCACCTCACTTATCATATAGCAGTGGAAACACTGAACCTGTTGCTTTTAAGCTAACTTGCAGTATTATTCTGTGCTGTCATTTAAACAATTATCTAAGTTAACCTCACCTGGTTTATTGGGCAACTCGGTTAATTATTTTCTGCAGACAATGTATCTACTGCACTTATTTATCATGTGTCACTTTTAGTTATCCAGTAAAACAAAAAACTACAGTAATTTTTCATATAGAGATACATGTTTATCTATGATTTATTGTATATATTCATTCATCCTTTCAGAGTGGCACTACTAGATGTCAGCAGTCGTAAGAGCAAGACTCTACTCGGCCATTCTAAACGATTGCTGTATTTTTGTTGCAGATGAACAACAGTCTTCAACCTGGCAGCCCGTCCTTCAAGAACACAGCTGACGTGTCACATGTTGCAGTGACTATGTAGCCCTCTCTTTATAGTCTTTGAATCTATTGTTGCACATTGGCTGGAGTTGCCTGTCGTGAATCTACGTCACCACGTCATTTGCTCCCGTGTGCACTACTGAGTGACTGTCTGATGTTATTCTTTCTGAAGTTGAAGAGTCATTTATAGTGTCGAGCCATTCTGTGATGTGTCATAATCAGACCACTATGTGACTAGATTTGTCAGCATTCTGGCCAAAATTGTTTGTTCTTATGTGATAGCCAGTCATTCTCTTGGTTACCACGACACCGTCAGCGACTTGAAGTTGTTTTGCCAGATTTCTTAATTAACTTGTTGAAATAAATTAAGTCTTGTCAAGTTGGAGTTGGTGTAAGTGTATGTTGTGTAAAACTCTTGCTTCTTTGGTGCAATTTGTCACTTGATGTCTGTCTTACTCAGAGATTTATGCAGGATAAAATTATTGCCAGTCACACATGTTTTGGTGAACTGTTAAGCTAGTTTACAAAGTTTCAGATGTGCCTGATGACCTGAAATGGGCTATAAACACACATATGACACCATTTACACTACACTAACTTTCAAGACATAACTAACAATATCTATGGTTTTGGAAGACCTTTTTTGCTCCTTCATTTGTTTACCCGTCCACCCATCTTTCTGCCCGTCCATAATCGTTTTACCCGTCCTTTTGGACGGGTCTATACATAAAGCTATGGTCTTACTCTGTCAGACTGGCTGAGCATGATCGTTTAGATGAAGGTTCCAAGAAAATCTGCAACAATACCTCGTTGACAACCCTCAGATTCCCTGTTGAATCACCAAAAATACGAACGTGTTGAGACTCCTGCTCCCGTTTAGCCCCCCCCCCCCCGTCCCCATATTATTCACGTTCCTAAGCTAATGTATAGTCCACCCGCTTCCCATTCAAAACCACTGAAGAGAACTATAGATTAGTGTCTCAACTGAAATGCGTATTTCTATACCTGTAATGTCGGAATGAATGAGACGGTGAATTCTACCAAATTGTTGTGTTAGTCCGAAACCAATAAACTTCTGGTTTCGAGGTGACGCGAGCATCAAACCCTTTGAGGCACTATACGTGTAATATGTAAGTATATGTATAATGCGTACAGACTACAGTGAATATACGCCAGTGTCACACAACACGACTGTTATAGGACTTTTATAGGTATTAGATAGATACACGCTCGACGATTGATTTGTGATTATCGCTATGTAAATGCACGACATCGTCGAGACATTCGACCACGAAACCAGTGAAATGACGACGACATTGTTTAGTTGTATTACCTGCCAACTGAACGAAAATTGAGAGAGTGGGTATTTCGACAGTTCGATCCTGTTAGAACGAAACTGGAAAATAAATCAAAGTCGTGTGTACCGTGTTGTTGGAGATTTTTCGTGAATCTCAACAGTACGGTCTAGTGGGATTGGACATCGGAAAACGGGAAGGATCGAGAGTTGTAGGAGGTATAAAAACAAATATGGTGATTTATTATATTACGGTGGGCTCACACAACAGTTCAGAAGATATCCGGGATGGTTGGCAGGAATGCAGTCGGTTGTTCCCTTGCCGGGTGCACGTTCTGCATACTGTTGGGCGTGGATTCGCGCCCGCAAATAGCCTCGGTTACCCAGACTCCGTGAGGTGGCAGCACTTTTAAGCCCCCTCAATTCCGCCTGGGACAGTATATGGGCTTAAGTTTCTACATCCGGGCAGCCTTACCCCAGATTAGGGTAGAGACGCTGATTGGCTCTCAGGCCAACTATGAAATAAAAATTAAAATAACGATATACTTTTACAAGATAATAATATCATATGAAAAGTATTCACCATTGAACTTATATTAACACAAAAGTAAGTAAAAATTCAAATTTACCGTTGTTTATAAAATAAGAATTACGGCAGGATTAACCAGTATCCGTGAGGTGGCAGCATTGTCTAGTTCGACACGGATAGCATACAAATTAAATAAAGAAACCTTTTGCTCAAATAATGCTGTATTATAAAAACTATTAAAAATTAAACTTATATTAACACAAAATAAATAGAAATACAAATTTGCAGTTGTTTATAAAAAATATATATTACGGCAGTGTCCGTGAGGTGGCAGCGTTTTTTAGATCACGGCAGAGCCATAGATACATATAGAGTTTGGCCAACTGAAAACCTGGACGCCATTTTCGGTCTCGGCACCTGATAACCACATGACGCATTAAAAATGTTATGCCTTGACCTTCACCTTGTTGTTCTGCTTGGATTGGAGATGCTTTATGTGTAATAAGTGCACACATGGATATGATGTGATATTGGACGGTTCGGCTTCATGTTGAGAAACATTCGTAGGAAGTTTAGGGAGGTTTAATTATAACGGAAAGGATGGATTAGCAATGCTTAGTTATCATCTGTGCAGCGTCCAGGCTAGGACGGTGGTACGTTCGTTCTCCGACCGTGGCGTGATTAACGTGAACATGATGTAAATCGAGAATGATGTGACTAAATCTGTCTATCAGCTTATCTTCCATTGTTGTTTTAGCACTTTACCATTCCAACCATGACGAAAAGTAGTGTACGTAGCTTTAGCGGATCTTTGATATGATGCCGTCAAATTGCCGATTATTGTACGTACTGTCATGGTCATAGAGTGAGGAGGCTGTGTGTTTTGCTGGATGCTGCTGTGTCCATTTTCGTGCCTCATATTAGTTTGAGCGTCATTATGATTAAATATATCTCTTATATATATCGGACACTGTTAGGAAAAGGACGTCTACAAATTCGCAGGATTTCTTTTAACAAACTAAAATGAAAAAAGCAACCAGATATTTTCGAAACCCCAATGCAGTACACAGGATTTCAGTGCGCCATAAACCGTGATGGTGTTGTGAACAACCGTGACATTTCCTTTCGGCGAACGAAATTGCAAGCAGCTTTTCACACCAATTACCATACGAATATTAGCGAATAGCCGGCGTGATTATATTTAACCATATATATAAATAGAACACCCCAGTAGAACAAGACTGCTTGCCAGCTATCAGTTGACACATAATACTTTGACGTCAACATGGGCTGGTGACACCCATGCTAATGCCAGGCAGAAAGCAACTGCAGTCCCTGTTTATACATAGGACTGCACCAAATGTTCTTCATAATTATCACGCTATTTATTTACTGACATAAGTTAGCCAGTGTTGTTTAATTGGGTATAATGTGTTCAAACAGTTGCCTCACTAATATGTATGTCTGAAACAAATCAACAGGCTTATAGTGTCTCACTGTGTGAGGGGTGAGTACAGCTTAGAACTATTTAATTTGTTATTCTGTCAGATCCACAATTGTTGTGGTGTTTTACAAAAAAGGTCATTTAAAAATCAACCAACTGAAGTCCATCCTCCAATTTCACAGATTAAAAAAACAGACCATGCAAAGTGGGTGAGAGAATAGGGAAAACAACAACAAAACAGAGCTGCCAACATTACTAACAACAACAGTAGTAGAAAAGGTAGAAAGGTAGAAAAGTAGTAATGTTAAGATAGTCAACTAACTAATAATATAGTGTTAATAGTAATAACAATAAATAAATAAAATTAGGCAAACTACAACAAAATAGCAGGGGTGGCAAAGTAATTTAACAGGTTTCCTTAAAATGACCACAGTTTCCCTTTCATGTCCCCCTAAACAGAATTAGTTTGGTAATTTCATGTATTAGTGTTGGTCAATTTGCATATAACTGTAATGTTTTAAAACTATTAATTTCCTAAATTAATGACAGTGTAACATAAATATGTTCGCAAAGACTATAACCTAAGCTATATATTGTATAACCAGTGGAAAGAGACTCTGGATCCTGTTTTTTGTCGGTTGGTACAGTTGTACGCTACACAGAAAATAACCATACTTGCTATTTCACAATGACTGTTGTAGCCAGCATGTCCCCAAATGGATTAACGTTGCTCACATCACCGATGTCTGTTTTAAGGATATTTCGTGTGTAGCTTTAAAATGGTGGAGAGTCAGCATACCATTATAAGGTTTACACTGACAGTTTGTTAACGGGATGATGTCTTTTTGCTGTAATTAGCAGCTACCTCAGGAACAGGTAATAGGAACCTCACTACAAGCCATTGTACAGAGACTTGTCCTTCTTAGCTTTGATACAGTCCACTCACTGACATTAATTTAAACATATCAGACATATGCAAAGCGTCTGTTTGACAAGAAAAACTTGCAATGTTCACCTCTTTTCTAGCATTATATTTCAAGTATTTTACATTATAGTGGTATCTTATAGGTAAACCTGGATAAAAAATCAAAATAAAATAGAAATAGCTTCTCTTTTATTTACAATTTTTAGAACCATTAACATATCTACATGAGAAAATAATAACATTCAGTTCACTTCAAATAAATACATTTATTGTAGACTCAACAGAACTTGCACGTACTGATATATACACACATATATGAAAATGGGGTTCATATATTATTGTTAAACAGCATTTAAAATAAATATCGTACATATAATCATGTACATTTGTACACATTATGTATATACTCCCCTTTGTGATGATCTGGTGTACTAGTCAGTCAATGAATCCGTGGAACAGATCTATCTCCAAGTTTCATAAATAATGTTCCCTCTCAAACCAGTAACTCACAAGCACATGTATACTTATAAATGTCTAGTAATTGTAGCATATTTTTATATGCTACAATTACTAGACATTTATAAGTATATCATATCTTTTAGGACACACACATTCATCAATACAAGTTGTCTTCTTATAATATAACTGACTTGGGTGAATATCTGCTGTGTATTCAAAAATGTAATATGTCTAGTATGGAATGAATGGTTGTGTTTGAATGATTGAATTACAGTTTTATCAACAAGATCATAGTAATATATATATATATATATATATATATATAATATATATATATATATATATATATATATATATATATATATATATAGTATTGCTTTAGGATAATACAATTTCATGGTTTTTGAGTTGTTCTTTTGTTGAATGGACATAGCAGACGTCATGTTACTATTCAAATGGAAACACATAGGCCATCTAGTAACCGTAATAAGCTTTATAAGACTGAGTACAAAGTAACAGTACTTAATTATTTGTTAACATTGCAATAACTATTCACAAGTACGAAGAAAGGAACAACGGCGTGAGTCTTTTCTTAAATTGTTGTAAATTAAGTATTTGTGTTATTTCATTATGTTATGTCTAACGTAATGATTTTTATTAATTTGCTAAACACACTACCTAAATTAACGAATGATAGTGGTTCTTGGAGGAAGTGTTTACGGTTTTGTTCTTCGTAACTGGAGCAAGTACCATTTATAGCATATCCATACCTTGCCAACCAAACTACGAACAACTGAAATCTACAGCGAGTAATAAAAGTCAAATGCAGTGGGATATGAGGTGAGCCTAAAACCTAAGTCCCACTGTCCCGGTTCTGGCCACGGTGTACCTCGGCAAAAATTCCAGGTGCACCGGAGTGATCCGTGAAGATTGGGCTCATTTGTATAATTATTTCAGTCTCATATATATATATCTTCTTCTTCTTCCGAGTACCGCCTAGCTTCAACATGCTGAAGATACAGGCGGGCGAACAGGAAAAAAAATCAGAAATATATATATGTATATATATATTTTTTTTCGTTTTGGGTGCATTGCAGTGTATCAGAGCCGTAATTTGTGCATGTAAAAAGTAATGCGTGCAAAAAAAACTATAAAAAAACTAGTTATATCTAAAAGGTGGAATAATGGAAAGTCTGGATATTGCTCTTAAAAGAATCAAGGCTGTTTTTATTTACAATATGTTGGGGGAGGGAGTTCCAAAGTCGAATGGTATTTGGGAAAAAAGAATACAAGTGGTAGTTACATCTGGAGTGAGGGATAACGTAAGACAATGAATGTTGCTTTCTAGTGACTGTGTTTGAAGGAATTAGATATTTATTTGCAGGTATGCCCACTAGGTCATTTGATATTTTATATAACATGCATAGTTTTGCATCTTTTCTACGGTCTGCTAGGGATCTCCAGCCTAATGACTGGAGCATATTGGTGACACTTGACGTATTATGGTGGCGATGTAAAACATATCGAACTGCTCGGCGTTGTATCATTTCAAGTTTATTTATTTGTGTAGCGGTGTAAGGGTCCCAGACAGTACAGCTATTTTCCAGGATAGGTCTAACAAAGGTGAAATAAGCAAGAGTTTTTATTTGGATTGATGATACTTTTAGATTTCTGCGGAGGAAGCCTAATGATCTATTTGCTTTTGAAGAGATGCTATTTATGTGGGCATTCCACCGAAGGTCAGATGTTATGGTTAGGCCAAGATATTTAGCTTGTGAAACAGTTTGAAGTGGTTGTCCGTGGAGAATGTACTGGGTTTTAGTGATAGTTTTATTTCTTGTAACAGGGATGACATGGCACTTTTCAAGGTTGAAACTCATTTTCCATTTTTGTGTCCATTTGTCGAGTGTGTTAAGGTCTTCCTGGAGTGCAGCTGTGTTTATCTTAGGCTTAAGAGCTATATACATTATGGTGTCATCAGCAAAGAGTCTAACTGTAGAAGTAATATTGTCTGGAATGTCGTTAATGTAAAAAAGGAATAGGCAGGGACCAAGTACAGAACCTTGAGGGACTCCTGATGTTACAAGGACTTCAGAAGAAGCCTCGCCCTCTATCAGTACTCTTTGTGATCGATCGGTTAAGAATGCTTTAACCCAGGAATTTGTTTTGCCTTGGATGCCATAGTGATGGAGTTTGTCAACTAGTTTGGTATGGCTGACCTTATCAAATGCTTTAGAAAAGTCCATCACTATGACATCCGTTTGTGCGCCAGATTGCATATTTGTGACTAGGTCGTTTGTGAACTGGATGAGTTGTGTCTCACATGACACACGAGATCGAAAGCCATGTTGAAGGTCGTAAAGGATGTTGTGTGACTGTGCATGTTTCATTATATTACTAACTAAGATATGTTCCATTAATTTAGATGCTATACATGTCAAGGAGATGGGTCTGTAATTGGAAGCAAGGTATTTTTGGCCATGTTTGAAGATAGGTGAGACATTTGCTTTTAACCAGTCTTTGGGGACTTCTTCTGTTTCATATGATTTCCGAAAGATTAAGGTAAGTGATGGGGTAATTTCAACAGCTAACTCTTTTAGAATTCTTGGGTGGATGTTGTCTGGTCCTTGGGCTTTATAGGGTTTAAGATTTTGCAGGAGTTTTAGTACACCAGTTTCTGTAATTTCTATGTCCGGCATTTCTGGTAGAGTTGAATTGTATAGATTGGTTTCTTGAGGAGATTGGTCATCTGTAAAGACTGACTGGAACTGTTGATTTAGTATCTCTGCTTTGGCTGTGGGGTTTGAATGTAGGATTCCATTTTGTCTGAGTGGTGATACCCCTGTGTGGTCTGTACGGCAGTGTTTCATGTACGTCCAAAATTTCTTAGCATAACTTGGTTTTTGAGTACCATCATCAGTAGAGGTGACAATCTCATTTACATAGTTCCAGTAGGCAGATCTTAGTTGTTGCTGTATAGTTCGTTTTAGGTCTTTGTATTTTGGAGTGTGCTTGTGATTTTTATACATTCTGTCCCTTTTCCTCATAAGTTTCTTTAATGTTTGTGTTATCCAAGGGTATCCATCCCTACGTTTAGTCATTCTGGATGGTATGTACATTTCAGCTCCTTTGACAATGGTATCCCGAAATGTACACCATAATGTATTTGCACTGTTTTGTTCATAGCAATTTTGAAGAGTTTTGTTTACTTCTCTCATTTGTTGTCTGAAATTTTCCCAGTCCGCCTTATTGAAAAGGGGAATCTTTCTCGGTTTCTGTTTCTGTTTCATTGGGTTTATGTATAGTTCTGTGTAGCAACAGTCATGGTCTGAAATTCCTGGTAGTACCTCTGTTCGGTTTATGTTAGTAGGATTGTTTGTTATCATTAGGTCCAGGGTGTTATCTCCTCTTGTTGGTTTATGTATAATTTGTATAAGGCCAAAGTCATCAAGAATGTTTCGGAATTTTTCATGTAGCGATACATATACAGTGGTATTGCCGGTGTCGCCATGGTGTCACCAGGTTTTGAACCCCGGATCATCCCGATGTAGCCATGGTGTCACACGGTATCACCTCGGACTCCCGGAGTGTCAAGGATATGTCACGGTGTCGCCCCGGTTTGGTGCCGGTTTATCACGGTGCTCCCCGGTGGGGCCACGGTGCTCCCCGGTGTGGACACGGTTCTCCCCGGTTTAGTCTCGGTCTGTCCCGGTCGTTTGGGACTGTATTCGGTTTTAATGTGTTATGTTTCCCATCAAGGGCAAGGCGGTGTAATTCGAATTGGTTGGTTTCGAAGCGTGCCTGAAATAAAATAAGTATACGCGACCATTTGAAATTATGCACATGTCAATTTTGTCTGTACTGTTATGTGATTTGTGGCATACGAAGAAATGGTAAGCATTGCAGATTGAACTGTATTGATAGTTGATCAGCTTCTTGTGTGATGATTGCAGTTTCAGTAGACTGAGAGATAATATGTGAAGTGATCTGAAAAATGTGAAGTAATGAAATTTATAATTAGTGAGCACAAATACATGTATGATTTACACATCAGACACTGCTGTATGTTCGTACTGGGTTATATAGTGATATCCTGGTGCAGTTTTTCATCCACGGCTGTGCTTAACTTAATGTATCTCTGAACATTATTATTTGCTCACTCCAATATTTTCAGGGACCTTTCTGCAATAGTATAGGATGTTCTATTCAAACTATTAGCAAAATCAGAGATTGTGCCGAATGTTTGTATTGGGCTATACAATGCTATCCTGGTGCAATTTTACATCCACGGGTGTACTTAATTTGATGTATCTCTGAAACTTATTATTTGCCCACTCTAATATTTTCAGGGACTCTTCTGCAATAATATTTGATCCTGTGTACACAATATTAACAAAATCATAGATTGTGCTATGTTTGTATTGGGTTAAATACTTCTGCAATAGTATAGGATACTGTCTACAAAATATTTGCAAAATCAGAGGATAGATTTACTGGGTACTTGAGGTTAAAGGTCACATTTTGAAAATTTCAACATTCTTATTTACACTATTGTTTTAATTTTATTACAGTTATATGCACATGTTTATTGGCTTTCCAATGATATGTTGTTTGTTTTTCTAGCTTTATTAATAGCAGATTTACAGGCATTAATGTAGCGGTCAGTATGCAAATCTGGTCAAAGTTCAGTGACCTATATCTTCCATGACTGCTTTTTTTTTTGATATTCTCGCATGAGCCAACAACTGTACTAAATGTCATCAAAATTGGAGACGGGTGATGTTTTGAGTGATTGATTTGACATGGAATAACCCTTACATTTAGTAGACGCTTGAATAACTGCTGAATATATAAAAGGAACTGTTGATTTAGTATAGACATGTAGTTAAATTAGCCAGTTCTCCTTTAACAGACTGTATGATAACACTTTAATAAAACTCGCAACATAGCATTATACATACATTCCTGTACCTCCTCTATGCCTTTGCCACATATTCAAAACCAAAGTCAAAGAACGAAGTAGAAAAATAAGATTGTTCTACCAACCCCATTCATAATCACGACGCCTAGCCCTAGTAATTCATACTCATAGTCAACCAACAAATAAATCAATCAATATGTCTATTTTACAGTCACAGCGAGCAAATAAATGAACGTCTATAAACATGTAACAAAGTTAAAAACGAGACAAACCGGTTTTTGAGAAGTATAAATTCTTCACTGCGCCATAATCCGTGATAGTGATATACACAACCTTGTCCTTGACGGGGCTAGTGTCTTTTCTTGATAATACAATTTTGGGTATTTGGTCTTGTTAGTGTTGTAAAATTATAAGTACTTCACTCTAAGTCTGACCAGTTTCAAAGTATAACTTGTTTATATCATTACATGAACAACAGGCATTTAGCCATCGTATGGAAACATATGCCTTGTTTGTTTACACGAGAAATTTCGAATGACAGTCAGTGTCAGACATTGGCCAAACTCTATGTATCCAAGGCTCTGGATCACGGCTGCTACCCAAACAAAAGCCGTTAATGTGTAGCGTTTGCGGGATAACACCCCGCCACCAAATCGTATCGTTTGGCGCGAGCGGTCGGCACGGAGGCGTCTAGTGGCGGACTCGGGCACACGTTCACTCACTCAGTCTAACCAGTCTAACACAAACAATATATATAAGGTTTCTACAGTTTATTACATCAACATCCTACCAGTACAAATCTAAGACACCCACTAAAATACTTCACTAACTAAACCAATATAAACACGATACAAATGTGACGGTACTGACAGCGTGTTTGACACGCGATCAAGCAAAGAACTCACCCACAGGTGGGGTTCCTCAATCAGGAGAACAATATGCCTCGTACGGCACAACTTCTTTCAGCACAATGTACTGTGACAGTATCTCTGTCACAGGGCGCTCTGGAGCGGCGTGTTTCGGGGTGAACAGCGTATGTGTGTGTTCCCCGACAAATGGCCCCAGTAGTCAACCTCGAATCATTAAAATACTCCCTATTTATACTAGTGGTACTGTAGCCCGAGGACAGACGCTAGACGCCTTACCTAATATTTTGTCCAGCGCGTCTACCCCTAGAAATCTTGGCAGGGTGCCAGCGGACTCTGCACCCTGTGGTTTCCCCCAACAACAATAAAGTGGAGCATCTTCCTAAACCAGATGGCCCTAGAAATTAGCATAGACGAGCCTGCAGTGCTAGTGAACTTTCCCTCCCCTGGTAGCGTCCCAAAATACCAGGGTTGGTCCTCTGCCTCAGCCAGATGGCCCTAAAATTACCATATAAATTGCATAGGAAACCTTCCATACTGGTTATAGTATCTTAACCGGGTAAACACCCTCCTTGTGATTATGTACGTATTTGCATATATGCATGGCTTTAGTAGCCCTAAATAGTGATAGATATATCTATATATAATTATAATAGTTATCGCTGAAAAATCCCTACATTACCCCCGCCCCACTACAATTTCGTCCCGAAATTATAACAGGTAACATGCATGCAACATTATAATAATCAATACAATGCTGAAAAAGAAAGCATACAATTTATACTCAAATGTTCACTTTTCACAAATGTTCATGTCCGGTTGATGTGGCTTCCATCACGCGATCATCAGTCGCATCTGTTGAGACGATGATATCCTCCGTCGTAACCCACTTCATGGACGCACGGTAGACGCACGTCAGTTCACCGCTAGTAGTGGACGCTCAGCTCAATCTCGCCTGCGTCTTCTTCCATCTTCTATCTTCTTTGCAGATAACGCTGCAGGTTGTGACCAGAATGAATTCTGGTTCCTGCGTCTTCTTCCATCTTCTTTGCAGATAACGCTGCAGGTTGTGACCAGAATGAATTCTGGTTCCTGCGTCTTCTTCCATCTTCTTTGCAGATAACGCTGCAGGTTGTGACCAGAATGAATTCTGGTTCCTGCGTCTGCTTCCATCTTCTTTGCAGATAACGCTGCAGGTTGTGACCAGAATGAATTCTGGTTCCTGCATTTTTGTGTGTACGTATCTCGTACGCAGCACTGTTATGGTGTTTGCCATAATTAGTGTCATATGACCGTCGTGGTCATACATCGTTCGCCATTGCTTGACATGTCGCAGCACTGACATGTACCAGGAGAATAACGGACAACCATTGTCACATCCACAAAGATAGAACTTCATATCCTTGCCCTCAGACACAGAATGTGCCCATTAAGGTCGCCTGGCCTGACCAGGGTAATCGCTATCTCTGCCATCAGACAGTGTCTGCACCTTAGGGACTTGAAGCTGCCCTGTGATACAGATTCCTTGTGGCCAACTACGGCTGATATACTGTTCTCAGGCCTATGCACTACCAACTCTTCTAGTATAGTTTCTCTGTGTATGTAACAGTATAATCTTCCAAGATATCTATATATATATGACCAACAAGAGCTAACACATGAAAACTAACTCTAATCAACTTCATCCTATTCTGTTTAGCAGAACACACCCTGTGCCAATTAAATATCTATTAAGCCAGAAGCTGCCCTGAACAGAACTATGTTGATACTCGTTAACTTCTCTCATTACACCACTGGGCCAGTCATTGACCCCTAGACTGCAGCCATGCTGTGTGTTGACATAATCTAACAAGATGGTCTTACTGCCTGAAACAGCCACAATGACCAGTTCACTGACTGGCTGGTCAAATTACTTCTGTTTGACCAAGACTACTCTCTATAATTGAAATAAATGCATGAACTATGCTTCAAGACCTAGCGGGCAAAAATCAGGATGAGAAGATGAACAATTCGAAGTGATGATGACATAAAACGCAGAAAGTTGAAAGCTGTATATGGCATCATAGCACTGAGGATGGTGATGATGATGATGATAAAATAAATATAGCTGTCCATGTCAGCAAGTGATTCCGTCCACTTTGACTGGGCAGATATGTGCAGGAACTTTTTGTTGGAAAGTGCTTGAACGAAAACAATCACTTATTTTTAAACAATCTTTGAAACCAAACTTTCATGTGTTGAAAATAATTGGTTACAACGACATAGGGTAGACACGATTACACCGTAACATTTGTCATGTTCGGTTCTGCTTGTCACAGACCTCGTGTTTTGTGATGTTCGGTTCTACAAACTGTAGACCTCGCGTTTTGTGACTACCTCACAAACCATATGAACGATTACACCGTGACATCTGTCATGTCCGGTTCTGCACGGGGCAGACCTCGCGTTTTGTGACTATTTCACAAACCATATGAATGATTACACCGACTTATATGTATTGTCCGGTTCTGCTTGTAGCAGACCTCGCATTTTGTGACTATCTCACAAATCATATGAACGATTACACCGTGACATCTGTCATGTCCGGCTCTGCATTTAGCAGACCTCGTGTTTTGTGAATCTCACAAATTATATGAACGATTACACCGTGACATTTGTCATGTCCGGCTCTGCATCTAGCAGACCTCGTGTTTTGTGAATCTCTCTTAGGCAATAAAACATACCATTGCCGACTATCATTCTCAGTTGGGTGTGACATATCCTGATGATAATATGTGTTAGCGCTGTCTATCACAGACAGCGAATCAAGCCGTTATTTCTATATGACCATACATCAAATCCAGAATCCGCCAAACATTCTACTGTATACCCTAATTCGATGAAAATATAACTAAGCAAACACCTATAATAGTAACTTGACATTATAGCAGATATAACATCTCTTCAACAGATCCAGCTATCCATTGAAGAAACCTTTCTCAGGTCACCCCACCATGATCCTTTTACTGTTGTGACATTTCAAACTGTGTTGCCAGTGTCCAGAATCACCGCAACTGTAGCATTTCCTCCAGTTATGCCACTCCGCACGACGGTCATTCTCTCCCGACATTTGTGGGCGATCTATCTTGGTTTCCACCAAAGATAATCTTTCAGCCATACGTTGCAATAGCGTTGCAACGTCTTGACTGCCGACATTACTGCCTTCAGTCTTAGTGTGGCTGATGGACCGCAAAGCATACCTTGGGCCAGCTTTCCGAGATCGGCCCATTTGAAATGCTTCATATTCAAGCGCCAGTCTTAATGCGTCATCCACCCCCTTCGGTTTTCCTTGGAATATGTTCCACTCCATGTCAGAGTCTCTCACGGCATCTGTAAAAGCGTCGCAGGCAAGCGCCTCTTTAACATCAACGCTGGCCTCAGGATAAGCCTTTCGCACAAGTCGTTTGATATCTTGCGCTAGTTCCGCCAGGGGTTCGCCGCGCCGGCGCTGTCTCGCCTTCATTTGCGCACGAAACGCCTCGGATTGGTATTCCGGCTCGAAGCGATTCAACAGAGCCCGGACTAACTTGGGATAGTTAGCCCTGTCTGCTGCTTCGAGATCACTTAAGACACCCTGTGCCTGACCACGCAAACTCGTAGCCAGTTCAAGCGCGCGAGTGTCTGCGGTCCATCGGTTTAATTCTGATACCATCTCGAATTGTACCAGGTAGTCTCGGCAACTACTTTTTCCATCGTACAACGCAGGACTTTTTGGTCTTGGGGCATTGATCTGAGTTGCTGGCACTGAGAACACCCCTTGACCTGCGGTGTTGTTACTGGCGTCATTATGTCTACGGCCCCAACGGTCATTAACGAGACCGCTATCTAGGTGACTTGGGTTGACCCACTGACCATCTCGGTCACCAGCGTCATACACTGGCCGACAAGATGTAAACATTGGCTGCCGTCGCAGACTATCAACACCCCGGGGGGGGGGGGTTGGTACTGACGAGGGTAACTCGACGCCGGTGCCCGTGTCTGAGACTGAGGTCCAACTGCCCAGTCGTAGTTACGCATACGAGATGGAACATCAATGTCGCGTTCTGTAACGTGTACAGGTTCAACATTCGATCTGCCAACATAATCTGGCAGATTTGTAGCCGGCACCCTCGCATAGGAGGCCGTAAACAAAGGGGACGGAACACGATTGGTGTCATCTCTGCTTGGATCAGAAATAACGTTATCTGGCGCTTTACACGCCTGGAATTTCTGTGCAACCGCTACAGGTTGTAGCATGGTAGCAACGGTATCACGAATCATCGGAGTAGATTTGTCCTGGGGACTGGGCAAAACTGGGACAGTTTCTGTCCTGTTCTCAAACAGCGATTGCGCCCGGTTTCCTGCACTCAGACCAGCGCAAGTTTCTGGGAACAAATTTAGTACTGACCGTTCCAGCTCTGATCTACTCATTTCATTTAGCAGCAAATCTTCTTCAGAGGCTAATTGATTATTTTCTACCATCAACTGCTCCTCCTGAAATTTCAATTGCTGCTCTTCTTATTTCAGCACTTCTTTCTGCTGTCTCAGTTTGGACAACCTCTCACCTAGCTCAGCCTTTCTATCCCTTAGAAACTGTAATGACCTCTCCCTATCTGTTCTGTCTATTCCTATATAGACCTGTCTAACCTGACAGTGGATTGCATAACGTCGTCCATCCTACCAGGTAGCCTTAGCAAAACTTCACTATCCTCGTCCTCGATCACTGGGGAATTATCACCCACAGTTGACATGTTATATAATATTTTGCTGCCACCAGAGAAGTAACTTCTCACTAAACTATTCTACTTTAATCTATCTGAAGCAAGTAAACGTGCGGCCCGTGTGAGTTCTTTCAAGTGAGATTTTCAAGATAGATTAACCAAAAACCGTTACTACGGAACATAGAGGAATACGGTCAGGTTTATCTACCGAAATCCCACCCCGGCTGCCACCAAATTGTAGCGTTTGCGGGATAACACCCCGCCACCAAATCGTATCGTTTGGCGCGAGCGGTCGGCACGGAGGCGTCTAGTGGCGGACTCGGGCACACGTTCACTCACTCAGTCTAACCAGTCTAACACAAACAATATATATAAGGTTTCTACAGTTTATTACATCAAAATCCTACCAGTACAAATCTAAGACACCCACTAAAATACTTCACTAACTAAACCAATATAAACACAATACAAATGTGACGGTACTGACAGCGTGTTTGACACGCGATCAAGCAAAGAACTCACCCACAGGTGGGGTTCCTCAATCAGGAGAACAATATGCCTCGTACGGCACAACTTCTTTCAGCACAATGTACTGTGACAGTATCTCTGTCACAGGGCGCTCTGGAGCGGCGTGTTTCGGGGTGAACAGCGTATGTGTGTGTTCCCCGACAAATGGCCCCAGTAGTCAACCTCGAATCATTAAAATACTCCCTATTTATACTAGTGGTACTGTAGCCCGAGGACAGACGCTAGACGCCTTACCTAATATTTTGTCCAGCGCGTCTACCCCTAGAAATCTTGGCAGGGTGCCAGCGGACTCTGCACCCTGTGGTTTCCCCCAACAACAATAAAGTGGAGCATCTTCCTAAACCAGATGGCCCTAGAAATTAGCATAGACGAGCCTGCAGTGCTAGTGAACTTTCCCTCCCCTGGTAGCGTCCCAAAATACCAGGGTTGGTCCTCTGCCTCAGCCAGATGGCCCTAAAATTACCATATAAATTGCATAGGAAACCTTCCATACTGGTTATAGTATCTTAACCGGGTAAACACCCTCCTTGTGATTATGTACGTATTTGCATATATGCATGGCTTTAGTAGCCCTAAATAGTGATAGATATATCTATATATAATTATAATAGTTATCGCTGAAAAATCCCTACAAATGTAGCCAGACTGTCTTCTCGGCGTAGTTCCGCAGCCGAACGACAGTCGGTTAAGCGAGACTATATATGGGCTTAAGTTTCTACATCCGGGCAGCCTTACCCCAGATTAGGGTAGAGACGCTGATTGGCTCTCAGGCCAACTATGAAATATAAATTTAAATAACGATATACTTTTACAAGATAATAATATCTTATGAAAAGTATTCACCATTGAACTTATATTAACACAAAAGTAAGCAAAAATTCAAATTTACCGTTGTTTATAAAATAAGAATTACGGCAGGATTAACCAGTATCCGTGAGGTGGCAGCATTGTCTAGCTCGACACGGATAGCATACAAATTAAATAAGGAAACCTTTTGATCAAATAATGCTGTATTATAAAAACTATTAAAAATTAAACTTATATTAACACAAAATAAATAGAAATACAAATTTGCAGTTGTTTATAAAAATATATATTACGGCAGTGTCCGTGAGGTGGCAGCGTTTTTTAGATCACGGCTGCTACCCAAACAAAAGCCGTTAATGTAGCCAGACTGTCTTCTCGGCGTAGTTCCGCAGCCGAACGACAGTCGGTTAAGCGAGAATATATATGGGCTTAAGTTTCTACATCCGGGCAGCCTTACCGCAGATTAGGGTAGAGACGCTGATTGGCTCTCAGGCCAACTATGAAATAAAAATTTAAATAACGATATACTTTTACAAGATAATAACATCTTATGAAAAGTATTCACCATTGAACTTATATTAACACAAAAGTAAGCAAACATTCAAATTTACCGTTGTTTATAAAATAAGAATTACGGCAGGATTAACCAGTATCCGTGAGGTGGCAGCATTGTCTAGCTCGACACGGATAGCATACAAATTAAATAAGGAAACCTTTTGATCAAATAATGCTGTATTATAAAAACTATTAAAAATTAAACTTATATTAACACAAAATAAATAGAAATACAAATTTGCAGTTGTTTATAAAAAATATATATTACGGCAGTGTCCGTGAGGTGGCAGCATTTTATAGATCACGGCTGCTACCCAAACAAAAGCCGTTAATGTAGCCAGACTGTCTTCTCAGCGTAGTTCCGCAGCCGAACGACAGTCGGTTAAGCGAGACTAGCCCGCAAACAGAATCACGTTGCCTCGCTATAATAACCTCCGCCATTGTTCACTGAACATAAATGCAACACGTGTTAGGCCCTACTAATATGCTATCATTGACGTCACAACCGTTGCAATCACAAATTACAGGGGCTCTTACTTCAGCAAAACGACGTCATCACCTGTCGCAATAAGATGCAGAAAATATACAGAAAAGCACGAACAAATGGGACGTTGAACGAGAGAATGTTAAAAGTGACTGAAATATATCGAAACTATTTTTCAGAGTACATCCAATTTAAAGATAGAACGTTAATTTCACGTAGTCTAACCGGTCATGCAACCTGGTACTGGCTTCCCCATAAAACATGCGCATAAAAGCAATAGTACGCGACGCCCAGTCACAGAACCCGATAGTGACGTCATAACGTGACGTTCACGCATTCATATTCACGTGACAATTGGTGGGGAAACGCTGAAGTGGATGCGTGCGTTTCTTGTGGCGGACTATTTTTGATTTTGAAATGTGTATGCATGGGCAACAGCGTATCCATTAGGAAGGATTGCTTGCGAACTTCTTAGACTGAATGTAACAACCCGTCGGATGGGTGACAGTGTCGGATTATTGTGTATTTTTAGATGGTCGTTGTTAAGAAGAGAGTATTTAAACTTTTCACCTTTGCTACGTTACCAGATTTTTAAATTTCCATAATTTTCTCACTATCTTGAATGGTCAGGTTTATAAAAGTTCGTAAGTACCTCGATACGTGCCCTTGTGTGACGGGAGACAATGTACAATACCAGTGGTATGTAGACTCTCTAGGAGCTCCTAGACAGTCTATGTTGGACATCCCAATCCCACCAAAGAAATTTGCCATCATTCAAATGGGATAAAATTACGCAAATTGGAGGAATCCGCTGGTCCCGCCGTGGGCGATAACCATCCACCAGGCTGCAATCCAAAGGATGACAGGGCAACCAAAAACTAATCATCTATAATGTCCTTGATGCCTATTGCCTAGTTCTTATTAACATATCAACACAAGTGTGCAAAATGACAGAGCCCGGCATGATGAATATTTACTGGACTAAGAAGTTGCGCGCTGCGGCCAACCAAACAATTGATCTAGTAATTTTCAATATCGCTATATGTCCGTTATTTTTTTCTCAACTGAAAAGGTGGGGGGACATTTCTTATGCTAGTGAGGTACAGCGTCCCCCTCGTTACCCACCAATCGACGGCCATGTCTAGGAGAGGAATCTACAGTTTTCTACATGCGTTTAATTTACGTAGAACATATAGTATTATTAGTATATAGGCCTATTTGTGATATACAAACTATACATCGGGAAGGTTCCGTCATTGTAGCGCCATAGCTTTAGTCATATTTATCAATAAATAAATTGTTAGGTTATGGTTAAATGCTTAGGATAACGTAGTCTCTCAGACTATGTCTATGACGCACAATTACATGACGTATATTTTTCTGTCATGGCCTTGTCAAATTATTATTGTGTTTGCTGTTATTATCGTCATATCTGCCTTCAGATGCCTCGTCAACTATTAGAAACACGGTGAATGTGATATATATATATATATATTATGATGTGCAGTTTCTTTTGGTCATAATGCCAAACAACGCAATCACTCTTGCAAAGTTGGGACTACTTTCTGTGTGTTGTAAAGAAATCGGCGGATGTCGGGTAGACCTATACGTCATGTGCGACATCTTTGTAGAGCAAAACACATATTACCGGTAGTTGATCATAATATTGATGGAGAAAGTGACTTCATTGACATGGTGATGATCAACAGCTTACAAATAGCAATGGCAGCAGTTGTGTCGTCCAGAGGGCTTGGGTGGGTATCAAGGACAAGTTTAACAAAAGACTACACCATCTATTTTTTGTATTTGTGCAAGTTATCGTTGCAGCACCTGGAACTGGGGACTTGTTTGAGAAAGTTCCCAGAATTGGAAAGGACTGCAGGACGCGACCCTTACCTAATTCAGTAACTGTCAGTAGTATTGAACCAAGATTTTCAATTCCTCAACTGATAATTGTAGTATTTAAACTTAATTAGGACGATGTAGGCCCTACTGCGCAATGCTATGTTCATGAACCAGCAACAGGACAACACCAAGTAATCACACACCAGTTCGATGTGCGGTGCTGAGCCCTGCGATGCGTTGGGTCTTGTTTCATGCAATCACGAGGAGATCGATGTCGTGTGGTGTTTAATAAATGTGTAAAATTGTGACGTAATATGTAACAAATGGTGGACACGCACAAATTGTTGTTTTTAAAAATATATTTAAAGCAAACACATAAAATCTACACATTTACCAGTACCTATACAAGTGTAATTCTGTTCAAAACTTGAAACTATACATGTGAGTCAAAAGCAACGCTATTTTATGCATATATACCCGCTAGTAATCATGGACATTTGAGCATCTACCACACTGCAGTGCCCGCAGTACCAGAGAAGCTAGTCCTAATATGCAGTCTACTGTTAATCAGTAATCAACATTCCAGTTTGTTAAATGTAGAACCAGACTAATTTCCAGCACAATGGTCATGCATAATCAATAAAAAATGAACACCAACAGCACTGCTAATTTAGCCCTCATCTGAGTTATGACCACACCAACATTACCATCAAGGTCAAAGCTGGCTATAAAAATTATTCCATCAGTATTTACAAGGTGTCTACAAAATGTGATACACACACTCGGTGTATATATCAAGGTACAAAACAAAAAATGACATATAAGATATAATAAAATATTATCAGCATGTTGTACCAATGTCACTTCAAGGTGCTTGCTATGAAGTGTCAAGCGTGATTGCAATATCGTTATACGTTCAACGTACTCTCACACCCCTCAAAGCTGTTGTTACAACTCATGCAAGCCATTCACACAAATGTTGTACAGTACCACGTCCTAATCAACATGTGTAAAACACAACGACCCTACGGAACATTGGCGGCAGCTTCAAACAAGAGACATACAACTGGTACACATACTAGGATGCATGTCCATGAAAAGTACATTTATAGATAAATTAGCACAGTGAAGAAAGGGCGTGCCTGTATGGTGTAAGGTATGTGGTATGAATCTCTCCACTGTTATCACAGCACCAGCATAGCACAGGCAACACAACAAGGTAACCTATCCAGTGCTGATTTCTTTGCATCATTCACATACAAACATCCACGAACCCCCAAACGGGCAGAAAGTCGGCATCAATCTTCCACCGCCTTATATGACCCCAGTTAGCAGCGCAACGTCTTCGGGTTGAGCCGGTCGGAGAACTTTGGCGTCTCGGGCTGCGTGAGTGGCTTGTCGCTGGGCTGGATCGTCACGGTCTTGTAGTGGCGCACCTCGTTGTGCTTGAAGAGCGTCGCGGCTCGCAGTCGCTCTGCCTCCTCTCGCTCTGCCTCGGCAAGGGCAGCCTGTCGCACCTCCTCGTGCCGGTCGGCATCGTCACACCGCTCCTTCTGGTACTGCTCCCACTCGGCACGGCGCTCGGCACGCGTCTCTGTGTTCAGCTCAAAGTCGAGGACTTCTGAAGCATACAACCGTTCTGGGTCAACCGCACAACACCCAGACAGAGGCACACAGTGTCATAGACATCCATCAACACTAGGTGTAAGCTATTCAGCACTTTCTTATTTGGTATAATTTCAGAATCTCCAACTAGCAACAGATACATATTGGATCAGTGAATAAGAATTTTAGATTTACCAGTACCGATATCATCTACACAAAGAATAGCTACTAACAACAGTTATTAAAATAATGCACATGACTAAAGTATCCTAGACAAACATGATTTGCACTGAGCTAAAGGTCTAATTAGAAATTCCAATAGTGACATTTCTTTTCTTCTAATTTTATGTCTGTAATTATTATGGACTTTTATGGTTACTTAGAGTTGACTTGCTGCTGAACATACAAGAATATTATATTCAAGTTGTCATTTTAATGTCGATTTAATTCAAACACATTTAAAATATTTAATTTCATGAAGTATTTGCATCATGGAAAAAACTTAAATGCGGACAATCAACAAAGGTTATTATGTAACCCGGAAAAAAGAAAAGAAACACCTATACAGGGTCCGTACACATCTGGACATTTGAAATTCAAGGCTTTTCAAGGCTACTTGAAAAAGAAATTCAAGACTGTTTTAACAACATATGTTTTAAGCGACGTAAATTTAGTTAACATTAAAATTTTAATAAAACATATATTTTTGTGCATAGGCTTTTCCTTTTCAAGCTGTTATTTGTCATAACAATTGAGACAAAACAATATTTTATTGACCACAATTAAAATCAAGACTTTTCAAGACTACTTTGTAAAATTCAAGGATTTCAAGGCCTTAAATTTGGTTCAATCAAATTCAAGGCTTTTCAAGACTTTCAAGGCCCCGTACGGACCCTGCCTATACCACTGCAAACAACTGTACACACACATTTTTCATCAAGTCCATCCCATGCTTTTCAAGTTTAACGTGATGCAGTGTAGCTAATGCGAGGTTTGTTTTAGAAAACCTCCACACAATAGAATGCAGTTTGGCCAACGCTTACCTGTCAGTGGTTTGTCTGACTTGATAGGGACAAACGGCGCCTTGTGTAGCACGGAGCTGGAGTGTGCCTTGAACTTGGCCAGGGCTCTCTGTTGTTTCAATTCCTCCTCCAGCTGTAATAGACGTAATCAGTACACTGAGAACTGTACACAACTTTGTATGGTACATTTCAGATTTCAAACTAGTCAGGAAATAATGGATGATAAACATATAGCAGCCACACAAATTGCCTTCTTTTTGGCATTTATTTTTAAACGTTTATGTCATACAACTTAATTTGTAGAGATGGGATTAATAATAAAAAATCTTACATATGTATTCTAATTTAAAAATTAAATAATAAAAATTAGTATGTGTAATGTTTTATAGAACTGAAGTTACATACAAAAATGACAGAAAATAAATACAACCAATATCAGATGGAATACCTGCATCAGTTCAAAACAATAAATAGACGTCGGACTTTACTCAGAAATTGTGTTAGTGGAAGTAAAAGTCACCTACTTATAGGAATGCAGCTGTCACGACTGCAACAGACGTTCTTAATACTAAGAGAATTTTGATGATGATGTCATGGTTGATGATGAAAAACAAAGATGATAAAGATTTCCACTGACAACCCGTGAAACGAGAACACACCTTGAAGGTCCACTCTTCTGCCTTCTTGGCTCCTCGCTGGTCCACCTCCAGCTCAAACGGCACGGGCTTCGTGGCAGGACGTACAACTTTCGGTGGCAGGTCAGGCGAAACTATCGGCAGTGGCTTGGCGGTGAACTCTCGTTTCTGCAGCACCAAACAAGGCAGTGTCATGTCCATCGTGTTAATGTGTCGTGATAAAAATTGGTTTTAAATTGTTCTGTTTGGAATTGTATTTTTACACACTAATTTATTGTTTTGTAATTATTTATCTTAGCTTATTTATTTATTCTTACTTAATTATTGCTCTTATATTACTTATTTATTTAAATTAGATTAATAATTTGATCTTACCTTATGTATTTAATTAGTCTATATTTTAGATTTGGTCAACACGTCATAGTAATGTGTTTTTATTGATCTTAACTTATTTATCTTAGCTTATTTATTGTTATCTTACCTTATGTATTTAGTCAATTTATATTTTAGATTTAGTGAACACATTGTATTAATGTGAAGCGCTCTGATTTATATTTAGTTAGCTAAAAAGCGCTATATTAAGCAACGAAATTATTATTATTAAAAACACAAGCTCTAGCTCCAAATCGTCTGCAACTAATACCGACTCAAGTTGTGCAAAGAACTGATAGCACCGACTCAAGTTGTGCAAAGAACTGATAGCACAATTGCTTCCCGCCTCACCTTCTTCTCCTCTTCATAGACTTGTTTGATCTTTTCCTCTTTCTCCACAGCCTTCAGTTTGTCACGCCCCTCGAACGAGAACGGCTGTGGCTCGGTCACTCGGTGGTCAAGCTTGGGGTGAAACGGGATGCCCACATGCGGAACAGGGTGGACGTGGTGGCTTTGCTGCGCCTCCTGTGGCTACATAACAACATCAACACTTGTTTCATGACACACATCACAAGATTATTCATTATGTAACTCTAATAAACGACAAGGTCGTATGTTGGAGACACTTCTCGTGCAAGATGTTTTTCTTACTTCTGAGAAGTATTTCATTGGGTACTGCATACAAATATGTTATAAGTAGATAAGTATTGGTGTAACTAAATTTGGCATTATGTAAGTACATGTATTTATTTAAAAATAATGTAACAGTTATGGCAGCCTAACAGTACTTACTTGTGACTGACATATCGTAACTGTGACTGGTATACAGCACTACAGTGCAAATTAACTAAAAATAATTTTTTGCATTAAACCACCATGAAAAATTTGAAAATGGAATAGTCCGCTGTGTTGCCTATATAGTCATGGTAGTATTGTTGATATAAAATGTGTCTGTAAAAAACTCTGTATGCATAAAACAGATATCTTCACTCACTGGATTTGGTATGTTTTTCGTAAAGGATCGCAGTCGGTTCTTGAGGACAAATGCGGGCGATTCGGGCATGGTTAGTTGTTGGCGTTTGGGCTTCCCAACTCCCTGTGGAAACAAATACTGATACACAGATGTCTACAACTGGCATATGATATAAACTACCTGCATCTAGACCATATCACTTGTGACAAATCTATAGGTTATTGCACACATCATAAATACTAGCAATAGTCAAACCACCATTTATCCTGTTCTGTTTGGTATACAGAGTCAACCTTAATATCCATATATCATAAAGAACATAAAACACTTTTACACAAACAATGAATGCGAACACAGGCAAAGGCAGGTGAAGGCTACTGTCCTACACTCATGGTAGGCATACTATATGAATACATGCCATTTTTTTTCCGATTTTCAGATTTTCATTGCAGTGTTTCATCCACTCCTGTTTCACGCAACAACTGTCTACTCCAGGCAATCCAGTTGACTCCTTGCAAAGTTCAACGCAACACTTTCCACCAGTTATAAAATGACGCCATAGAAAAAAACGCATTTTTCCTGGGGAATTTGATAAATTTACTTACTATGAATGCTGTAGGTCCCGACTCCATAGACAACAAGTATTACTGAGACACTCACCACCGGATGCTTAAGGATGGCCGTTGGAACTGGCTTAGCGTGGAACTCGTACTGGTCCATGGAGTCTTCCTGGCTGCTGTTTTGCCGTGCCGGGACACGTCGCTCTGTCTCGAGTCGCATAGCGACAGGCTGTGTGGGCTCCTTCTTCGGTACTTTGCGCACGCCCATATTTGGGTTGTTGAATATCTTTTTGTTAACAGGATGTGCCTTGAACTGGTGCCTGAAAGGGAAAGGTCACAATGTTGACGACGTGCTTTTGGATGATGATAATTATGAGTAGGGAATGGTGGTTGTGGTGGACGGAGCACCAGAAATGTCATGACTTTGAAGGAACAGTGATGCATGTGAAATCACATCACCATTCCTCACTATTGAGTTATGTTTCCCAAATGGTAGATCACAATAACAGGGGTCAAGAGTGGGTTGCCAGGGGGTCGCGAGATGTCTGCCAATGTAAGTCTGTAAAAGGGGATTGTAGGCCGTCATGTAGCCACAGGTCATAGTATAATGTACATATATCACAATAAAACATGGGAGTATATTCAAGTTCATCTTCAACAATCAGAGAAAATATACAGAATTTCCACTCTGCAGGTCACAGTGACTAAACATAATGATGAGGAAATAAGTGACTAAAGACAAGTGACCGTTGAGAAACACTTGTATATAAAGAAAACTGAAAATAAACCAATGTAAAGTTAGCCATAGACATAGGATATATGTAATACGCCACATAATAACATGTCAAAAATATTGCACTACTGAACCATATGAAAACACATTTATTACAGCAACATACCACTGGTATAAATAATATAATATGTAGGAAATAGAGCACACTAAAACTTTAATAAATTATAAATATGTGACTAGTCTCCTTTTGAAAACAGGAAACAAAATGTTAACTTCCCTACACCAGCAGTAAATTTCTTATTTGATATAATTTATGAACCTCCAACCGGCAACAGATACATATTAGAGCAATGAATATGTTTTTTAGATTCACCATTACCGATATATATATTCAAAGAAGAGCTATAGTATATGAACAGTTATTAAAATAATGCATATGATTAAATGAAAACGTTTAACATGAATAACAGCAAGGCCACACACTTTTTGACATCCTCCACTTCCATTTCATCAAGCTCGGCTTGGCTGACAATCTTGTGCTGTCGCTTGCGACCTCTCGTCTCCAAATTGGGAGTTTTGGGTATTGTGACGTGCAATTGGGGTCCACTGGCTCTCTCTGGCTTCTTACCAGCATCTACAAGATGTCCTCATGAGTTGCACTGTCTAGTATATCATGAATGTCTGCCCCATCACAACACCACAGCAAGAAGAAAGCATCCCTTATTATAGATAAAAATACTCAACAATCATTCTAGGGACATTATACAAGTAAAACACTTATCTTCAAATGGCGAAAAGCAGCTACATGAATCGGCAGATTGAACCTACCCTTCCTCGACACACGGAAGCGCTCTGGTGTGCGCGATGAGAACTGTGCGATCTGCTGTGCAACTGACTTGAACTCTCCCTCTGTGTCACCATCCAGGTCTCGTTTTCGCTTCTTGCCAGCCACCTTGAATGGCTGTGGAATGGTGGGGCCAGTTCTTGTTGTGTCAGACTGTAGCAAGGAGTATACAAACACCAGTTGTGTATATTCAAGATCGCTTTAAGGAACAACAAATAATAATATACTTTCAACACTGATAGTCAATTACATCCAAGGGTGTTGACAATAAAATGCTACGATATATATAATGAGCAACACAGTTACTAAAATATACTCTAATATCTAAAAAGTTGCTAAAACTTAATTAATTAAACAAGCAAATGTATTAAACAAACCTAGATATATGCAAGAGTATGGTCTAACATTGTAGAAATTTACATTTAAAAAAATTTATGTCGACAAAACATTATTGCAAACAAATATAAATGTGACAGGAAAAAGAAACATTGTGAGAGTTACAATTACTACAAACCATGTTTGTAGAGGTAAATTAAGGTTTAAGTTTACCACACAAATGGATAACTGACCACACAATCTGTCTTTGAGCGAAGGATGGATGTGAAGTCCTTCTGTTGTGTGTCTAGCCGGGTCTCCATTGTGTGGTCTTTGATGCGACTGTCTGTGGCAAAGTGGAATTCTGCGGCTTTTGTCACGTGGTGCACCGTGGCACGCATCGGACCTGGCGCTGTCTGTGCCTTGCGTCTCGATTCATCTGCGATCTTGCGTTTGCGTGCGAGTTCCTGACGCAACTCAGCGATCTTACGCATCTCGAGCTCTTCTGTGCTCACGGCTGGTGCCCCAAAGTGCATCTTCATCTCACGCCTACGAGCACACAAGCATTCAGTGTGAATGTCACAGTAAGACAAAATAGTTAACTAGTGCAGTAGTACTAATTACTAAACAAGATTAAATGTATTTAAATTATTATTATACAGTAACAGAACTACTATAGTCTTGCATGCCCAACAAAAGCACCATTTCATTAACTACAATGAGTTTACAAGCTATTACCAAAACTAATTTTAATTGGAAGGCAGTGGGAATATTGGCAGAGTGGTGCAAATGACAGATGAGCTGAAGGCTTGACAATGCCATTGTTGTTTTAAATACATTTTCTAAATAAACAGATTACACACAAGGGCAATACAACATAACCTTAAACCAACTTTTTATATTGACCATTATGTAATAATATATAAATCACAGTTGAAATATTGTGAACAACAATGGTACTGCTTTGTCAACAGCAACCTACTTCCACTCGTTTCTACGAGTACATCATAACCCATATTGAAAATTTAAATATAAAATAGTATTTCTCTATATGCTTACTTCATAAAAGATGGCGTTGTTGGCTTGGTGATCTTCAGTCTGGTTGCATATGGCAGAGCCACCGCGGTCATTATCTGTTTCCCTGATGTATTGTTAGATGCCCCTGTTGAGCCCTTACGACGTTCTACGGAGGCAGAACGATGAAGTTTCCTCCCTGACGATGTCTTGCCCTGCTCCAAGGAGCTGTGGTTCTTTGTGAGAGGGCCTGTGGACTGACGCTTATGGTTTCGTTGAAGGGAACCAGAACGGCATGATCTCCTTGGGGTTTGCCGTTGCTGTTTGACAACAACAGGGTCCTGAATGGGCGTGACAGGGTCAGCAGACACCTGGTTGTTGTTTACTTGATCTGGCTCGTTGTTTGGTGTCTTGGGTGATACGCAGGATGGCCCCACTGTAAATGCAAAACCAAAGTAAAATTTCTAGTATTTTGTTGTACACCATCGTATCACAATTAAGCCTTGTCAAAGTAATGCTTAAGTTTACATTTTTTAAACCTTATGTTTAGTGCAAATTACCATGACAGAAGGCATAGAACTGATTAAATTTATAGTTTTGCTAAATAATCAGCCAGGGGTACTGCTAGCTGATACTGATGTAATTAGCAGCAGCAACCCAGGCTCATTAAGTAAGATTCCACGTGATCATCGTCATATTATAGAAATGCTACCCCTCACTCTAAATAAGTATTTAATTCAACATTTTATGCAAGTCACTGAGACATAAATATTTACCAGGCACATCTGGACAATGTTGTCACCTTTGATGTTGCCTCAGCTAAGTTGGATAGCTATCCCTTGGGGATACCACAGACAGGATAGGTCAGCAGCAAGCCTGTACCCCAACTAGGGTTAGCTGGGCAGTGACCAAGCAATCCAGCCAATCGCTGCCCAGTATCTGAATTTGGGATAAGCAGTCCAAACTCCTCTCTCAGGGAGGAACTTTGTTTGCTCACTGCAGCCCGTTTTCTTTTGCACCCACCCTCCTTCCCCACCTATACTCCAGCTTAGACACGATACTGTTTGGATTGGTGGTTAATTTCTGGGTCCCACATGTATTTCGCTTAGATAGTTAATTATTGGCATTTCCTTTGACAGCTATGTATGATTCATCTTTACTTGTAAGGGGAATTGCCTTTTGCTTTCTAGGTTGATGGCAATGCCCATTGGCTTGTCTTTACTATTTACATTATAAGTTCTACAACATATGTTATTAGGCTCTATGTTATTAAATGGCATTGCCATTTTTCACATACATTCAATGACTCTCTTTCGCTACATAAACATAGCAATGCACAGCAGATTCCAATACACATCATATCCTATACAGCTCTATTGATAAGGCAAGGACCCAGTGGGTAAAAAGGTGGTTTTCTGAAGTATATTTTAACATTTGAATTATAAATCATTCTTTTTACTGTCCCCATTTCAGCTAATACACACAATGCAATAATGACTATATGTCATACTATCTTAACAGATTATCATAAAAATATAATAAAAATAGATGGTGACTAGCTAGTCCTTCAGTCTCAGATAGGTATTTAATTGGTAATCTTATACTTAACTGGCCTAAATTATTACGGCCTTTTAAACCCATTTTTTTCACCTTATATCAATGTGTATGTGTTCGCAATGTGATTCTACATCACTTCCGGTACAAAGAATTAAAATTTAAAAAAAATTATTTGGGTTTTAGAACAATTTAAACAGCTCGCGCCTCCGCGGTTCTGGTGCCTCTGGGAGGTGCCTACAGCCCGCGCCATATTTGCAGCGGTGACATCGCGTTGTTTACTTCGACTCGGCGTGTTTAAATTGTTCTAAAACACTAATTAAAGCAATTAAATCTGACTTCTTTGTACCGGAAGTGATGTAGAATCACATTGCGAACACATACACATCGATATCACGTGAAAAAACGGTTTCAAAAGCCTTTCATAATGCCGTAATAATTTAGGCCAGTTAAGTATAAGATTACCATTTAATTAACAGTATCCCAGCCCCCATGTGCATAACTATAACGACTGGCCTAACTATAAAGTCTATATAGAACATTTGTATTATAAAATTAAGATTAATATTCGTGTTTATAATTTAGAGTTCAGACTAGTGTTAATGTATATGTTGTTGGCAATGGCCAATGTTATTACTTATTATCTTATATTTATAAGCCTATTATAATTATGAAGGAACTAGTGACAATAAATTGGCCTAAATTATAATTGAATAATAAATCGAATTCACCAAATATGCTGTTAATCCAAATTTATCGCAGTCATCCATGGATGTTTATTTAGGCATCTGTTCCGTGAACTGTATAGCTTAATTGTAATTAATGAATCGCTTTTTTTTTTTTAGAAACAAAACGGGAGTCATGATCGCGCGAATCGTCGTCATTTCCCCGTGAACCAAACACTGGACCAGTGCATCAAAACTTACCGGAATGGTCCCGAAAAAAGTCGTCCAGCGCATCGTCATCATCATTATTGGTTGGCTTAGTAAAATCTACATATTGTGGGCAGTCAAACTTGTACTCTGACATTTTATAAAGTTAAAGTATACATTAACAAATCTTCCCGATTACAAAGTTGGCTGTTTGAGTTTTAAAGTACCCGCAACTAATTGTATAGCCAATGAGAAGCTACCTTACAATTTCATGTCTATATAGTAGCACATACTTCATTGGTTAATATTTTCCGTTCCTTACGATTGAACCAGTTTCACATTATTTTACACAAGTCCGCCTTATATTGTTACAATTTTCACAAGGGTATTTGTCAAACAAATAATCAAACATTTTCACAATTATTAATACCGTCTGCTGGTTCCCTAAAAAAGGGTAACCTCGGATCAAAGTTCAAGGACGTTTTTGTTTTCGTGATCGCTGTGTTCAGTCGCATGTGTGAAACGTTTGCACGACGTCTCAGTTTGACGTGTATGCTGGGGTGTTGTACAGTACAGTCGGCAATCAGGGAGTCGAACTAGATCTTTTCGGTAGTACGTCCGACACGGTATAACGATTTACGCAGGTAATCGCTCAAACACATAGTTTCTTTATAAATAATCATCATTATGCATGTTTTTCTGACGTGACTTGTATATGCTTCTCCTGTCAAGTTGTAATTGTGGCTGCCAGTAACAATGTCAGAACTTTGTATTTGGGTGTTCATCATCGTCGTCATGTTTTGAATGTTGCTGTCGGCGTCGGGATCCGTCACTTCATGCCGCCCTAACCTAGGCTAGCCTGCAAGACAACCTTCGTAGATGTAGAAACTGAACCGTTTTTCTTCGAGTTTTGTCTACTAATTTTAAGTCTAATATAATGGTAATAAGCCTTATGGTAATATTAAATATAATAAAATATACTAGTCTAGTGTATAATTATCATTGCCAAAACTTGGGGCGATAGATCAAGAGACAATTGTGGCCTGTTGCATGCGCGCGCACACACACACACACACACACACACACACACACACACACACATTTGTATGTATCATAATTGCAGTCTAATATTTCTTTTTTTTCTTTTCCTAATGGTGATACAAGTCTGTGACTTTGATAAACCTATGTAGTCCATCTTCCTCAACAACCAAATATGAGACTTCTTCAGGAGCACCTACACTTGCTACAGTTGTAGTCTGTCAAGTTCAAGGGTGCTTGTTGTGTCATTGGTTCTCTTAAACCTTTACTTCAAGAAGATCATGAGAGAAGCTGTCGACAACTTCAACACCAGTGTTTTAGTGCGAGACAGACCCATCACAACCTACAATTTGCAGATCGAAAATGCAATGGGAGGACTGCATTAAGAGATATCTGTAAAGAGTGGGAGGAGAATGGAGAACAACAGCAAAAGATAGAAGGAGTTGGTGAGTGGTGATAGAGAACGCAGTGAGAGAAAAGTGAGGAGACGAAAGACAAAGAAAAGATGACAGTAACAATTGCCAATCTCACCCCTGGTGACAGGGACAACAAGAGGAGAACAATAATTATATAACTTCTTGGAGGACACAACAAGGTGCTCCAAGATTTCACCAACTGACTGGCGGACAGAGCCAATGCTTATGGCATTGAAATAAGCAACGAAAAGAGCAAGGAGATGATTAGCAGTACTGAATGCATCACCGTTGACATCACAATGAACGGCCAGACGCTGGACCAATTGGATGCTTTCAAATGACTCAGCTGCACAGTCACCAAAGATGGACAGTTGCACAAAGAGATCCAGATCTCAATAGCCCTTCCAACACTGAGTAGCAATGACCAGAGTCACTGAGTCAGCAAGATATAGAGTCCTTCTTTTCTCCATACTGCTCTGTGAGTGCGACAGTTGGACGGTTAATGAATCAATGCAGAAGAAGATCCATGCATTTGGGAATAAGCGGATGGACAACATATAATAATAATTGTAAAACTTCTATAGCGCCTATATCCTTGAAAAGACATGCATTTGCTGCATCTCTCATGTCTCCCATGACCCAACAGGTCTCGGGATGAGTGAGTGATATATCTAATATGCAATTGCCAAATAAAATTATTTAAATCATATTATTAAAAAAAACTAAGATTAATTTAAAGACCAATATTAGGCTAACATATATGAAAGTATCTGGTAGAAAAAGATATTTAAGTGAGAACCGTGGCCCATTCTTAGCCATATACTGGCACAGTCCAGCACCTCACTTCTGACACATGTTAATGCTAATACTGTGTATTCAGTGGTGCTGTATGTGCAAGTTACATCAAAGAACACAAAGACTTCAAATAAATAATGTCCAGTAATCCAAAGGCAATGACAGTGGAGAGTTATGTAAAGTGAAACTGAAAGATATGACAACAGAGAGAACTTGTCTGATGTGCATGGAATGACAGCAAGGATCTGTGTATAAATGTAGTTCTAACTTAAATATACGGTAACTTTTCTATCAATTAGATTTGTGTAATGAGGAAACCATGCTAGCAGAGATGTGTAATGAGGAATGGACTGGAAGCCATGCCAACACAGAGTTGAGTAATGTGGAATACTTGACAAGTTGACAGCAAATATTTCAATTAGAGTTGTGTAATACAGAAGAAATGACCAATAGATCTACATAGTACCCCATCTGGGTGACATTCGACCATCAGCTACCCCATTTACAATGTTTTACACCAAGGCAGGGAGATCATACACACAAATATAAATCAAATTCAGGGGTTTTCAAGGGTCTTATGGGTTAAACTAATTTCAAGGGTGTATATTTGATGACATGTAATTCACCAGGTTTTATCACCATCATTTTCAAGACATAATGGTTATAATTAAAGGTTGACACTTGAATTTATGTTGGTTTATTCTCCCGTATGCAATGTTCCAGTGAACTGAAGATATCACACAGCATTCACACTGCATGTGTTTCTTGGCTGTCTGTAGAAGATGGAGACAGTTGTGAAGTCGGGAGAGAGGGTGTTACTCATCACAGGGCTGACAAGCACCGCGACTGACCTCCCTAGCCTCGTCAATAAGCTGATTGATAAAACTGGAACTGACGGAAAAGTTCAAGTCGAACATGTCGACCGACTCTGCACCTGTAAGTATGCTGGAAACAGTGGTCCAGTTATTGTTTGAGCCTACTGTTATGGTGCATTCATGTTTATTCAGTTGTTTAAGACATTATTTGATTTTGCAAACAAGGTAGATTTAAAAATGCTCAGATTATGCAACTCTGGTGACTTTGAGATTTAAACTGTATGTACCTATGCGTTTGACTGCAGCAAAACATGACATGGCGAGTTTTGACATTGCTGTATCTGGACCCAGCGTGCACCAGTCTGATGTGCTGGTAGAGATTGCGCGAGTCCTCAAGCCGGGTGGCCGGGTGTATCTGTGTGAACCGGTTGGTGCTGGCCAGCTGAAGACGCCAGAAGGCCTGCAGTCGGCACTGAAGCTGGCTGGCTTTATCAACGTCTCACAAGTGAGTCTGAGACCCACACACAGACAACTGTTGAACTGTCAACAAGGAATGTGTACTATGTCAGGTTATATTTATATTGAAAACAGATTTTTGATCCAACGTTTGCACATACACACAGACGCATGCACGCACATACACATGTACACAAACATGCACACACACACGCACGCACACACACACACAATGTACACAGACATGCATGCACACACACACACACACACACACACACACACACACACACACACACACACACACACACACACACACACACACACACACACACACACACACACACACACACACACACACACACACACACACACATGTAAAGTAAATACTCTACACAATAATCATCGCATAATTATTGATGGAGAAAGAGGTGGAGGAATTAGAGTAAATATGGATAAATCGGTGGCATCAACAGATGGAAGGATGTGCTAAGAAGCTAAACAGAAAATTATACGTTTTCAGACACCAGTGAATTGCTTCCATGTCCACAACTAGACTTTGTGTGTTTGTTGTTACGTTAACTCCTGATACCTACACCATTACTGTGCCTTACAGTATTTACAATAGTTCATCCTGATTCACATGGTCACATTGTTGCCTCACCATTGTCCAGCCTGGGAACCTGACACTGCCAGAGCGGGAGGTGACAGCGTTGACCAACAGTCTGGGCTCGTCCAGCTACAGTCTACTACAACTGTCCGCTGACAAGCCGGCCTACGAGGTCGGGGCAGCAAAACAGCTCAAACTCTCCTTTGTCAAGAAGATTGGTAAGATATGTTGATTCAGTAACGCAATCAGTTTGGGTTGCAAGTTGGTAGAGTCAGGAAAAGAGAAAATGGATTCTTCACAATATACATGTAAATGATTGACGTTGACAAATGATATGAATTATACAGAAATGTATGATATTGCATTGTAATAAATGTATATACAGTGTGTATACACACACGCACACATGCACGCACACACACAAACACACAATTTTCAGCAATCAACAAAATAATACTTTTAGCAAAGATCTACTTTTTAGGACCTGAAGTGTGTTATTAGTGTGATGATGCAAACTTTGAAATCACGGTTCTGATGTAGTAACTAATTCAGCCCAAAGAGGTAAAGAACCCAGTAATGGAACTAACACCACTTTCTAAATGATACCATGTAAGAAACGTCTTGCGTCTTTCTCCATATAATTTTGGCCCCATCTTGTGGCCTTTTACAGCTAACTGAATTTACAGATGTGTCACATGACCTACATCATGTGACACAGGCTGGAGAATGGGTGGCGGGAGCTTCTGGTTGACATCTGTTTAGTGGCCAAAATTATATGGAGAAAAACACAAAAAGTTTATTGAGAGATAAATATATTGAATTATTGTTACATATACTTTGTTTTTTTAACGCCCATTCCATTCAGCTGTGTGTAGGGTGTGACTGTTTTCACAATGTCACCTGGCACATGTGTTCCAGAGGAGAGCACAGCTCAGGTGTGGTCTCTGTCGGCCAATGACATGATGGACGATGACGTCGACCTCATTGACGACGATGACTTATTGGATGAAGACGATCTCAAGAAACCAGACCCAGCCTCTCTCAGAGGTAAACAACACCATCAGTGTGTTTATAAGTATCACTCTTGGACCTCAACACACCCAAGTCTACCCACAGAGTACACTGCAGTTAGTCAAATCCAGCTCAGATATAATAGCGTAATGAAGGACATGTCGGTGATGATATCTAACAGACAGCTTTTAGAAATGTGGTGTTTGGGCACCGAAATCAGATGTTCACGTTTCTGGTCAAATAGTTGGCGAAACAGATTATAAGAATCTAAACGGTTTTGTGGGGTGATGTGGTTTATGTAATGATTTAATGACATGTTTGTGAATACAGTACTGTATTGTATAAAAATATATTGAATTGTAACATGTCTAGGTGGTTTATTTTAGTAGTAGTAGGTATGGTTAAGGTGATATGTACACGACCATTACTTCAACAAGATAACTACACAAAACAATACGTTTGAAGTGACAAGTGCTTAAGGAAGACTTTGACTTATCAATACATTGAAGTCCTACCAATTTTGTGGTATTCTTTTACTTATCATGTCTGTAAATATAAAATACATCCACACTGCTAGTGTCAGCAGTCAGGCGATAATTTGTTCCTTTCACTTTAGATGTGATTGTGGAAGTTCAAATGGCAAATTGATGTTATCATCTATCTTGGATTGTACAAATCACAAGTAACTCACCACATTGGTATGGGGTGAATCTGTAAGAATTAGTACAGTGTATACATTTTTTATTTATTTTATTTATTGATAGTGTTTAATTAAGTTTTAACATGACTAATTTAACTTGGTCTACATTTTCATCTGAAAGTTACTTTTACAGTTTTGATAACACTCGTTGAGTAGCTGGATATTTATTTTATACTGCTTTGAGCATAATTGTGCGTTATAAGTATCATTAACCAATACTAAATTAAATATTATTAATCAATACTAAATTAAATATCATTAATCAATGCTAAATTAAATATCATTAATCAATACTAAATTAAATATTATTAATCAATAGTAAATTAAATATTAATAATCAATACTAATTTAAAGGACAAAAAAAGGCTACGGCTTCGTGTCATACACCTAATAGAGTTTATACAAAGTAACAATTTCCACATATACTCAATTTTTTAACGTCAGCGGTTTACTCAGAATGCCGCCATAGGTGAAGGGTTAATTTGGCTTGGCCATTCAGCGCGCGGCATTCTATATCTCGGTCAGCTTCCGGCGACGCTGTTAAGGGTCAACAATTTCGAGTCTTCGACAGTTCGATCAGTTGGCGTGACATCTAGCAGCTGCTTATAGACGTATATCTAAATCTGTGGTTAAATCTATGGTAAACTTTAGTAATTATGCCTTCGTGTTCGGCATACGCTTGCAATAATAGTTGAAACAACCGGTAGTATTGAAGCAATGGATTCACGTTGGTGATTTGCGGGCGTACTGTTTGGCACTTTGCTCGGCCCATTTTTAGGAGAAATGCTTTGATGTAGACATGTATCATCAGTTGATGGGATGATTTCAGCGATAACAATAATAGACAACTTTATATTTACCGTCATCAGCATATTACGCGCGTTGCCGAGTTGCAGCCATTTCATGACAACAGCCAAACCCTATGCAGGGAATCTACGTGGAGAGCGCCTCGATCACCGTCGTGACGTCATTCTTCGTCTAAGATGGAGTAGCGCATAGAATTTGGATGGCTGGGTGTTAAAAAATATTTTTCTGGTAAACCGCTGGCGTTAAAAAATTGAGTATGTGGTAATTGTTACTTTATATTAACTCTATTAGGTGTATGCCACGTAAAAGTTAACTTTGTTTGTCCTTTAATATTATTAACCAATCCTAAATTAAATATTAATCAATACTGAATTAAATATCATTAATCAATGCTAAATTAAATATTATTAATCAATACTAAATTTAATATTATTAATCATTACTAATTTTTTATTATTAATCAAGACTAAATTAAATAGTATTAATCAATACTAAATTAAATATCATTAATCAATACTAAATTAAATATTATTAATGAATACTAAATTCGTGATTTTGTTGTACTTTGTGAATGAATGAGGTTGTCCCTTATTGGTGTGTGTGTTTGCAGTGGAGGGTGCAGAAGGCCCAAAGAAGAAGAAGGCGTGTAAGAACTGTACGTGTGGCCTGGCGGATGAGTTGGACGATGAGGCGGACAAGAAGCAACAACAACAAGAGTCGACTCCCTCGTGTGGAAACGTACGTGTTGTCTTCACTTCATTGACTTCAGTCCTGTCAGTTCAGTGCTGGTCTTCAGCTTGGTGGATGTGTACACAACTGCAGTCATGTTGTGCATGATCATGTCACATACATCAGTTGGATTAACAGTTCTTCATATGTCAACAAAGAGAATTGTAGCAAAAAGTAGTGTAATATATCGGCTGTTCAATGTGACAAAAACTCCATAAGTTTGTGTGAAATCCTGTCTTTTGGGTCAAGAAAAAAATTGCACGTAAATTCTACTTTACTATATGTGATATACACAGCACTTTATTTTACATCCCCCGCTCCATTCCACCCAAACTTGGTTGTAGTGTTGCACCACAGGTAAATAGTACAAAAAAATAGATTGAAGCATCTGTCAAAATACCATTTTTTATTTGCCTCTAGTGTAGTTTAGACTGCTTAGTAAGTGAATAAATATCTGGGCACCATATTGTTAAGCCTTTATCATCACTGATAAATTTATTCAACATTCGTCATCCTAATGAAACAAGTCAAATGTTGACAGAACTGACTTTCCATACATTTTCTGTGTTTATATTAATGTATGTTTTAAACTTTTCTATATTCTTTGCAGTGTTACCTCGGAGATGCGTTCCGCTGTGCGAGTTGCCCCTACCTAGGCATGCCTGCCTTCAAGCCCGGGGAAACAGTCGTCATACCTGATGCACATCTTGCAGCAGCCGAATAATACGTGGACAATTACTGTGTCAAATTGACATTTGTGGCAAAGTTACACGATCATGTGTGGACATAGCGTCATAAATTATTGAGGACTTGTGAATGATAGCACAACGTGGCCAGTTGACATCTCTACATAACGTTGACAGTCTTTGGGTCGATCTTGCCAGGCAGTAGAGCAAGTAATTGACACTATAGCTCTACTATAGCTCTACTGCTCCAGTTTGCTCCATTGCCAGTTGATCACATTATCCCAGGGAAAACATCAGTTGAATAAAAACTTTGGCTAGGACTCGGCGTGGCTAGAAACATGAGCGAAGATTGATCAAGATTGCTATTATAGGCAAAATGCAGAATGCACTAGGAAGTCATTACTGTGTACACTGTATGTCATGGATCATAGAGTTTATGTGGACCATAAATATTAGTAAACACTAATAAAATTATGACATGCATTTATATTGCCCAACCTTCACCCATTTGAACAGGTGATGAAATATCCACTTGTATTGTACAAATTGGTCAATGGAATGGAAAAAAACTGTTTAAAGACATCCAGATAAGCTCAATTCTTCATCTGGTAAGTATGTTCCAGCCAAACACTTATAGATGGCCTATAGTAATTAGTACAGGGCATCTCCCTCAAACATCAAGCCCATCCCCTCCGTGTGAATTCAAATGTATGGAAATATTTCACATGAACATGTGAATTCAAATGCATGGAAGTGAAGTAATTCTCTCAGTTTGCTGGAATATTTACATGTTGCCATTTGAAATTGTTCATTGCATCTAGATCTCTTCATATTTCTTAATATAATTTATGCATTAAACCATGTAGTAATCAGTTGAAACTTGTGCGGGAATATTTTGTTGTGTGACCAATCATATATCTTACACATCAGTTGAACATACTGTTTAAATGTGGGGTTAGTCACCAATAAACGGACAAATTGGTGTCGCAAAAGACAAGTTGTGTCAGTACTGTACTGCAACGCCAATGGACTGACCAGTAACCAGAGGCCTAGCTACAGTGCTGTGTATCAAAGGCATATCGGCATGCTTAACGACTCATTGACCATACATTCCTTTACATTAACTTGCCATATATAATATGTATTTTATGATAGAGTAAATTATTCTAAATGAATGGTAATTGTTGCAATTGTTGTAAAATCACACACGTCCCCATATGTGATTTTACAAACAGCACCCTCTTTATCAACCAATCCCTACTATTTCAGGTGACATCCTTCAACAAATGCCTACAGGCCATCTAAGACAAACAATAAAATACATTCACTATTTTCCTCGTTGAATTTTATAGCTAATATGTTTAGATTAATTTGGATATCTAAAATATAAATAATAATTTCCTATTGAATGCAAACCATTGGCAACATCAATGTGTCCTTTTACTGGTGATTGGCCCCCCATATTTGTTTTTATGGCAGTAATATAGCAGTATGTATATATATATATTTATTATACATGTCTAGCACCAGTAGAATGTTTATTGTCAGTGCAGTTTGTGGGCCTCGTGTTTAGGAAAAGTTGAATTTCTTTTCATTATAGATTTATTTATCTATATCTTGATTACCGGTACCTTCCCTGCTGAAATGCGCTACAGTTTATTGCAATTAAAAACAATTTAAAAAATCCTACATAAACAATGGTATATCATTTTACCATGCTTTAATCATGGTAAATCGTACTAAAATGTGGTATTCATTGTAGTTAACCATTATTGTAAATTCACTGTAGTCTATAGATATATTTTTGCAGAATGGCACAAAACAAACATAGCAGTACATAAATTTGTATTGGATTCTGCATTTTTATGTCTCAGCCCAGAATGTTTCTCACAAGTCACAACACATATTAGTGGGCATGGATTCCCTATACACAACATCCTTCTCAACAGTGACATGACAGGTTTTCCACTTTGTGAATCAGTTTGTACAAGGTTTATCAACTAATACCTACCCCTGGGGGTACATGTGGTGTGCTGTAGAAATGAACTACATAATGACATCACTGACTTCAATACGTGTTTTATTGATACTATTTATTTAATTTACTCCGTCTAATGAAACACTGCCTCCTAATAACAAAGGTTATATATATATATATATATATATATACACACACGAAGATGTAATATGTAGACATGTCTGATAGCATAACCGGAAGAGCCAAGCCAGAGGACTTCGTTGTTTTGCTTTGGTTTGTCAGTTTGTGCTGAAGCAAAGCCAACAGGTGCCCATTGCCCACCGGCAACGCCAACACTGGTCACACAGTCACAGCGTCCTCCCAAGGCCAAGTGAGGGGTGTTTGTATTGTGTTAGCATAGTGAAACAGGTACTGACATAATCAGCTGCTGTGATCCCTATAGATCTCTGACTTGGGAGTATGATTCACACTCAAAGTGCAGACTCACAGACTTGGGCTTGGCAAAGAAATTTGTCATAACTGGAAGTAGGCAATAAGCACCCAGCTAGCTGCAAACCTTGCAAGATGTGACAATGCAACAATAATATCACAGTTCTCTTCGTGATGACTATATAGGCCCTACACAATGATTCATGATAATTGCCTGGGTACTAGACTAAGATCAAGGGTAGACCTATTGTTGTAGTTTTCTTTGTGGTATCCTTGACGTCAGGGGTTAAGGTAGCCAGGATGTCCGTTTCCGTCGTCTTTTTTCTTCCTCTTCTCTTTCCTTAACCCTTTGCTTGCTACATTAATTCTTTATCAACATTCTCCAATTTCTTCTATCTTTTGCTCTTGTCCATAATTCTTCTCCCACTCTTTTCATATCTCTCATCCCATCGCAATCTCGATCTTTCTCGCTTCCTGTTTTCCTCCATTTACTCGGCTTCTGCTCTCTTTGCCAGTTTTCTATCTGCCCGTTTCCACATGGCGGCTCGTTCCAACCTATTCCTCACCAATTTCTTCTTAACCTCGATCCATTCTCAGTTCCTCCATTCTTCTCTTAACAGCACTCTTAACTCCCACGATTCTTCTTACCCAGTTGTTTTCGCCAACATGCACTTTCCCCTGTTATTTCTCTGTTAATGCATGTATGATGGAGTACACACGAGGTGTGCACCGACGTGATATGCGTCTGTATGTTCATCCACCCCTTCGACTTTGCTCCATACGTTTGCCCCTGCTGTAATCCTCATTGTAATTAAAGCTACTTATCTAGTCGATTTTGCACTGGGCAATTGGAACGTGCTATCATGAATTTATAAATTTCAATAAGCAGCAATGTCCATATTAACATATAGGACTTTGCTTTGTTTTTGGTTGTAATAATCGGAGTTTCCCAAATACTGTTTTAGAGTTATATTGACCGAAGGATAATGGGAGACTTAATAATAATTATGGTCAGTCACTTGTGATATTGGGTTATGATCAGTCACTTGTGATACTGGGTTATGGTCACTCTCTTGTGATACTGGATTATGATCAGTCACTTGTGATACTGGGTTATGGTCACTCACTTGTGATACTGGATTATGATCAGTCACTTGTGATACTGGGTTATGGTCACTCACTTGTGATACTGGATTATGATCAGTCACTTGTGATACTGGGTTATGGTCACTCACTTGTGATACTGGATTATGATCAGTCACTTGTGATACTGGGTTATGGTCACTCACTTGTGATACTGGGTTATGGTCACTCACTTGTGATACTGGGTTATGGTCACTCACTTGTGATACTGGGTTATGGTCACTCACTTGGTTATGGCCACGCAGTCATCAGGTTTATCTAAATTCACTCAGCTCGCCAAATTATTCATTACTTGCTGCATTACTAGGGCTCAGGTCATTTTTGTATCTGAGGATCGCATGCAATGGGGTAGAATCTAACTCACTATAGGTTGAAACCTTGGTGGCATTTAGCTCATTAAATACAGAAAATTATGAGGTAAAATACACACAGCATAATTGTATTTTTTTTTAAACTATAACGGCTTGTCGACTAAAATTGTCCATGTCTGGTCAAAATTGTGCCAATTTCTTCTGGATTATAAACAGGCCATTTTCTCACTGTTTGTACTGGCCATGCTAGAAATAATAACACTTAATGTGTTCTGAATAAGGTAATTAGCAAACCATACCAGTAACACTTTATTACTCAACAAAAAATGTTGATGTTTAATACAACTAATTTATGAGGTAAGATAATAGCAAAACATCTAGAAATAAAATTACAGTTTATTTTGGAAACTGACATGTTGTTTATCACTGTAATATTGCGTGTGAGCGTAGCTATACTAGGTTTTAGACAGAAGAATAACAGAGACAAGTGTAGCATTTCGTATAATTTATTCAACCCTAAATATGGGTCATAGCTGTGATGTGTGTAGCATTGTCTATAGTGCATCAAAGCCTTGATGCCATTTGTGCTAATACTACAATCACTGTTTCACTAGTGGTCGAGTCGTTGAAGTTCCTACACTGGCATGGAGACCGTCAGATGTGCATGCATGTGGAAGCACAATTCACCGTCTCCAGCACCTGGAACAACATTGATATAACCAGCTAAAAACTATGATTACTGAAGTAATAAATGAAGTCTATTAGTATGTATTTAAATACGACATAGATCTGGACTTCTACCCAGCGTTTTCAAAGTTATGAAAAAAAGTTTACTTTAAAGTTGCATTCTGACTTCCGCCATGTTTAAAATAAAATTTCCCAGTAAACCAGCATTCCCCATACACTATATATTGTTTTCTTCAACTACCTATTAACTTATTTTCACATAATATGCCATTTTAAGATAAAAAGCAGCAAAAGACGAAAAATTGTCCTGGCAAGCCTCGCCAGTTAGAATTCTCTGATTGGTTTAGACCTCGAAGGGAATTCCAGTGAAAAGCGCTGTCAGGAAACCACACTAGGGCCACACTAAAAGGTGGATCACAATTGGTAGACCGCATGGAAACGACATACCACATTCACAAAGATGCCACCGCTCGATATGCTCCACATTTACGGCATGTCCAGTTGCCCACATACAAACTATTGCTGGCTTCGCGCCTGTACGGTCAATGGCTAATTGAGGATTATTTAATTAACTAGGGTATTGTTGCCTAGTGGCGCCTCTAGCAACTAACGTGGATATATGGAACCGCGTTTTAGTTTGCCCCATCGTTTACTTACGTTGACCGGAGAGTTCCGATGGTAAAAATAGATCGACTTTTGGGAAACTCCAGAGCCGTTGTTTGTTGCAAACTTATATTTGATCAAATAACGTATAAAACCAAAGTGAGACATGTGGTAGGAAGTATACTAATAAGCAAATATCGGTCATGGTGTACATTGACTTTTCTAAAATGCGTTAAAAAGGGGAAATTATGTCAGAATGCAACTTTAAGATAGAAATATATGATTTAGTAATTATAAATTTTATAGCATGTGGTTTTTCATAGCGGCAAGCGTTATTTCCAACCAAAAACGACCCAGTGTTTAGCGAAATGACAAAACAATTGACACACCCCGTTCACCTACACATATGTTCAAATTTGTCTTGATCTATGCAATTTAATTGGATTAATTAATGTAGACACATTATAAAAATAACAATTAAGTAACTTGTGCCTAAATCCTTAGAAACCAAGCTCAGCACAAAGGAATATTTGACTTCCTCAGAGTCAATAAGCAATTCCAGTTGTCATCAGATTGATTGATATGCCAAGGAGCTGCGGTGGACAGACAAGGTCGTAAAGTTATGTCTTTAAACGACAGCAGAACTTAGCAGTATTTTCAACAGATTTAACCGTAGGTGGAAGCAAATTCCAAAGATCGAGTAGGTGCACTCGCAGAAAAAGCCCTAGTCCCAATATTATTACAAGTAAATCAGAACTTTATTATTGATACTGAATACCCGGTAGCTAGGTTTTCTTACAGGAGTAAGTAAAGAATGTAAATACGATGGCTGCTTATAGGAAAATGCCTGGTAAGTAATGGTACATATTTTAAAGATGATACGACATTGGACAGGAATCCAACGCAGACTTTAGAAGCGGCATAGAATGAGCAAAACATGGAGAGTCAGACTTAGTCACAACTTTTTACTTAGCAATTCTGAACATACTGTAATTTTGTGATATCCTTTAAGGCAAGATTATGAAAAATGGAATTACAGTTATTGTATACCACCCAGTTAGCAAGGCACCCACACATTGTTAGGCCATGTATACCTTAATAACATATAGGTACATTACAATAAGTGTATTATGAAATTTAGCAAGATTTAACAAGATTGCTGGAATTGCAATTTTATTCACACAAAAAAAGGCATTTATGGAAAATCTGTTTTACTCTTAAGATGGGTCACATGTACATATATGAGAGATATTCTACATACCAACTTCGCAGTGCGGTTGTAGCTGTTGAACTTGTAACACAGAATCTCTCACATTCATCCAGTTCTGGAACCAATCAGACTTCAACAGATGAACCAGTATAATTTTATCAAGATTTAACAAGATTGCCACCTAGAGAATCAACTCTAGATGGCAGGTGGACAGGAAGCCGTTTGGCTTATCGAGAGTCCAACCTATCTAAGTGTATCCATCCCACTCTTCTTAGGTATATGTCGATTTTAGTTTTAAACATATTAACACTACTAGCACCTACACAATCAGCCGATAATATGTTCCATTCATTTACTGTTCTTTGTGAAAATGAGGATATTCTAATATCTAGTCTTCACTGTTTCTTTGCTAATGTAACTTCAAGTCCTCTAGTCCTTCTTTCTTCCTCGACTGAGAACAAATATTTCTGTCTATATTTTCATAACCATTCAATATTTTAGACACTTCTGTCTGATCTCCTCTCAGTCTCCTGGTTTCTAGTATTGTTAAACCACATTCTTTTAGATGCATTTCATTATTAATATCCCTGAGTTTTGGTATCATTTTGGTTGCTCTCCTTTGTGCCCTTTCTAGCATATTAATATCCCTCCGATATGACCTCCATGCTTGCAAACTATATTCTAAATGAGGCCTAACTATTATTGTGTACAGCGGTATTATTAGTTCCTTATCCTTGTACACTGTATTTCACTTAATTAATCCAAGAATTTGGTGTCCCTTCAATTTTTGCAATTCCACACTGCTCTGAGACTTTCATATCAGCACTAATAATGAACCCTAGGTCTTTTTTTTACTCGCAAGATGCAAGTAAAAACAGAGAACATGGATATCGAAGTGTGAAACAACTGCTCCCCTAAATGCATGGATGGTTGGAGCTAATAACACATTCCCGTGTGTGGGAAGAAAGAATTGCTGTAGATGGTAGACTTGAATGTGAGCTGGGATAACCTGACATTTATTTAGATGCCAATATCTTGTAGCTGGTGGAGAGGTTAGGAGCAAGACAGTGGCAAACTGCCGGGTTTATGGATTCTACACATCAAAGAGAGAACTAGGCTGTCTTCTCTCAAAGGGAGTCCCTGTGGACCTAACCACTAACCACTGCAGACACACTTTCTCTCCGACTGTTGTTGACTACGACAAATCTAGCAGCCTGTTGCTGGATAATTTCTGTTTGGTTTACCTCCTTCTTCATGTATGGACAGTAAAAAGTTGGATTATTGTCATAGCTTCTCTGGGGTTCCTCTAAGATTTCACTGGATTACTCCCAACATTCTGTTGGCACTGGAAGTGGTATTATTGATGTGATTCTGCCATGATATTGTATCAGATGTAGTGACATCTAGACATAGGTAAATATAAAGTGTACATCCTCCTAGATGGTAGTTGTAATGTTGTAATAGTGGGCATAATCGGCAGGATGTGGCATTTATCTGTGTTGACTGTTTGACCATTTCTGTAGTTTATTCAGATCTAGAGGAGATAGCCCTCTTCCTTCAAAGGCCCTCTTCGAATATTTTTTATTTAAACCTGATGACCTATATTCATAGTTATTAGCGCCGCCTACATGCATAGTGATATAGCAGTTGTCACAGTTACTAGACCCGCCCCTTGGCCTTAATGTTAACTAGAATAGTCGAGTGCGCCTAGGCAGTGGATGCAGCAAGCTACGAGCAGCCTTCGTGAATGTACCGTTAAACATTAATAAAGCTTTTGTGGTTGTATACTGAGTTCAAGATGTTGTAATACACGACACCTATTTAAATAAAACCCAATTTATTTCCAATTCCCAAGTTCCAGCCTCAAAAACCTCTACCCCACCAACTCTTTTCCTAATGTTCCCTTCCCTGTTATCCCTGTCACCCTCTCCCATCTCCCCAACTCACCTCTCCTCCATCATCATCAATGTCCATATCTTCCTCTTCCAGTCTCCTACGCATAAGCTCCTACAAGGCACAAACAACACCCGTCACGCTTCACTGCACAGCAATATCACACGAGACTTACAGATAAATGTGCAGTTCCCAGGTGTACATATCTTACTTTTGAAGGGAGGTTAGCCGTCCCTTGTTTTTATAGTAATACAATCGATAACAATGCTTAATAACAAATTTCCTAATTAAACAACTGGAAATCAAATATACACCCGAACCCAAGCAGTCAGTGAACAATAGCAAAAATAAAGATTGCACAAGATCCCTAATATCATACCCCTAACATTATATCTCTAACAGAATATTTCAGAGAAATTACGTACTCTTTCTGCAGTATCAGGGAACACAGGCTCAGGCCAAAGGTCCTGGTCCACCATCATGGGTTCGTACTGAGACCGAGTGGAAATCTGTAATACCAAATAAGTAGTGCCCTTGGTGTGTTGGTGACAATGTGATGACATGTACCAGTGAAACCGTACCAGTTCTGACCCAGTACGACTCATGTCAAACTCGTTCAAAACTCGTGACAGCAGGGAGAACACGTGTACTGTATTCATGTGAATATACATGAAAACATGTAATGGTAGAGCGGTACCAATTATGAACCAGTATGACACGTGCCAACTGGTTCAGAAATGGTTCCTTGTTTGCTAGGAATTTCTAATTCATGGTTTTGTAAATTGTTTTGCATTTTTGACATGAACCGATGTAGCATCACGCATTAAATATTGATTCAAGCAATAGGTGTTTCTATTTCCCTTAATTCTAAATACATTTCATGGGCCAAATTTCATTTTTTAAATATCCGAATGTAGCATTGGCCTCACCATAATCTCCATATTTTGTTCAGTTATTGTATAAACTACCTGAATTACTTTTGCTTGTAACTTGACGTTGCTTACCTCATTCTTTGGGAATGCTGAAGGGACATCATCTCTTCCTTCAAATATAAGAAAATGTACATAAATAAAGCACATTATTTCTATCAACTTTTACATCTCAAATTGCTGGTTTTCATCATAATACTAGCTAAGGATTATCACTGCAAATGCAACTACATCAGAATGTGCAAATTTAATGTTAGAGAAACTTATGAAAGCATTCACAGATGGTTTATAAAGCTTACACTTGCAACAAAACCATCAAAACCTTGACAGCTGTAATGCGAGAATAAGCTCTCCCCAGAGCCGTAATGTAACGAAGTACTTTTACTTCGTTACTTTACTTAAGTAGAAAAGTTTACTTTTCTTGAGTAACGAAGTACATTTTTGGGGAAGTACTTTTACTTGTAACGAAGTACAAATGTGAGTACTTTTTCTAAATGTAACGAAGTACTCATAATTTCTTTATTAAATTTGCGAAGCTCCTAAAAAGTTCCGCGAATGATCTGTGTCAGAAGCACGTGCGGCACTGTTTGCCGTCAGCGTAGATTTATTTTAAAATGTCACAGGAAACAACAAATAGAAATAACAGATAAGCAGAGACAGACGTGTTAAATGTCCCGGACTGGCCGGATTTCTTTTGTTACGTGATGAATTCGGTGAGACAATTGCAATCTTAAGGTCTGGCGCTGAGCCTGAATTAGGTGTCAGCAGGACCACAGCCGGCTATGCCGGTTGCCCTGACTGGGCCGCTCAGAAAACAATAGCCAAGAATTATTTAACTCCTTGTTTTGACCAGACAAGTAAAAACAGCTGCCTTACTATCTTCTTGTGTCTTGCCTGTTGTTGACACAGTTTGTTAACTTTACATGATCCTTGTGAATGGCACATGCTAGTTGTATATCGAGAGTTCCCCATTATCGCCCACCGCAAATCTGCCGATCTTTATCATCTGTAGGCTTATATATATGTAATATAGATCAGTGTGTATAACTTAGTGAAATCAGTTTCTAATACTTTCTATACATATTTACATTAGTCTTTTGAAATAAATGTTGCAATTACACATGAAGGCATAATTATTATGAAAGGAATGTTGTAACCACATGGTCTAGACCTTCGTCAAATATCACAAATGAAAAAAATTCTTCACACGTCCAAGATGACAACAATCTTAACAACCCTATAATAACGTGTATATCTTCTACTTATTAATACGATGGTTGCTGTAGCCGTGTTAGTAATCAAACATGATGTAGGCTATTTACAGCCTGTGTGTAGTGCTGTTTGCACTGTGATACTTATATTTCACACTGTTAAAACATTTATCTATTATGCAGCGAATAAAATATTACTAAAGAAAATTATATCAGCTTGGTATATATGCTAAATGATATTGTGAATATTTTGTTTTATTCACATTAGTTGGCTGCATCGGTCATTTTAGATCATTACAGAAGAAAAGTACTTTTGTGTTTACTTCAAGTACAAGTTTTTACTTTTTACTTGTACTTCAAGTACATTTTTATAGCAGTACTTTTACCTTTACTTGAGTAGCTTTTTCTAGAGTTACTTTTACTTTTACTCAAGTACAAAATAAATGTACTTGTTACAGCTCTGACTCTCCCTCTTGTTCATTATCTTAAAATTTAGGCATCTTACCTTCATTTTCGGCTTCTAGCTTCCAGCGCTTTGGTTCCGGCTGCAGAAACCAAACATTGAACATAGGTTAATGTTGGCACATTTTTTGAAATATTGCTTATGAAGCATGGATAGATAAAACAAGCCAAGGACATTCAAAGAAGAATTACAGTCGCCTTGAGAGCATTCGCCAAGCACAACACCTTTGTTTTGGTAATGTTGCAGACTGACTGAAGGGAGTGTTTATTACTGATACATACTTCCAGCAATGACATACAATGTGGAAACATGGGCACTCAGCAACTAGGAAAAGAACAAGCTAGCAGTTGTACAAACAAAGATGGATAAAAGTATGCTAAACATCACACATCGATTGAATACTGGAGATATTAGTAAAAGCTGATAACAATTGTATTGACCAAAAACAGTTGACTGTTACTCTGTTTTTGAAGACGAACACACGCATATACAGATTAAACAACTGTAGACAAAAAGAACACCTAAACCCAAATACTCAGTGGACTTCTTTAAGCCTGGACATGTTATGACTAACAGTGACAGATAGACTGCAGAGGTCCCTAATAGTGACATATCCACGTCACTACACATGCAACAATCAGAATTTCTCAGACAAATTACTTACAATGTCTGTCTCCACATTTGTGGACACATTGTGTACTGGCGCCAACTCTCTCGAACAACCAAATGGATATGATTTATTCGGTTCAAACTGCGAATAATCCGTACATTGTACACCACTGTACACAGGATTATGGTTGTGAGTGCCATCAGGACGACTGTCGAGAACATTCGAAGGTGCATCACTTGCCATTTTGCAATTCTGTAAGAATCAACACAGTAAAATTGTTAAGACAATTCACTGCTATAATATAGAACGTATGACTTCAGGTGTACAACATCAGACAGGCAACAAACCAACAACAGATCAGACCTGCCTCTCCGTACAGAGAAGGTGGAATGACTTAATTATAGCAATGTAGCGTTGAACGAAGTGGCTATGCTTACGGACTGGCTAATCGCAGAGCAGCTCTGCGGCCAAGGAAATATAAGCCACTATTCGCAGAGCAGGATTCATCCAATCACCGCACAGGAATTTATGCGCATGTGTAGACGTTGTTGCGGTCTTTCACTGAGGCGATGCACGTTTGTAAATGATAGTTCAAAAAGATGGGGCCGCTTCGTTTAGAAGTAGGCGCCACGTTCGACAACTGACAATCAATTTAGACAAGTATGCCACAGATCGCCATGTGAAGTTTTGCTGCGTTAATTCAAGAACCGTCGCCACCGCAAACAAATTGCGAGCTGTCCTGTCCGCCTCCCGTAGCACGCCAGTCCGACCATCAGGCATCAGGCTAGGTTGCAAGCACTTCGATCGGCAACCCCAGAAAGGAAGGCCGTGGCATTATGAGCCACCAGAAATAAGTAACTAAAAGCATGTTCTCATAGCCATGTGGGAGCAATGTTGTTGTATTTGTGCGTTAATTGTTAATGTGAATCAATAACGCCAACGGCGCTGACAGCCTGCCTGACAGTGACGTTATAGTCATTCCGGCACTTACGCAGCATTTGGACCCACCTCAGTTTTGCCATTATAAATGTATTTTTGCTAACATTTAATACTTGATTTTGTTAATTAAATCATTTATCACCATCTTGTGCATATTTATGTTTTATGAACAGCGCGTCTTAGTAGACTTTTGAGATCGAAAAGACAACGCGGTCGGCCTAAATAAACTGTTTATCGCTCATCCTGTGTGCACCGCTGGCAATTGCGCTCCGCTGTGCTTCACTGCTTGGGTCTCAAAATGCAATATTTGTGAAAGATACATATACCTGGGAATGCTGATTGCTCATGTTTAGGATTAGATATTGGTTATTATAAATTATGTGTCAATATATTTATTTACTCACATCTACACTAAAATTGTGGTTGCAAAATATCCTATCTTGTTGATGCTACTAGAATATTTTTTATAGGAAGTTGCTCTTTTTAGGTGGTCCATGCTTACATTGGTCTTGTCAGCTGAAATGTCAACACAGCCAAACCTGGATCAGTGCATGTGATTTCGGCATATTATCCAGAGATGTGGGAGCATCACATACAAGATGAATTGTTGTGTACAGATGTAAGCAGCTCTTTCAATTGTAATTAATTTGATCTTTTTTTCTACAACTCAATGCTTGCAGCTATCACTAAAATTTAAAAAGCTCTTTACACAGGTTGTCTTCAAATAGATTAGCCACTAGTGGCTTGATATGGATTAGTTTCATATTTTAAATGTCGTTTTGATGCCGATCTGTACTGCAAACGACTGCATGGCTACTCCTGGCAGCTGACGTGGTAGCAATCCTGGATTCTGTGCACAATCTGACTCGTCGTGCAAAGTATCTTCAGTTGTGGAGGTAAAAGTTGGCTTTTCTCATGTCCTGCTGTGTTCAAACATTACTCCATTTGAATTAATGAATACCTGGTTATAGACTCTGATGGATGTTTGTATGAGCAAGCCTTCACGCATTTATTGCACCATTGCTGGATGCTTCCCAAAGAAGTTGAGATGGTGGTTGATTGAACAGGGAATAAAGTGTAACTAGTGTTTTGAGCAGGGATAGGATATTACACTATAGAAAAATTTAACCTCTTTTAAATCCTTGAATGGCATGAATAATATTATTGATAATATTTATTTGCATGCTTGCAGAGACTTCTTTTCTTGGCCAGATGGGAAGTGGTGTTGGCTGAAGGACTTAGCACTTTTGTCTGAACTGTTGCTTTGTGTACATTTCAGTGTCAATGAGAGGCGGTTATATATAATTAATTATGACATTTTCAGGTCTACAGCATCTGATCTAAGGCATTTTTGATTCAAATTGTACCAGCTGCACAATCTTCTGTTGTAGAATGCTGAGGCCATTTGCTGCAATGTGCCACCCATCGTGGTGCAGCCTTTCCACACGGATTTTTACCATCGCCACATTGTGAGATGTTTGCATGCCGAGCGGAAGCGGGACAGCAAGCGGCACTACTGTGACGTCCCTTTCTGCCAAAAACCAACTGGACTTCTGAGTTGGATCTGCTGTGACTATTGCAACAGGTTGTCTGGGTCTGTTAGTTCAGCCAAATGACCAGATATGTTGATGCCCTGTTTGCCATTTTGACATAGCTTTATGTAGAGACCCATCCACCCATCATTTGGACGGGTAAAACAAATATGGACGGGTAGCAATATGGGTGGACTGGTAACAAAAATGAAGGAGCAAAGGAAAAAAATGTCTTCCAAAACCATAGATATCGTTATTTATGCCTTGAAAGTGAGTGTAAAGGGTGTCATATATGTGTTTGTAGCCCATTTCAGGTCATCAGGCACATTTGAAAGTTGGTAAACTAGTTTAACAGTTAACATCCTTGTGTCCACCAAAACATGTGTGACTGGCAATAATTTTATCTTGCATAAAGCCCTGCATCTTGATGCCACCCAACCAGGTAACCCTAGCATTTGACTGTGTCAACAGAGGTTGGACATCATCTGCAGATGGGCAACTGGTCGTGGAGGTAGTGAATGAGCAAGGGTTCCTCCCCTAAAATAACATTATGTTAGGTAGTTACAGCAAAGCTGTATCACAGGGTTTGTGTTAATCTAGCTGTAAAAATGTATATAATCTTAATGCATGTAAATGTGTATATATAACTCACTAATCTGCATTTATCTATACATTATGGCAATACATCCTTTCCGTATTACTGACGTTATGAATTTTTTGTTTTAGGTTGGCATCTCTTCATCATGCTACAACCTTGACAAACCACCTACAAAACCGCTCGCTCAGATACCGCGTCAACTCTTCAGTGCTGGACTGTTCTGTGATATATTATCATTCATTCACCCCATATATATATAAACACTGCTGTCAAATGCATACATTGATTAAAATGCCAGGATGGCATTTGTGGTATTTAATCACACATTAACCAAATCATCATCATTCAGTAGACTTAAATGCTATGTATATGTTTTACAATTGTATATGTATATGTCTTACATTTGTAAGCACCATGTAGATGTTTACATTTGCACATGTATATATTATTTTACATTTGTAGGTGCCATGTATATATGTGTTACATTTGTATGTGTATATGTTTTACATTGTAAGTGCCCTGTATATATTTTACAGTTGTATGTGTATATATGTTTTACATTTGTATGTGTATATATGTTTTACATTTGTATGTGTGTGTATGTCTTTCATTACTAAGCACCATGTATAATTACATTTGCATTTGTAAGTTTTGTGTCTTTTCTTGGTATGTTGTGATAGGAGTTAAGTGAGTATTTAGACGTTGCACATGATTTATGTATTTGTCTTAGTTTGTTAGTATGTTGTGATAGAGAGTTATTTAGACATTGCAAGCAATTTAGTTCCTTGAAGCTTTTCCCTGTTTATGTACAAGTTTTTACACAAGTTTTCCTCGTTGTTATCTTGTAAGTAATGTTTTCACTCACTTTTCAGTACTATGACGGATTTTGGTGTGGTAAATAAAGTAAATGAGATGTATATGTTTGTATAGATATATGTATGTTAGAATGCAGATTATTAGTGTAGTGTCATATACTATATTAGTATGGTGTGACAGGATTTCTAGCGGTACAGTTTGAAATAAATTCCTGTGGCCACATTTCTTATTTGCATTTTATTCATTCATGACTGATCTATCATAATTTAGGTAGAAAAATATTCACACATGTCACAGATATGTAATAGGCATTTATAAAAGTAACAACACGCATAGCAACTAGGCAGATTCTCTCCTACATCTGTTCTATCAGAATTTAGGTAGAAAAATATAATCACTCATGTCATCGATATGTAACATGCATTTATGAAACTAAAACAACACGCATAGCAACTAGTCAAAGGTTCTTTTCTACCTGCTCTCCCTAATTCGCAGAGCTGTGACGTCACTGCTCTGCGAATTAGGGAAACTAAGGAAATTCCCTTATTCACAGAGCTACTCGTTAAAGGCTTGAATATAGATCTATTCTATCAGAATTTAGGTAGAAAGGTATTCACACATGTCACAGAAATATAATACGCATTTATGAAACTATAGCAACTAGTCAAAGGTTCTTGTCGACCTGCTCTGCGAATACCACAACGGTTTCCCTAATTCGCAGAGCTGTGACGTCACTGCTCTGCGAATTGGCAAAACTAAGGAAATTCTCTTATCCGCAGAGCTACACGTTAAATGCTTGAAAAAAGATATATTCTATCAGAATTTAGATAGAAAGGTATTCACACATGTCACAGATATATAATACGCATTTATGAAACCAAAGCCACTAGTCAAAGGTTCTTTTCGACCTGCTCTGCGAATACCACAACGGTTTCCCTAATTCGCAGAGCTGTGACGTCACTGCTCTGCGAATTGGCAAAACTAAGGAAATTCTCTTATCCGCAGAGCTACTCGTTAAATGCTTGAAAAAAGATATATTCTATCAGAATTTAGATAGAAAGGTATTCACACATGTCACAGATATATAATACGCATTTATGAAACCAAAGCCACTAGTCAAAGGTTCTTTTCGATCTGCTCTGCGAATACCACAACGGTTTCTCTAATTCGCAGAGCTGTGACGTCACTGCTCTGCGAATTGGCAAAACTAAGGAAATTCTCTTATCCGCAGAGCTACTCGTTAAATGCTTGAAAAAAGATATATTCTATCAGAATTTAGATAGAAAGGTATTCACACATGTCACAGATATATAATACGCATTTATGAAACCAAAGCCACTATAGTCAAAGGTTCTTTTCGATCTGCTCTGCGAATACCACAACGGTTTCTCTAATTCGCAGAGCTGTGACGTCACTGCTCTGCGAATTGGCAAAACTAATTAAATTCTCTTATCCACAGAGCTACTCGTTAAATGCTTGAAAAAAGATATATTCTATCAGAATTTAGATAGAAAGGTATTCACACATGTCACAGATATATAATACGCATTTATGAAACCGAAGCCACTAGTCAAATGTTCTTTTCGACCTGCCTGCCCTAATTCGCAGAGCTGTGACGTCACTGCTCTGCGAATTGGGGAAACTAAGGAAATTCTCTTATCCGCAGAGCTACTTGTTAAATGCTTGAAAAAAGATATATTCTATCAGAATTTAGATAGAAAGGTATTCACACATGTCACAGATATATAATACGCGTTTATGAAAACAATTAGCCTATTCTATTTATATTATTGATACATAATATAAATTATAATACTGCCACCCAACTTGATTTCATTGCATTTTCTCTAGTTCAGTTACCTACAACAATCATTTAACTTTTGTTATATATATTTTTTTATATATATACTATTAGAAAAACTAGTGAGTGCACAGAGTTTTACATTATATTTTAATGTCTAAATAAAATGTACTATTGTAAGTATTATTATTATTATTATAACAACATGCACGCATAGCAACTAAACGCTCATTCATTGCATTTTATGTAACTATGACCTTTCACTCTTTTATATCAGCTAGCATAATCATTTAATTATTTACTCATTAATATTTTTTTGTATTTACATGTATTACTTTATGATTCCGTTAATACAATTAATACAAAGTTTAATTTTACATTAAAATGTCTAAACAGCTATTATTATTATTATTATTATTATTATTATAACAACATGCATGCATCGCAACTCGCAGAGCAGTGACGTCACTGCTCTGCGAATTGTGGCACTGGTTCCCCAATTCGCAGAGCAGTGACGTCACTGCTCTGCGAATTGTGGCACTTCTTGTTCCCTAATTCGCAGAGCAGTGACGTCACTGCTCTGCGGATAGTGGATAATATTTCCTTATCCGCAGAGCTGCTCTGCGAATAGTCTCGTCCCTATGCTTACGAGTCGTCGCCGAGTGCTGGAAACAACTAGAACTAGAACTCGTCGTAGGCGTCATAAATGACTCACGTCGATCTCGGCCCTCGTCGATCACGTGCTTCCGGTGATTGTAAACAAACCCGAGTACAACCAGCAATATGGCCAGGCGGAATGGCGGCGCCCTGTGTCGAAAGTAGCTCACTTTGAAAATTTATTAAAAATATACCGTGACACTGGGCTTGTCAAATTATGGTCACTAGTGCTGTAAATTATATGTTTTTATGTTTGGGCTGTGGTTGTTCGGCCGCTTCAGTCCCCCTTTAAAACTGGATAGAATTCTATGAAATTTTCAAAGAATCAAGGCGACTGTATGAGGTTAATATATTCACATATTTTTTATTATTATTTTTAGTATTAATTAATAATTAGCTTAACTAATATGATTAATCAACATGATGCCGTGATGGGCACACTGATGTTTCTTAATAATAGTTTATTTCTTATATAGCGCCCCATCCAAATAATTGTTCTGGGGCGCTTTACAATGATTATTCCTAAAATAATGATACTAAAAATACATACTAATAACATAATAATAATAATAAATATATATATATATATAAATAATAATAATACTAAAACGTTAATACAATACTACTTTGATAAAATGAGGATATACTAATAAAACAAATATGTTGCTTTAAAATACAGACTTAAATTGGCACACAACTACACACTATATTAAAAATGAATAAATAAGTAAAATAGTATAAATATGTTGTAAATAGTAAATCAAATAGTATAAATATATGCTAATAATAAGTTAATTAAAATAAATGTATGAATCGTTGACTGATTAACTGTGATCACAGACTGTCAAAACAGAAAGCGGTAAACAGATGCGTCTTGAGTGCTACTTTGAAATGATTCACAGTCGTACATTGTCGCACAGCAATGGGTAGTTGGTTCCATGCCCTTGGAGCTGCACAAGAGAAGGATCGTTCGCCAAGTTTAGTTCGGGAAGTGGGCTGATTAAGTAGTAACTGGTCAGAAGACTTACTTCTTGGGGCAAGGTTATGTTCTTGAAAACAAAAAACTTGATGACTTGTTGCTTTACACTTAAATTAGTAATAATTATAGTAGAGAATAAATAGATAATATAAATTAATTAAATTAATTAAATTAAATTAATCAATCAATTAAATCAATATTTTTTCAATTAAATTGATTAATTACCGACTGTCCGTTTCGATAAAGAAAAATGCATGCACACACACTAAACAGTAACCCAGCTTACTGAAATTGAGAGAAAATAAGTTTAGCAATTAACATTAACTTCTCAATCAGTTAATCGGGCTAATAGTTTGTGGACCAATTACAGATCCCGTCATAGGTCATGGTTGATCGCCCCAAAGAAAATGGATGGCCTTACATGCAGTTCACATAAATAAAGATGAATTGATTGTTTTATTGAATAATCAAATGAATTCAGCTTACTTACTGAAATGTCTTTGTATTACAGGTACATGTCCGAAGTTAGAGGAGTAAATCCCCATACAACAGATCCACGGCAAGAGAATACACAGAGATATCATAGTCCACAGCATCTTTGTAATCCTGGGATTTACTCCAATATGCCACTTTGTATTTTTGACTTTGCCTTTTCAGTTTCTCCACTTTTCCATTGTAAGGAACAAGTCCACCAGCTTCATACCACACATGGACAAGACTGTAACCGACCACCCTCCCCTCCAGAACATCTGACAACTTCGAACAAACAGACTCCTCAAGATTGGGAAACTCATTAAGCACAGAATCCAACTCTCCTTTCTTTAATTTCCTTTCCAACTCCCTCCTCTTGGCTTCATTCCTTTCTTGCTGCTTCCGAGCTTAATCAACTCCTTCTCAAGATCCTTCTGCTTTTGTCTTCGACTGTCTCTCTGTTTTCTGCCAAATGTCACTGCTTTATTTAAAATGTGGTCCCTCCTTTCTCTGTCCAAACTATCGAGATACGCTACAGTACGGTTTTTCTTGGCACTCATCCGACAAGACAAGAAACAGAGGGTGGCGTTTGGAGCTCTTTTTTGAGCAGCTGAAAACATCCCCATAATTTCTTCGGCATCGATATTATGGCATCGTGTCGACATTGTCTCCTGTCTCAACGTTTCGGTGACATCCATGGAGAAGTACTTACTGTACTGCCTCTCCAAGACATCCAGAGTAGCTAATATGGTAGCTTTCAACATTTCACTGAGTTCTGTTTGATCTACATCGCTTCCCACTTTTCGGAGCTGGTCTAGAGTGGAGTCTGCAGTAATCTCCCGGCCAAACAGGTCTGTGCTAGAAGTCAACAGTTGAAGGGGAATTTCATACACTTTCGTCAGTGATGCAACAACCTGCTTGACTACTTCAATTGCTTGCACATGGTTAATCTCGTTTTCAGCAGACATATAAAACATCTGCATCCAGGGCCCAGTCAAGTGTTTTCCGAGCAGACCCAGGACCAGAAGCTCTATCTTTGCAGTCTCGGTTTTTAAGTCGTCCAAAATCCCAGCACGCAAACCCCCACAAGAGGTCCCTGACTTTAGTAGATCCAAGAATAGGTTGAGATGTTCCACCAATATTCCTGAGATTTTGAAGAGGACATGAAGGCGGTTTCCTCTGTAGCGTGGAATGAGTCCTCTTGGGAGATGGTGTTTTTCCAAAAAAGAAATGAATCCCCGAGGATCTCCTTTGCCATCTTTATACCTCAACTTATTGACACCAAGAATTATGTTGGCAGCAATGCAATCTTTTCCAAACAATCTACCCCTAGAATCTTCCCTTTTTTTTAGCGCCGTTCTAGTTGCGGATGCAATGCTATCAAGAGGATGAAGGTGGCAATTGAGTTCATTGAACCCTTTCCCCCATGACTCACTGACTTTGCGTAAGGTCGCCCGATTAGCGGCACAACGGTCACTCATTGTGTTTGAGATGTTGGAAATTAATCGTTCCTTAATGTGCTGGCTGTCGGTTTCATTAAAATATGCATAAGTCTCACTCATGCTTTCAACAGTTTGCTCTATATGTTCAGCATAGTCATCAGCAGTCCCACCAGCAAGTTGGTCAACAGCTGCAGCAACACAACTAGTTTGGGTTGTAAAGTGAATGCTATTGACGTGCACCCCCTCCTGGGTAGTTGCATCAAAGCCAAGGGTCGTGTTAGAAGTTTCAAGTACAGTTTCGGCTGTCTGGAGCTCAGCGATAGCACCCAATTCTCTGGCCATTAGTTCTACAGTGTTGCGATGAGGAACCTCCTCCACAATCCCAGAACGCTTTGAAAACTGTTTCAGAAGATTCGGTATGTTTTCGGTTGGAACCTGGTTAGCAATACAATCAAAAACTTTCATTCGCATATCTGATGAATATTCGTGACTCTTGGTGCCCTCAGTCTCCTCCACATGGCCTGAACCAGATAGTTCCTCGATTCTTTCTTCAAGCAGAAGCTTCTCGTTTTCCAATTTACGAATTGTGCTATCTCGCTCCAACAACTTTCCCTTGACTTGAGTCTGTTATATTCTGCACGAGATACACAAGACGCAATGGTTTCAATCCCACCGTCGTTTCCGTAACCTGACCCTTCACAGAAACATAGAACTACCTTGATAACATTACTCTATTGATTAACGTTCGTTTTGTTACATTTTATCTATAACTTCTTACACAACTGTGTATAAAATGTTGTCGTGCATACACAAAGACGTCCATGCACTGTGGAAGTCATATTTTGTAAACGGCCGCATGATTGGCGAATGGCGGGAATCACTCATTATTCACCCAATCGGTGATCGTGTTACACGTTGCCGTTGGCTATAGGTGGTAGGCGATGTCGTTGTGGTCTGCATGAATGATAAAACGCTAGTGCACATTCCACAACAGAAAGACATCTACGCAATTTGTTATACTGTCAAACGTTTGGCAGTGTTGTAAAAGTCCATTCCTGCAGCGGTGGATTTTGTAATACAATCTTGGAAGAAAGAGGGCAAGTGTTTTGGACAGCGTTCACACTGTCACCGGCGCACGTGGGCCTCGCACAGAGTCGCGATGTTCACATAATACTATATAGTCTTAGCCTTAGGGCTAAGTTAGGCTTAGCCTAGGCTATAGCACGGCACGGGTTATCTGCATCCTAATGCTAATTTATCATGGTATCACGTATGCCTGATTCTGCAGTAACAGTTTTCAGGCACAACCAAAACTAAGAAATGTGTTTCATGACATAGACAATAGTCGTAGCTATTATAATATTATAGAGTATAGTCAGTATAGACTAGAATATACAATTGTTGTCCTGGAGTGAGGGTGACACCAGGAATTGCAACACCCGAGGAAGTGTTGTTGCCCGAGGGCGAAGCCCGAGGGCAACAACACTTCCGAGGGTGTTGCAATCCTGGTGTCACCCGAACGGAAGGGCAATAATTGTTTTGTTATACCAAACTGTCATTAAGTAACAGCAACACGTAACTTATGGTACCAGTACCACCAGTTTAATATTTGTAAACTTCAACAGTTTCCATTCAGAACATGGAATTCTAATGTCCGCCATGTTGACCCGCTTGACAGTTCTGATACGCAGCGCCACCCAGCGAGTGGGCCGATGTAACGACCGCAGCGCCGCCGCTGCGGTGAACAATTGGGATATTGTGCCCCTCTCAGGCTATTGTGCACCTCTCGGCCTATTGTGCCCCTCTCGGCTCATTCATCAGTGTATTACTGTGATTTGCGTCATATGAGTTGAATTCTCAATATGCCGAAGGCTTCCTAGTTGACTTGCCATCTGGAGTTCAATCTCGGATGCCGAATGTGGTTAAGTTTGAGTAAATCTTGTAATTATTACCACCACCGCGTTACCATTTCGACTCGCGGCACGGACCTTTGTTCGCGCGACTTCGTCTCTCGGTGTATATTTTTGTAAATATTTCGCCAAAATACAATGTTTTTACAATTCATTTGCACAAGTGGAATAAAATAAGTATTCTAGATTTTGAATATCGGTCTACTTTGCAAATATTTATTCAGATGTTTGTAAAAATCTGCAAGTTTTGATTAGGGTGTTCGACTCGCGGGCCGGCCAGTATATAGACAGTTTCAAATCCCAGACCCCCCTGCCCTGGCCCTGCCCCTAGCCCTAGGTCTAGGATGGGGCTGGGCCTGTATTCTGTAATCTGTATACCTGTCAATACAGTCAAAGTCAATAAATGTGCTAAAATTGTATAGTGTGAAAGTTGCCTCAGATTTTAAATTAGCAGACAGAGACCACGAGTAAAAGATTTCATTTGACATCAAGTTTTCTCTTTTTATTGTTGCAATCTGAAAAAATTAACATTTAAAACACATGCAACACAAGAGCTTCAGAAAGTCTTGATGATGTCACTCCTGTCGAAACATGGTCTTCTAAAGCAATGGGCACCTCGGTAACAATGTCATATATATCAGTTGGATTAACAGTTCTTCATGTCAACACAGAATTGTAGCAAAAAAATAGTGCAACATATCGGTTGTTCAACCAGACAAAATTATAACATCTGTGTGCAACCCCCATCTTTTTGGTCAAGAAAAAAACTGTACATAATTTATACATATATATAATATACTATATGTAATATACACAACAGTTTCCCTCACATTATCCCAGGGAAAACATCAGTTGAATAAAAACTTTGGCTAGGACTCGGCGTGGCTAGAAACATGAGCAAATATTGATCAAGATTGCTATTATAGGCAAAATGCAGAATGCACTAGGAAGTCATTACTGTGTACACTGTATGTCATGTATAATAGAGTTTATGTCGACCATGAATATTAGTAAACACTAATAAAATTATGACACGCATTTATAATGCCCAACCTTCACACATTTGAGCGGGTGATGAAATATCGACTTGTATTGTACAATGGAAATGGAAAATTATAATTATACAAAAACCTGTTTAGACATTTCACTGATCCAGATACAGGTCATCTCTTCATCTGATAAGTATGTTCCAGCCAAACACTAATAGATGGCCTATAGTAATTAGTACAGGGCATCTCCCTCAAACATCAAGCCCATCCCCTCCGTGTGATATTTCGCATGAACTTGTGAATTCAAATGCATGGAAGTGAAGTAGTTCTCTCAGTTTGCTGGAATATTTACATGTTGCCATTTAAAATTGTTCACTGCATCTAGATCTCTCTGAATATAATTTATGCATTAAACCATGTAGTAATCACTTGAAACGTGTACTGGAATATTTTGTTGTGTGCCAAATCATATATCTTATTCAAATACCATTATGATACATACAGATCAGGTGAACTTATTGTTTGAAAGTATAAAACAGACAAATTGGTGTCACAATAGACAAGTTGTGTCAACACTGGACTGATCAGTAACCAGAGCTCTAGCTACAGTGCTTGTGTATCAACGGCATTGGCATGCTTAATGATTCTCATTGACCATACATTCCTTTACATTAACTTGCCATATATAATATGTATTTTATTATCGAGTAAATGATTCTAAATGAATTGTAATTGTTGCAATTGTTTAATTGTTGTAAAATCACATACGTCCCATATGTGATTTTACAAACAGCACCCTCTTTATCAACCAATCCCTACTATTTCAGGTGGCATCCTTCAACAAATGCCTACAGGACATCTAAGACAAACAATAAAATATATTCACTATTTTTCTTGTTGAATTGTATAACTAGTATGTTTAGATTAGTTTGAATATCTAAAATTGAAATAATAATTTCCTATTGAACGAGTCCCTTTACTGGTGTTTGGCCCGCATATGGACCCCCATATTTGTTTTATGGGAGTGATTTTAATATACAGCAGTATGTTATATAGTCATGTCTAGCACCAGTAGAATATTTATTGTCAGTGCAGTTTGTGGGTCTCATAAATGCTTAGGAAAAGTTGAATCTGTTTTCATTATAATATATTTATTTATGTATTATCTTGATTACCTTCCCTGCTGAAATGCACTAGTTTATTGCAGAAAACTATTTTTAAAATGCTACATAAACCATGGTATATAATTTTACCATGCCTTAATCGTGGTAAATCATACTAAAATGTGGTATTCATTGTAATTAACCATTATTGTAAATTCACTGTACATAGTCAACCATAGTACATTTTTGCAGAGTTGCAGAAAACAAACATAGCTGTACACAAATTTGCATTGTATTCTGCATTGTTATGTCCCAGCCCTGAATTGTTCTCACTAGACACAACACATATTAGTGGGCATGGATTCCCTAGACACAACATCCTTCTCAACAGTGACATGACAGGTTTTCCACTTTGTCAACCACTTTGTACACGGTTTACCTAGTAATACGTACGTGTGTGCTATAGAAACGTACTACATAATTACATCACTGACTTCAATACAATATGTTTTATTGATACTATTTAATTTTCTCTGTCTAATGAAACACTGCCTCCTAATAACATAGGTTATATATACGAAGACATAATATTATGTCAACATGAATGAATGAATGAAAGTTTATTTAACAACAGCAACACAGGAATATACAACATAGCATGACAAATAATACAATACATAATGGTAACGACAATACAATATAATATCGGTGCTGTTGTTAAAGGGACATAGCAGAAGTCATATGACTTGTAAGGCGCTATGCTCTTTTCAACTGAAATGCGTAGTAGTTATAGTAAAAGTTATAAGATTGAATACAAACCAACAATTTTTTTTTTATTGTGTTAATTGTTCATAAATACGAAGAAAGTAACGTTGACTTTAAACTGTTCTTAAATTGTTGTAAACTTGGCAACTGTGTTATATTACTTGCAAGACCGTTCCATATGTGTATACATCTGACAGTAATTGACAGTAGTCTATGGGTGGTGTCCGCTTTGTCCAATAGCATCACCGGAAGAGCCAAGCCAGAAGACTTCAACGTTTTCCTTTGGATTTTCACTTTGTGCCAAAGCAAAGCCAACAGGTACCCATTGGCAACGCCAACACTGGTCACACAGTCACAGCATCCTCCCAAGGCCAAGTCAGGGGTGTTTGCGCCGCGTTAGTATAGTGAAACGGGTACTAACATAATAAGCTGCAGTGATCCCTATAGATCTCTGACTTGTGAGGATGAGTCCCACTCATAGTGCAAGAACAGAGTCGGTGATCATTGACATTGTCACGTTGTTGTTGAGTCGAGAGAATGACATGATCGGGGTGCAAGTCAGGTCAGGTACATGTGAGCTCTGGAGTCCCACAGGGTACTGTTCTTGGTCCCCTCCTCTTCCTTCTTTATATAAATGACATGCCCACCCATATTTCTCAAACTTTTCGCCGACGATGCAATGTTCTACCGAAAAATCAATAACCACACTGACCAAGACAACCTACAGCATGACATTGACAGACCGATCGACTGGGAACAATCCTGGAAAATGACCTTCCACCCCTCTAAATGTGACGTAATGCACATCACCAGATAGAAATCACCCATAGATAACTCATACACAATACATGATGAAAACTCAGAGCAGTACCAGTAGCAACACACCTTGGCATAGACATATCAAACAACCTCTCCTGGAACCCACACATCAACAAGATAGTCAATAAATCAAACAGCAAGCTTGGATTCATTAAAAGAAACTTAAGTCTATTCCCTAGTCCATCAAGAGCTATGCCTATTGGAGTCTGGTCCGCCCACATCTCGAATACTGCTGCCCGGTGTGGGACCCATATACCACCCGAAACATCAACCATCTAGAGGGGGTCCAGCACCAGGCAGCAAGATTCGTGGCCCATAATTACAGCTGGAAAACATCTGGATCCACCTTGGCCTCTGCCCTCTCCTGGCCAACCATAGAACAGGAAGGCTGAGGCCAGACTTACCACCATGTATAAAATAACAAACAATCTCTTAGACATCAATCCCAACCAATACCTCATGCCCGGACACAGCCAAACAAGATCCAACCACCCACACAAATACAGACAAATATCCACCTCCCACACCTACATACAGCTTCTTTCCCCGAACAATAGCCCAGTGGAACAGACTTCCAGCTAATGTATTTACCCACAACAATTTCAACGCCTTCAAGGGTGCATTGCAGGACATTAACCTGACAATTGCACCCTTCAGGCACCTCCATATTAGTCTTAGCTATATACAACACACACCACCACCCCTGTCCCCCTCCACACCCATATGCAGTCCCTATCACACCCCCACCCTCACCTATCACTGACTTGTACGTTTCCCCATCCACCCCACCCTAATCCCAAGCACTATTAATATTTATATTCCACTTCCAGATAACATGAAGCCCGCCATCCTGAAACCAACCACCCTTACTAGCTACTAGTGTGTGATTACCCACGCCCATGGCCCGCATGGCCGACATGGCAATGCCAATGGCAATGGGCCATGCAGGTGGGGGTTTTAAACTATAACAAATCAGAATCGACCGTACATAGCGGAATAATGTATGATTCTATCCCGCTTTGTAAATACCACGATCAACTAAACAACTATTATGGGTTTAGTTATTAAAAAACACCACAGTTCAAGCACTGTAACGAAAAACGAATCATACACGGTTGGTAACAGTGGAGTTTACGCATGAAAAGCATGTGCGCGCGTATTTACATACGGGCATTTTTATACCAATATACAGCCTCATCTTGGCCGCCATCCTGTCCAAATCACCGCCATTTTTTCTGCAGATACCGAAATTATGTCCCTCGCAGAGCACTCCCTAGCGCAAGTACAAACTGAAAATGGGACAGGTTCGTATTGATTTCGTGGTGGCTAGTCCGATCTACCCGAACGTGTAACATTTGGGAGGGGAGGATTTATTTCTCTCGCACAAAAGCAGTAATGATATGAACAAAAAGTCCTTCGCCTATTCTTATCGGCGCCCCGCTAAACATGAGGAGGGCGTAGTAATACCTCAATATTTTGACCTGCCAGGTTCGCCTGAGCGTAGTGATTCCATTACCTCTGTTTCTGCAAACGAAGTGCTATTTATCAGAAGTAAACACATTTTACTTCGTTTGCTTGTGTCAGATTGGATTGTATGCATTTGATTTGTCCGCCATTTGCATTCTAGAAGGCAGGTTGCGCTGGATACAATGACCACCTCGACTCCTATGCCAACATTTCTGTCACATATGTAACAAACTGGGCCTCGAATATCAAAATCGCGCGCGTAGCCGTAGACTGAAGTTGAACTGTCGCTGTGAAGCAATAAAGTCGGTTTTATTATAGAAAAAAATATTTAAGCCATTTTATGCTTGTAACGTTTGTCAATATTTACAGTATGAGTTTTTTGTAAACAATGTACTACATGTAATGACTCAATTTATTGTGAGTATATTTACATAATTCTAAACAGTACAGAAAACTCCACATTTCACAGAGTGACAGACACAGTTAATAAACGGTTGAAAAGTAATTTTAATCATGATTCATATTACTTTAGTAATGCATTAACAGCATCAATACATTTTCTAATAAAAGTAATACTTAATGTGTAAGCACTGAGGCTGAGCAGTGTTAAACACCATGAAAAATTTCCATCCTAGGCTTTTGTCGGATGGCACTATAGATGGCATAAAAGTCACCACATTATTGTCTCGCTTGATAACAATTAACTGCTCTTGTCTCTAGAGGCTGGGTTTGGATAAGTTAATACAACTAGGAATGAAAAGATTGCATTTTGTTGAAATAAGCTCAAAACTGACAAATGACGGAATTGTAAGTCAAACTATCTATTCAGCTAATATGTTTGAGTAAATAATATTGCAGAGTTTTATAATGTGGAATATAATTTTTATGTTTCTGTTGAAATAATTTTCCACATTACCTGTAAATGTTCAGGGAAATTAGTTAATACATTTAATGCATTTTAAGTAATATTCTTGACATATATTGAGGCGTTATAAATATGACTCTGCACAAAAAGGAAAGTTCATATTTAAAACACAATTACTGTGTAGATTTAGTGATTTTTAGTCCTTTGGGCCAAAAATCCAATGGACTTATGACATCACCATGTGTTGTTAGCATCAATATCTCAGAAACCGTTGAGGATCTATTTTCATAATTTGGCACAGAAGTACCTGATGGCACTGTTGCTATGCACAAGAAATATTTCTTTGTGGAGCGCCACAATAGTAGCTGAGCCAACGAATGAGGACAAAGTCATTAAAAATAAAAAAATGCTTTAAATGATTCAAAAACTAGTTAAGATATTAGATCAGATGTTTTTAACTAATACTGAAGCAAGGTGTTGTTTTCTGGTTCGCTTGACTGTAGTAGGGGGTCAAAACAAGCTGTTGGCAATGTAAGTTACAATGAAATGAATAAATTTATTTAATGAGGTGTAAATTGGTGTGTTGTGGTATCCCGTTTTACAATAATTGAGAGATTAAAAAATTCACATGTGATGTCGTAGAGTGATAAAGTTGTGGACACCGTAACTTGCGACATATGCAGAGTTGAACTTTTTTTAGAAAGCAATATTAACAAATGGCTTCTTTTCCCATGTCAGTGTTTGTTTCTGAATCAGAAAGAGATCCAAAGAAAACTAAAAGCATGCTTTTTAAATAAAAAAGTTTATCAAGACATATGTCGTAGGTTACAAGACACTATTTGGCCCAATAGCGTGTCACTCCACATTTGATGGGATTGTTCTTAAGGCCCCAAATCTGGTAAAAGAATAGTTTTTTTCTTCAAAACTCTTAGGTGACTTTTTACACAATAAATTGATGTTTTTAAGGGCACTTCAGGGCTCATGTCCTCATTTTGTCTGTGTCTTGTAGACAGGTGGGGAAAGAGTACCAGTACTTGTGTATTCAGGTCTACCTCAATTGACCCCATCTCTGGAGATGTGGCAAATTGAGTATTGGTAATTGATTTGTGACTGCTCCTCTGCCACACACTGAAGACTAATGATATATTGGTGTTCACCCGGTAGCAGGTTTTAATTAAGCAGTATCTTCAAAAATATAGATTTCTGGTAAATATTCTGAACAACTGTATAATGAAACATGATACACGTTATTGATATCAGCTGCTTTTTAATCAATGTGCTGCATGAATGGATGGGAAGTAAATAACTACATCTTGACTAAAAGTCCTGTTGCTACATTCACACAATTTTGAGCTGTTTCCGGTCATCTCATATATATATATATATATATATATATATATATATATATAATCAGAGAAAATGCCAATTAGGTGATTATGATGAAAAGACTATGCAGTGACTATGATTCACCAAAACACATTTAATTCATAATTGCAAACTCACTATATACTCCAAAGGACTTCAGTGAAGTTCGGGACCTCTTGACCCATTGTTTGAATTATTTTGCTAGTTTTCTAATCCTGATCATCAATTATTATATCGTCTTCCTGGAAAGTAATTTTTTTTGCATTGTGGTTCATGTTTATACTGTACAACAATCCTCATTAGTTCAGGCCCTTGTGTATAGTATTTCATCGCAACAGTCACATTATTAGGTAGATAGTAACTTAGCTATACATTTGAAATATTGTGTACATGTATGTGTGTGTGCACACATACACATGTGTGAAATATTGATACTGTTTATGGTTATAATTGTCAACCTTCTCAGAAGGGTACATACAGTAAGCTTTTTCTTGACCTCTCCCTAAGAGTACACTAAATATGTTGTTTATTGTGACTAATACGTATCAACAATAGCAAGTAGGCTACTTCAGTTGTTAAACATACGGAAGTCACCGACCTCCCCCAGCATATGGTTTGTATGCTTTGGAATATGTTGACAATTATGAACTACCCCTTAGAAAAAAGGACCTTTCAATATCTGTCAAACATAGAATATCAGATTCACAAAAAACAAATATGCCAACTACTTTTACAACAGCGAATGACACACAAATAATGAACACATGTGCCTAATAGACTCACTTGAACTTTTTAAGTCCCACTTAAAACACATCTTTTGAAGGCCACATTTGTAAACTACTTGTAGGGTATTTTATAATGAATTTATCTTAACTGTAATTATAGAATTATAGTTTTTTATTATTTTATTTTATCTATTTATTGCTGATAAGTTTAGCTTATGAACTAGGATATTTAGAAGCATTATTTAATGTTTATTATCATTTAACATTTTCATCTTTACGTGCAAGTTTCAACTGATTACCAATATTTTAAATATGTATGTGTTACAATGTATTTTATTTGCCTCTGAGCGATTTTTTTTCCGGATAAACAGCGCTTTACAAATAAAAATTATTATATTATTACACATCATAACGTACTCTTCTATGAGGATATAAAGTGTTTGTATTGTTCCTTACCAGAGTATACACTGATCACAACGCCAGTGACAGTGACATCAGAGAATGGTGACATCATTCAACATGCCATCATACAACATGTGTCATCCGAGCAGGAGAACATTGACCCACACACACAGGTGGGTGTCATTGTCATCAAATGCACACACTGATACATCTCTACTCGTAGCAATCACGTGACAGTTATTGTATGTAATTTGTTATTTCTATGTGATCTTCATTATGGTCTAGTTATTTCTTGTTCAAATAGAAAGTAGATTCAGTGTGATGTGATAAATTACCATGCGATGCAAGCACTGGTACTAGTACCAGTATTCCATAATTTGTTACACGCATTTTTTATTAATTGTTATAAAATTGGAAACTACTGTATAATCAATTAGTGAATGTTAATGTATAATATTTAGGTACTGAGAAAACAAAGCAAATTATTTTATTGTGGCAGTGACACACACACACACACACACACACACACACACACACACACACACACACACACACACACACACACACACACACACACACACACTAACACACTAACACACACACACTCGCACGCACGCACGCACACACATACTCGCGCGCACACACACACACACACACACACACACACACACACACACACACACACACACACTTGTATATTCACCAGTTGATTTTGAAGTTACAATGTTTATCTTATCAAGACGTATGATCTCTAACATTGACTACGATTTGTTTTCATAATGTCTAGCATTTTGGTTTTCATACCTCAGTAATGACTGACTACTTCGGTGCTGTGTCTACAGGTGCTCATGCTGCAGCCAATCACCATGGCAACAGCGGAGCAGTATGACGAGCAGAATGGACAACAGACGCAACTACACGTGCTCCAGGAGAACGGAGCGGAGGACCAGCTCCAGGTACAGTCTGTCTTCCCCGACCAACAGACCTACCAGGACCACCAGATACTGCAAGGTCACCAGCTGCTCCAAGGTCACCAGGTACAGCTGCACTCTACTTACTATTTCTTGTTATGTGTCAAGTTACATATGACACAATCATGGTTATACATGTGACTTCAGTCAAGCTTTGAGTCGCTGAAACAGTTGATAAAAGTAGTGTATTGTGTAAGTACTACGTTATTAGGGCGGCATGACATATGCGAGACAAAACATTCACACTTACTGTTTTTACCTAAAACATGCCATTTTTATCATAAAGAAATATGTTTGTTTCAACAATGTATTTCTGAATGCTCCACATATACACCATACATTATTGACTTGATGGAACATTTGCTAGACAACTGATAACATTATGAATATGTAAGTTATATGAGTTGGATACTTTTCTTATATGCCAGTACTATGATTTTCACTAGTTTACAAATAACTAATTACAGTTAGGTATATAATTAACCCCACCATGACAATTGCTGGAAGTAAACAAAATGAAAAAAGATATAAATTATTATTTATATATATTTATGTGCATAAGACTAAATCTTTATGCATAGAAATAACTATTAGACCGTAAGTCAACCTATGACATTTGTGATCTCAGTTGCTCCAGGAGAATGTGACGGAGCTGCAAGGTCACCAGTTGCTCCAGTCGGAGCACATCACTGGCTTGCCACTGCAGGAACTCTCAAAGGTGCTCCAGGTGGCAGCACCAGACGGTATTGACTGTCACACGCTGAAATGTATCGACCCTCTGCCAAGTCAACGTGGTCGGCGGCAGATCATACAGAAACCTGTCGGAAAGGTACAGCGACATTAATTCAACATACATATTCATTCTAAGCGTACAATATGCCTAAGACAAATTCTTAATGAAACATGCTTCTTTGACAACAAAAACGCGATCGCGCCGCCTAGTGGTGTAGTTTTACTGCTTCCATCAGCGTCATCCGCCAGGTGGAGACACCACATTTACTGTTTCCGTTGTAAATTAACGTGGCACAAATGACATTGCGTGCAATTCAAGCTGGGATGGCACATGGCAATATGCATTGTCCAAAAAATAAATCAATGTAACAGAACATTTATCGAAACTGCAAAGTTATAAACTCCCTTGCATGTCGCAGCATTGGTCTCACAAGTGATTGGTTTGCCCTTCAAAGCATCATATTTCCCTGCATCCAGGGCCCATTCGCCTGTGACAAATGTGACAAGGTGTTCCCGAGATGGAACCAGTTCCAGCGTCACATGAAGGGACACGACGATGACAAGCCTCACCGCTGCCCCAAATGTACGCAGACTTTCAACGTTGCCGAGAACCTCCAACTACACTTGGCCATCCACGAGCCGGACAACCCAGTGTGTCCCTCCTGCGGCAAGCATTTCTCCCGCATCGCCAGTCTCAAGGCTCATCTCATGCTGCACGAGAAGGAGGAGAATCTCATCTGTTCTGAGTGCGGCGATGAGTTCGGTGTTCAGGTACCTTGTCTAGTACCTTACTTACACTTACTTACTTAGTGAGAGAAGCAAAAACATCCATCCTTCAGATGGCAACGAAAACATCTGATCTTCAGAGTGTATTCTTCAAATTGTAACATGCATGCACACAAACACATGCACGTATGCATGCACGCATGCACACACGGGTCCCTGAAGTATTTTACACAATTTTGTATATCATTTGTGATTGTTGTAAATAATGGAAATAGGTGCCAATCAATCGGTGGACGGTTTATGAAGCTCGGAACGATCGCAGAAACACATGTAATGTTGTTATCTGTCTAGCATCCAGTTCGAACGCTTAACTTATAAAAACCCTTAATAACTATCTTTTTAGGAACCTGCAGATTTTTAGGAAAAAAGTTTAAATTTTTCATCTTGACAGTTCATTGGGGAATCCTTGAAAGTATGACACCTGTGATAGTTGTTTTTCCAACTCAGAATTTCTTGTAGTAAGCAGGATAATTCCCATTGTTTACATCTGATCTTGGTACAATGATCAGAAACCTGCTGAGATGTGTAGTGTGAGCGATTGTGATTGTAATGGTGTGTGATTTTGTGCCTCACAGAGCCAGCTCGACCGGCACATGGAGGAACACAGGGTGGAACACGAGGGTGTTCGCATGTACCCCTGCAAGCAGTGCACCCTCCAGTTCCCCAAACTGGTCCTCCTCAGAGAACACATGAAACAACATTACAAGATCAAGTACGTTGGCTGGCTCGCAAATAATGTCGTTTGTCGTCTTATTTGAAATTACCCAGCTAATTTCCATGTTTTTGTCCACTGCTGTGGTCAAGTAAGTTATGAGAAAACGTTAATGGTACAACATTTTCAACTCTTCTGTGAATGCACAACTTTTAGCACATTTTTGTTTCGGAAATTTATGGTCGGAAGGCTTCTCTTTACATGTTGCTAACAGTCCAATGCAAATCATCTTCAAAGATGTAAGTTGGCCATTCCTGAATGGTACCATAACATTGTCAATATGATATGGGAACATATACATCTTTCTTGAATATAATTTTATTTGCAATATATTTAGTTTAAACATAGGTGACTCTTCAACTTGCCAGAAATACAGCCTGAACATATCTGAAAAACAACATCATCATCGAATGTATGGGGATCGATTGACAGTAACCTTTGAAAGCCGTACAGAATTCGATTGGTGTTTTAATTGCAGACATGAAATGAAATGTTGAATTCTGCAGAACGTCGCTGTCACACAGAACCTACAAGCGTAACATCGACCGCACGTCATTTCTCTACAAATGTCAACACTGCAGCAAGAGCTTCCAGAAGCCTAGTCAACTTGAACGGCATGTTCGCATACATACAGGTGAGAGGAACTGAAAGTGAAAGCAATCACGTGCATCCATACAAGGATTGACACACAGTATAATTTGTCATGTGTGAATAGCTGACGATGTCACCTATGACCTGATCGTAGCAAGACTATCCTTGTTCATTGCTGTGACATGTGGCTCGGTGACCGGTGGCGTAATTGCTCCACTTCTAGGTGTAGGCTAAATAATTATACATAAAATAACTCTGGTTTGTGTAGATTAGGGTTGGTGTGAATGAACGGTGTGATTGATTAGTACATTATAATACTTACTAATGACAAGGTTTTATAACCACAGCAGTTATGCTACTATACATTGTATGATGATATTTGGGCTTTGTCTACCTGAGGGGGAGGTGACGCGTATGAGGCTCTGTCATAAGCCTGGCCTTGGGGAGTAGAGCCCACATTTCTCTTTCTTTTAACAATTTTATAAGCAATAAACGTCATTACTTTGGCCATCTTTCATCACTACTTTTGACTTGTGTTGGTGCTTGCATAAATGACTTTTTGTGTAATATTTAACAGTCTTCCCATTTTTTAACGACATAGTCACCACCATTGTTGCAGCAATGATACCACCTTTTGTAAATATAGTTTTAATACAAAACATATATATAATCTAAGGATTGTGGGAACTCGGTGTTACTACATGCCAGTTAAGTTTGTTCCATGCCATTTTCCATAACTTCAGGAAGCTTGGTGTCAGAGTCGTAGTTTGTTTCTTTCATAGCTGATCGGCCAGTATTTGTAGCATTCACACAAAATGTGTCCAAATATTTTTGCAAGATTTGATGCACATAAAAATGTCTGAAGAAAACGTCACAATTTTGTGTATCAGAAAAATGTGAAATTAATGTATACGAAACGTTTTACACTTGTTTGTATCCAGGTGAACGTCCATTCAAATGTCAAATCTGTAACAAAGCGTTCAACCAGAAGGGGGCTCTTCAGATCCACATGACGGGTCACACGGGTGAGAAACCTCACAGCTGCGACTTCTGTCCTGCGAGCTTCTCACAAAAGGGCAACTTGAGGGCACATATCCAGGTAGGAGAGTTCATGAGGTGCATGTCCAGAAACATAGGGGTGGGCACAAGTTTATCCGTCACTGCATGAGCACTGAATAATAATTTGTGAAATTTACAATTTAAGAAATGCTTTTTATGGAATGCATACATCCAGAAATGTTTTGTAGTATTGTGATATTGTTATAAAAATAGAAATGTTGCATTCACTGGTTACTCTTTGAAGCAATGTAGAACAAATTAATTGTACATTTTTCAGTTAGTGTGAGCAAACTCTTGGTAACTGATGCAGAACTACCTGTATTACAAAATATGTCTTGGAGTGATTTACCTCAACGGTGTAAAACAAATTATTTAAACCATGGAATCCTGCTGACTTAGCTACGAAAAATACCGTTTAATGATAAGATACGTTTCCCATGCAGCGAGTTCACACACACCCACGATCCAGCGACTCTCCCACGTTCCAGTGTGAAGAATGTAGTTGTGTCTTCCGCAAGCTCGGCAGTCTCAACGCACACATGAGTCGGGCTCACTCAGAACCACAGGTAACAACACGTCACACATCTAGTTGATAATAATACATACTTACGACTTTAATTTTAAATGTGTCTTGTAAGTCTACAACCTGTTTCATTTAGGTATTTTTAGCAGTATGTTGGGCTCATCACATTATAAACAAATAAAAGTAGTAGATAAAATCAAACTTGTAAACTTAAATTTTTTATATAACTGCAAATTCGGAGTACCACTGCAGACAACTGTACTGCAGTTGGTAAACAAAAGTTCTTGGCTCTGGCTTAATCTGGTAATGTGATTGCTTGGCTATGATATGCGTAGTGATATGTTGAACTGAAGTAGTTCAGGGTTTGATCAGGCACATAAGACAGAGCCTATTAAACACCTGCCTTGGCAATTACATAAATATTATTATGTAATTTATAAAGTTGCACAAACTGATATATATATACATACATACATATACATACATGGAGGATCTGTGACTCTGTAGCACTAAATATGTTCATATTGTTGTTCACATTTCTGTCAATTTCTTGCAGGAGCTGCCGAGTCAAGTTGACGGCCAGTTGATTGACAGTAAGAATGTCAAGGACGTCATTCAGCAACTCCTCGAGTTATCGGAGCAGGTGTCATCGAACGTAGAAGGTGCCACAAGCCAGGCAAACCAGGTGGGTGTCTCTCCTAAAACAGGTCAGTACCATAACAAGGAATGGTCTGATACATGAAATATTTATAATTTTTTGCAGATTGTTGTACTTGCACATGATCGTGCCTGTGTACTGTGTAGTTGTACGGGAGATAGGGTGTCGTGGTTGTGCTGCTTGTCTTTCCTTCCCCCTCAGTCTTCCTCTCTCCTACTGCCTATCATGCTTCTTATTCCATCCCTCTTGTTATCCCATTTTTACTACTGATTTCCATATCTCTCATGCCTTCCCTCTTGTTCCCTCATCTTTCTTATCATCTCCCTTTTCCCTCATTTCCTACCATCCCTCTTTTTCTGTCATCTCTTCTACCATCCCTTTTGTTCAGTCATCTCCTGCCATTCCTCTTGTTCCATCTCTCCTATATTCCATCTTATTCTCTCATATTTCCAACCACCAATCGTATTCTGTCATCTCTCCTACCATCCCATCCCTCTTGTTCTGTCATCTCTCCTACCATCCCATCCGTCTTATTCTGTCATCTCTCCTACCATCCCATCCGTCTTATTCTGTCATCTCACCTACCATCCCATCCCTTTTATTCTGTCATCTCTCCTACCATCCCATCCGTCTTATTCTGTCATCTCTCCTACCATCCCATCCCTTTTATTCTGTCATCTCTCCTACCATCCCATCCGTCTTATTCTGTCATCTCTCCTACCATCCCATCCCTTTTATTCTGTCATCTCTCCTACCATCCCATCCCTCTTGTTCTGTCATCTCTCCTATCATCCCATCCCTCTTGTTCTGTCATCTCACCTACCATCCCATCCCTCTTGTTCTGTCATCCCTCCTACCATCCCATCCCTCTTGTTCTGTCATCTCTCCTACCATCCCATCCCTCTTGTTCTGTCATCTCTCCTACCATCCCATCCCTCTTGTTCTGTCATCTCTCCTACCATCCCATCCCTCTTGTTCTGTCATCTCTCCTACCATCCCATCCCTCTTGTTCTGTCATCCCTCCTACCATCCCATCCCTCTTGTTCTGTCATCTCTCCTACCATCCCATCCGTCTTATTCTGTCATCTCTCCTACCATCCCATCCGTCTTATTCTGTCATCTCACCTACCATCCCATCCCTTTTATTCTGTCATCTCTCCTACCATCCCATCCGTCTTATTCTGTCATCTCTCCTACCATCCCATCCGTCTTGTTCTGTCATCTCTCCTACCATCCCATCCCTTTTATTCTGTCATCTCTCCTACCATCCCATCCCTCTTGTTCTGTCATCTCTCCTATCATCCCATCCCTCTTGTTCTGTCATCTCACCTACCATCCCATCCCTCTTGTTCTGTCATCCCTCCTACCATCCCATCCCTCTTGTTCTGTCATCTCTCCTACCATCCCATCCCTCTTGTTCTGTCATCTCTCCTACCATCCCATCCCTCTTGTTCTGTCATCTCTCCTACCATCCCATCCGTCTTATTCTGTCATCTCTCCTACCATCCCATCCGTCTTATTCTGTCATCTCACCTACCATCCCATCCCTTTTATTCTGTCATCTCTCCTACCATCCCATCCGTCTTATTCTGTCATCTCTCCTACCATCCCATCCCTTTTATTCTGTCATCTCTCCTACCATCCCATCCGTCTTATTCTGTCATCTCTCCTACCATCCCATCCCTTTTATTCTGTCATCTCTCCTACCATCCCATCCCTCTTGTTCTGTCATCTCTCCTATCATCCCATCCCTCTTGTTCTGTCATCTCACCTACCATCCCATCCCTCTTGTTCTGTCATCCCTCCTACCATCCCATCCCTCTTGTTCTGTCATCTCTCCTACCATCCCATCCCTCTTGTTCTGTCATCTCTCCTACCATCCCATCCCTCTTGTTCTGTCATCTCTCCTACCATCCCATCCCTCTTGTTCTGTCATCTCTCCTACCATCCCATCCCTCTTGTTCTGTCATCCCTCCTACCATCCCATCCCTCTTGTTCTGTCATCTCTCCTACCATCCCATCCGTCTTATTCTGTCATCTCTCCTACCATCCCATCCGTCTTGTTCTGTCATCTCACCTACCATCCCATCCCTCTTGTTCTGTCATCTCTCCTACCATCCCATCCCTCTTGTTCTGTCATCTCTCCTACCATCCCATCCCTCTTGTTCTGTCATCTCTCCTACCATCCCATCCCTCTTGTTCTGTCATCTCTCCTACCATCCCATCCGTCTTATTCTGTCATCTCTCCTACCATCCCATCCCTCTTGTTCTGTCATCTCTCCTACCATCCCATCCCTTTTATTCTGTCATCTCTCCTACCATCCCATCCCTCTTGTTCTGTCATCTCTCCTACCATCCCATCCCTCTTGTTCTGTCATCTCTTCTACCATCCCATCCGTCTTATTCTGTCATCTCTCCTACCATCCCATCCCTCTTGTTCTGTCATCTCTCCTACCATCCCATCCGTCTTATTCTGTCATCTCTCCTACCATCCCATCCCTCTTGTTCTGTCATCTCTCCTACCATCCCATCCGTCTTATTCTGTCATCTCTCCTACCATCCCATCCCTCTTGTTCTGTCATCTCTCCTACCATCCCATCCCTTTTATTCTGTCATCTCTCCTACCATCCCATCCCTCTTGTTCTGTCATCTCTCCTACCATCCCATCCCTCTTGTTCTGTCATCTCTTCTACCATCCCATCCGTCTTATTCTGTCATCTCTCCTACCATCCCATCCCTCTTGTTCTGTCATCTCTCCTACCATCCCATCCGTCTTATTCTGTCATCTCTCCTACCATCCCATCCCTCTTGTTCTGTCATCTCTCCTACCATCCCATCCGTCTTATTCTGTCATCTCTCCTACCATCCCATCCCTCTTGTTCTGTCATCTCTCCTACCATCCCATCCCTTTTATTCTGTCATCTCTCCTACCATCCCATCCCTCTTGTTCTGTCATCTCTCCTACCATCCCATCCCTCTTGTTCTGTCATCTCTTCTACCATCCCATCCGTCTTATTCTGTCATCTCTCCTACCATCCCATCCCTCTTGTTCTGTCATCTCTCCTACCATCCCATCCGTCTTATTCTGTCATCTCTCCTACCATCCCATCCCTCTTGTTCTGTCATCTCTCCTACCATCCCATCCGTCTTATTCTGTCATCTCTCCTACCATCCCATCCCTCTTGTTCTGTCATCTCTCCTACCATCCCATCCGTCTTATTCTGTCATCTCTCCTACCATCCCATCCCTCTTGTTCTGTCATCTCTCCTACCATCCCATCCGTCTTATTCTGTCATCTCTCCTACCATCCCATCCCTCTTGTTCTGTCATCTCTCCTACCATCCCATCCGTCTTATTCTGTCATCTCTCCTACCATCCCATCCCTCTTGTTCTGTCATCTCTCCTACCATCCCATCCCTTTTATTCTGTCATCTCTCCTACCATCCCATCCCTCTTGTTCTGTCATCTCTCCTACCATCCCATCCCTCTTGTTCTGTCATCTCTCCTACCATCCCATCCCTTTTATTCTGTCATCTCTCCTACCATCCCATCCCTCTTGTTCTGTCATCTCTCCTACCATCCCATCCCTCTTGTTCTGTCATCTCTCCTACCATCCCATCCCTCTTGTTCTGTCATCTCTCCTACCATCCCATCCCTCTTGTTCTGTCATCTCTCCTACCATCCCATCCCTCTTGTTCTGTCATCTCTCCTACCATCCCATCCCTTTTATTCTGTCATCTCTCCTACCATCCCATCCCTCTTGTTCTGTCATCTCTCCTACCATCCCATCCGTCTTATTCTGTCATCTCACCTACCATCCCATCCGTCTTATTCTGTCATCTCTCCTACCATCCCATCCGTCTTATTCTGTCATCTCTCCTACCATCCCATCCCTCTTGTTCTGTCATCTCTCCTACCATCCCATCCCTCTTGTTCTGTCATCTCTCCTACCATCCCATCCCTCTTGTTCTGTCATCTCTCCTACCATCCCATCCCTCTTGTTCTGTCATCTCTCCTACCATCCCATCCCTTTTATTCTGTCATCTCTCCTACCATCCCATCCCTCTTGTTCTGTCATCTCTCCTACCATCCCATCCGTCTTATTCTGTCATCTCACCTACCATCCCATCCCTCTTGTTCTGTCATCTCTTCTACCATCCCATCCCTCTTGTTCTGTCATCTCTTCTACCATCCCATCCATCTTATTCTGTCATCTCACCTACCATCCCATCCCTCTTGTTCTGTCATCTCTTCTACCATCCCATCCCTCTTGTTCTGTCATCTCTCCTACCATCCCATCCCTCTTGTTCTGTCATCTCTTCTACCATCCCATCCCTCTTGTTCTGTCATCTCTCCTACCATCCCATCCCTCTTGTTCTGTCATCTCTTCTACCATCCCATCCCTCTTGTTCTGTCATCTCTCCTACCATCCCATCCGTCTTATTCTGTCATCTCACCTACCATCCCATCCCTCTTGTTCTGTCATCTCTTCTACCATCCCATCCCTCTTGTTCTGTCATCTCTTCTACCATCCCATCCCTCTTGTTCTGTCATCTCTCCTACCATCCCATCCGTCTTATTCTGTCATCTCACCTACCATCCCATCCCTCTTGTTCTGTCATCTCTTCTACCATCCCATCCCTCTTGTTCTGTCATCTCTTCTACCATCCCATCCCTCTTGTTCTGTCATCTCTCCTACCATCCCATCCCTCTTGTTCTGTCATCTCTCCTACCATCCCATCCGTCTTATTCTGTCATCTCACCTACCATCCCATCCCTCTTGTTCTGTCATCTCTTCTACCATCCCATCCCTCTTGTTCTGTCATCTCTCCTACCATCCCATCCGTCTTATTCTGTCATCTCACCTACCATCCCATCCCTCTTGTTCTGTCATCTCTTCTACCATCCCATCCCTCTTGTTCTGTCATCTCTCCTACCATCCCATCCGTCTTATTCTGTCATCTCTCCTACCATCCCATCCCTCTTGTTCTGTCATCTCTTCTACCATCCCATCCCTCTTGTTCTGTCATCCCTCCTACCATCCCATCCCTCTTGTTCTGTCATCTCTTCTACCATCCCATCCCTCTTGTTCTGTCATCTCTTCTACCATCCCATCCCTCTTGTTCTGTCATCTCTCCTACCATCCCATCCCTCTTGTTCTGTCATCTCTTCTACCATCCCATCCGTCTTATTCTGTCATCTCACCTACCATCCCATCCCTCTTGTTCTGTCATCTCTCCTACCATCCCATCCCTCTTATTCTGTCATCTCTTCTACCATCCCATCCCTCTTGTTCTGTCATCTCTTCTACCATCCCATCCCTCTTGTTCTGTCATCTCTTCTACCATCCCATCCCTCTTGTTCTGTCATCTCTTCTACCATCCCATCCCTCTTGTTCTGTCATCTCACCTACCATCCCATCCCTCTTGTTCTGTCATCTCTCCTACCATCCCATCCCTCTTGTTCTGTCATCTCTCCTACCATCCCATCCCTCTTGTTCTGTCATCTCTTCTACCATCCCATCCCTCTTGTTCTGTCATCTCTTCTACCATCCCATCCCTCTTGTTCTGTCATCTCTTCTACCATCCCATCCCTCTTGTTCTGTCATCTCTCCTACCATCCCATCCCTCTTGTTCTGTCATCTCTCCTACCATCCCATCCCTCTTGTTCTGTCATCTCTTCTACCATCCCATCCCTCTTGTTCTGTCATCTCTTCTACCATCCCATCCCTCTTGTTCTGTCATCTCTCCTACCATCCCATCCCTCTTATTCTGTCATCTCACCTACCATCCCATCCCTCTTGTTCTGTCATCTCTCCTACCATCCCATCCCTCTTGTTCTGTCATCTCTCCTACCATCCCATCCCTCTTGTTCTGTCATCTCTTCTACCATCCCATCCCTCTTGTTCTGTCATCTCTTCTACCATCCCATCCCTCTTGTTCTGTCATCTCTCCTACCATCCCATCCCTCTTGTTCTGTCATCTCTCCTACCATCCCATCCCTCTTGTTCTGTCATCTCTTCTACCATCCCATCCCTCTTGTTCTGTCATCTCTTCTACCATCCCATCCGTCTTGTTCTGTCATCTCTTCTACCATCCCATCCGTCTTATTCTGTCATCTCACCTACCATCCCATCCCTCTTGTTCTGTCATCTCTTCTACCATCCCATCCCTCTTGTTCTGTCATCTCTTCTACCATCCCATCCCTCTTGTTCTGTCATCTCTCCTACCATCCCATCCCTCTTGTTCTGTCATCTCTTCTACCATCCCATCCCTCTTGTTCTGTCATCTCTCCTACCATCCCATCCCTCTTGTTCTGTCATCTCTTCTACCATCCCATCCCTCTTGTTCTGTCATCTCACCTACCATCCCATCCCTCTTGTTCTGTCATCTCTCCTACCATCCCATCCCTCTTGTTCTGTCATCTCTCCTACCATCCCATCCCTCTTGTTCTGTCATCTCTTCTACCATCCCATCCCTCTTGTTCTGTCATCTCTCCTACCATCCCATCCCTCTTGTTCTGTCATCCCTCCTACCATCCCATCCCTCTTGTTCTGTCATCTCTCCTACCATCCCATCCCTCTTGTTCTGTCATCTCTTCTACCATCCCATCCCTCTTGTTCTGTCATCTCTCCTACCATCCCATCCCTCTTGTTCTGTCATCTCTCCTACCATCCCATCCCTCTTGTTCTGTCATCTCTTCTACCATCCCATCCCTCTTGTTCTGTCATCTCTCCTACCATCCCATCCCTCTTGTTCTGTCATCCCTCCTACCATCCCATCCCTCTTGTTCTGTCATCTCTTCTACCATCCCATCCCTCTTGTTCTGTCATCCCTCCTACCATCCCATCCCTCTTGTTCTGTCATCTCTCCTACCATCCCATCCCTCTTGTTCTGTCATCCCTCCTACCATCCCATCCCTCTTGTTCTGTCATCTCACCTACCATCCCATCCCTCTTGTTCTGTCATCTCTTCTACCATCCCATCCCTCTTGTTCTGTCATCTCTTCTACCATCCCATCACTCTTGTTCTGTCATCCCTCCTACCATCCCATCCCTCTTGTTCTGTCATCTCACCTACCATCCCATCCCTCTTGTTCTGTCATCTCTCCTACCATCCCATCCATCTTGTTCTGTCATCCCTCCTACCATCCCATCCCTCTTGTTCTGTCATCTCTCCTACCATCCCATCCCCCTTGTTCTGTCTTCTCTCCTACCATCCCATCACTCTTGTTCTGTCATCCCTCCTACCATCCCATCCCTCTTGTTCTGTCATCTCTCCTACCATCCCATCCATCTTGTTCTGTCATCCCTCCTACCATCCCATCCCTCTTGTTCTGTCATCTCTCCTACCATCCCATCCCTCTTGTTCTGTCATCTCTCCTACCATCCCATCACTCTTGTTCTGTCATCTCTCCTACCATCCCATCCCTCTTGTTCTGTCATCCCTCCTACCATCCCATCCGTCTTGTTCTGTCATCTCTCCTACCATCCCATCCGTCTTGTTCTGTCATCTCTCCTACCATCCCATCCCTCTTGTTCTGTCATCCCTCCTACCATCCCATCCCTCTTGTTCTGTCATCTCTCCTACCATCCCATCCATCTTGTTCTGTCATCCCTCCTACCATCCCATCCCTCTTGTTCTGTCACCTCTCCTGTATTCCATCTTATTCCTTCACTTGTCCAGCCATCCATCTTGCTCCATCATCTTTCCTACCTCCTTCTTTCCCTTTCTCTGTCATCTCCTATCAATTCATTGCTCTCTCTACCACCCCTCTTGTTCATTGATCTCTCACAATTCTATGTTTTTTAGAATGGGACAATTGGGGACAGTGTGACATCAGACATCCTACAACAAGCGCTGGTCAACTCAGGACTGACCACCACGCATATCGAGAACGGTCAAGGTGATGGGGTCTCTAAGGGGGACACAAGCATCGCTGACGCAGTGTCCAGTGCGTCGATGACGGAAGCATTGATGAGCAACGTGGCTGGGTTCTCTCGTCTGGACGGCACAGTGTCCACCATGTCAATACACGACTCAGCCACGGGCCATGTGAAGAGACACATCATTAGAAAGGTGACTTACCTCGTCTGTCATACAGGACCCAGTTTCATGAAGCGTACTTAAGACGTCGTAGCGGGCGATAACCCACCGAAAGCCTAAAACATCGTAAAGTTGCGCTAGTTGCATTTCATGAGTCTGCTCCATACTTGCACTTAGCTGCACCATGTATTTAGTAGGCGTAACTTTATGCTAGTAGAAATATTTACGGTATGCTCCCGACACGCCCACTCTCAACAAAATTATTTTTAATATTTACACTGGATATCCATTACATTCATCATAGCTTCCCTTTTGCTATGCGAACAACAAACGCGGCAGCTAGCTAAAAAGAATAAGGTTGTTCAGACATAGCACAAATACAGGGATTCCCCACCGTGACCTAACTAGATCAATTCTAAGTCGATTTAGTGGCGTGAATGCTAAGTTGGTCTCATGAAACCGGCCGTAAACTGCATTGACTATTCGCTGTTAACTGCGACCAGTAGACCTCGTAATTGCGCGTAAAGTTACACAGCTTTATGAAACTGGGCCCAGGACTTGCATCATGTCATGGTTACCTGTAGATTTGTAAAGTTGGGTGATTTATATTTGGATATGCATGGGATGTGTGCTGTGTTAGCCATGGGCTGACACACGTCGCACATTGGGTGGGTGATGTGTCAACACATACAGATAACACAGCTAGACTAAATTAATTACATGTTAATTATGTATTGTAAGTTTCTCTAATGTATAACAAAATCTTGTAGAGGCTAACATTTGTGAATAAGTCCTGCTGATAAGATTGTAAAGAAAGAGACATGTGTTAGTCAACATTAATACTGTGTCCGTTGTGCTGTAAATACTTCAATGACTACATATTCCGATACTGTACATTTTCGGACAACAATTTTTGTTTATAAAACAGTAATTTTCTATAGTGTATATTTATGAGAATGACGATGGAGATATTTTCGTACACTTTTCTCAACTGCAAGAGATTCAGTGACTGTGGCATATCAACATACAGATGAGATCAACTAGTGTCCTTTCACACATGGTTTCTTTTTGGACACTTCAAAATACTTTTGGGTTATCTGTTTTTGGGCAGGTGTTAATTTAAGTGTCCAAATCTGCACGGTCACTGTAGTGACGCGGTCGCTGTAGTGACACTAGCTGTAGTGACGCAGTCACTGTAGTGACACTAGCTGTAGTGACACAGTCACTGTAGTGACACGGTCGCTGTGGTGACACGGTCACTGTAGTGTCACTTAGCTGTAGTGACACGGTCGCTGTAGTGACACTAGCTGTAGTGACACAGTCACTGTAGTGACACGGTCGCTGTGGTGACACGGTCACTGTAGTGTCACTTAGCTGTAGTGACACGGTCGCTGTAGTGACACTAGCTGTAGTGACACAGTCACTGTAGTGACACGTTCGCTTTGGTGAGATGGTCATTGTAGTGACACTGTCGCTGTAGTGACACTGTTACTGTAGTGACATGGTCGCTGTAGTGACACAGTCGCTGTGGTGACACGGTCACTGTAGTGACATGGTCGCTGTAGTGACACGGTCGCTGTAGTGATACAGTCGCTGCAGTGACGCGGTCACAGTAGTGACACAGTCGCTGTGGTGACACGGTCACTGTAGTGACATGGTCGCTGTAGTGACACAGTCGCTGTAGTGACCCGGTCGCTGTAGTGACAATAATATAATAATCATAATAATAATACTTTTTTTCTATAGCACTAATTCCCGCATGGCGGATTGATGCGCTGTACAAGACATAATTATGATAAATATATTAATAAATGTAAATTTTGGTTTTAAGATGTACACTAGAAAACCTTTGTATGATAAATTAAACTCTGTTTTAAACATGTATGGTACTAAACCTCTGTGAATTATATAAATTAATATAAAAAAGATGCACCTACATTTGTGGTAGATCAACGGCATCCGGTGGCACCAGTGCACCTACTGCACGAAGGAGTTCAAGAAGCCGAGTGACCTCGTGCGCCACATCCGCATCCACACCCACGAGAAGCCGTACAAGTGCGCCCAGTGCTACCGCTCCTTCGCGGTCAAGAGCACGCTGACGGCCCATGTGAAGACACACATGGGGCTGAAGGAGTTCAAGTGTCAGGTGTGCAACAAGATGTTCTCCACCCAGGGCAGTCTCAAGGTGCACGTCCGCCTCCACACAGGTACGCCAGGGGGCCTCGCTGTCGTAACACAACCAGTGGGGAACCGACAGGATCACCAGGGGGCGCTAATACGCAACTCTGGCCTGTGATGTAATCATGCTCCTTATGCACGCTGTTTATTTCTTTTTCAGTTCACTTTTGAACCCATTTAAATTACAGTTCTTATTCAAGTAAAGTAAAGGCAAGTTCTTATATAGCGCAGTATCCAGTCCTCAGGACCGTTCAAAGCGCTTTACACTTTTCTTCCCTGACAGACCTGTTCACTCAGACACCATCTTGGCTTCTGTGGGAAGCATCCAGCCATATGCTACAATTAATGCGCGAAGGCTGCTCGTACACATATCCACCACTGTCTATAGCCAGGTACTCATTTATTCAGCTGAGTGAACTGGAGCAATGTAGAGTTAAAAAACTTGCCCAAGGTTTTAGCACCGCAGCCATTATTAATACAAGAACTGGAATCTAGAAGGATTCATAGATAACTGGAAAAAAAAAAGAAATAAACAGTGCGCGTAAGGAGTGTGATTACATCACATTAAGACATATCTATTACGTGTGTTAACAATCTCTAGATATAATGAATGTATGCTGCGTAATGTGGTGCTGGCGGTTGACGGCACAAGACCCGAGTTGGGTAAAGGCTCTGCCTGGTTTATAGGTTCTGTAGGTTCCCAATTGATGTATGATTTTTTGTCAGTCATCGATTTTAAAAAGGTTGCGTTTTTAAATGTTAGCATTGTTGTTTATTGATATATTTATATATTGCATTATTATTATTAATTTATGATGAGGTACAGGTGTGAGGTAGGTAGTAGCCATACCCTCAATTTATCCACAAGCAGCTTGTAGCCATCTCGTTATTGTCTACCTGTGATTATTCCATCATATAGTTTTCTTCTGCCTTTTAGTTTTCCTTAACTTTTTCCTAAGCTTCTGAGTAATCGACTCGTGGACCTACTTTGAGATTTTCCAGAAACCCTGGTTTTATTATTAAGTTATTAATATATTTTATTATATATTTATTATTTTATTTAATCTATTTATTGCTGATAAATTTAGCTTATGAACTAGGACTTTTAGAAGCTTTATTTAATTACCTATTTATTATCATTTAACATTTTGTCTTTACGTGCAAGTGCAAACTGATTATGAATATTTTAAATATGTATGTGTTATGATGTATTTTTTGCGCCTCGGAGTGGAATGTTTTCTGGATATACGGTGTTTACAAATAATTTTTTTATTATAATTTTACTTATTAGAATTTAATGAAAGAAAAGGTAACACCAGCTTACAAGTGACAACATACACTATCTGATTACATTAAGTACACACACACTGACAGTACATGTTTAATGTCACCCCAACACACCTGTTCAGGTGCGCGACCGTTCGACTGTCCACACTGTGACAAAAAGTTCCGGACGTCTGGCCACCGCAAGAGTCACATCCAGTCTCACTTCCGAGAGAGCACGTTCAAGAAGCCGCGCCGAGTGATCCGACGGTCTCAGAAGCCCGACATCAACCTGCCCGACATACCACTGCAGGAACCCATTCTCATCACCGACACTGGTCAGTACAGTACTCAGTAGAGTGTGTCTGATTACCTCAGGTGGACAGTGGTTGGTTGATTTGTTTCCAGTACATTAGTTGATCACATTCTTGTGCGATCGGTGATCAATTAATTTATGTTAAAACAAACTTTTGATTTACTGTTACTGAACATCAAAGTCATAGCAGATGTACAAATATTGTGGGACAATATGAAAAATTGTCTGTGGTGGTTATTACAAATAAATGCCCAAATTTGTGTTCGGTTAACAAGGAATGCATACTAACCTCAGCTCCAACCAGTGTCTCCCTAGTGCTGCCACCTAGTAATCAATTTATTTCTAGAATGGCTGCATCCAACAGACTAGTTGTATAACCAATGTTCCTCAATCCATTTCGCTAGTCTGATGATGGATTATGAAAATGACACTAACTCCAGCATCACTGGTCAGTAGGGATCGTCCAGTGACTGGGGTTAACGGATTAACTATTTCTGTCTACATATTGTGGAAACGAAATGTGTTGTATTCACAGTTCAGTTTGTTTCTACTATAGTCTGGAAGATGAAATATGAGGTGTATTTGAAGGTGATTGTATATATTTTATTTGAATAGTATTTATTTATTGGGCAGCTGCGACAGTAGTGATCGGGTTTTTCTTTGTAACAGTCTTCTTGTCCGTTTGAATAATTTATAATTTATTTCTATACTAAATATTGTTATCTTATAATTATATGTATTCTAATAAACACTTGGAATTCTTACTTATATAGTATATATGTTTTACCTCAGTAAGATGTAGAATGGTTTTGCTTGATCTTGACAGATCTTTGACGTGTCTTCAGCACTGAGTTTGTGTGTTTCGTGCTGCAGGTCTCATACAACAGCCGCCCAAGAACGTGTTGTACCACCAGTACCTGGGGGAGGTGGCAGTCACCGACAGACCCTACAAGTGTGGCTTCTGTGCCCGCGGCTTCAAGAAGTCTAGTCACCTCAAACAACACATCCGCTCTCACACAGGTGGGTCACTTAGAAACACATCTGTCTTACACAGTAAGTAGGCATGTTGTTTTAGAATAATGCATGTGTACTTCCGTGCTTTTCAACCCCTCAGCAAATGCTAGAATTTATTCTTATTGGGGGAAAATATATTAACTGCGTGACGATCATGACAAGCAGTACCAGAAATGGAGGGCGATGCTGAGTTCGACTAGAAAACTGCATGGCAATTGATGCTATAAAGCCATGTAAATTGTCACGGTTTCAAAATGTTGACGCCTGCCAGTGAAACTTCAGTAGTATAACATGTGAACTACTGAAAAAAATTGCCGTTATTTGATAACATTGTTTTGCAGTATGCAGTTTAAATGTGCCTCTGTACTCGGGCGTATTCAGGTGTTTTGACCACGAAAGCGACTCGGGCATTCCGACCACGAGAGGGTTAAATTATAAAAAACATCTATCCCTGTTACATAACGACCACCTCTGTTACAGGGGAGAAGCCGTACAAATGCCTGCAGTGTCTCAAGTGTTTTGTATCGAGCGGCGTCCTCAAGTCGCACATCCGCACACACACGGGCGTCAAGACGTACAAGTGCCTCATCTGCGACACGATGTTCACGACGAACGGCTCGCTGAAGCGACACATGTCGACCCACAGCGAGGTGCGGCCGTTCATGTGTCCCTACTGCCAGAAGACCTTCAAGACGTCGGTGAACTGCAAGAAGCACATGAAGACACACAAGCAGGAGCTGGCCATCCAGGCCCTGCAGCAGCAACAGGAGGCTGACCTCGGGGGCGACCAGCCCCAAGAGGTCACCGATGCTGAGGTCACCATCGACACGGAGATCGCCGACGGCAGCGAGGGCATGGAGCCGGTGGAGAGCGCGAACGACGGCAGTGACGCCGTCGTCATGCAGGAAGTACAGGCGCAGATCGAGGTGGCGAATGCAGCTGAGCTGACACAGGTATGTTACGGCTCGTCTCATTGGTCGTTTCGGTGACTTCCTGTCGTTGTGAATAGAACGGGAGTGTGTGGGTGTAGGTGGGTAGGTGTGTGTGGTGTATGTGTGTGTGTCCATGCGTGCGTGCGTGCGTGCGTGCGTGCGTGCGTGCGTGCGTGCGTGCGTGCGTGCATATGTGTCATATATTGTAATGACTTGGGATATAGATTGGTATATATGTATATATATATATTTATATATATATATATATATTATATATAATATATATATATAATATATACACACATACACAAATTATATATACACGCACACATATATATATATATAGACATATATATTTCAGAAGTTTTTTAAACATATACATTTTTTCTTTTAGACTTGTATAATTCCATGTATGTTTTATTGTGACATGTGCACACACCTATGAGCTGATCCCAGAGATACAGCGTCCAAAGAAATGCTAGTAATAACAACTGTCATTTTGGCAGACACTGCAGGAGGTACATCTGGAACAGGACGGTCAAGACGGCTCACTCGGCCTGGGCACACATGACCTCAATGCAGGAGACGTTGGTCAGCAGACGGTCATCCAGGATGCCCTTGTGTCTGACGTCCAGCTGCAGAGTACCCTCAACCAACAGGTCAGACTGACATAAAGTTAAAAAAGTTTATTTATTTTTCCAATCTCTCAGTGTGGACATTAAAGTTAGTAAGTGACGGTTAAAGTAATTTGTATGGATGTATTTGTTATAAATCAGTTTTCTTGGTATTCGTTTTGCAGAGTATATATTGCTTTATCTGTGAGTTTAGCATTTCAAACCAGTTTTGCATGGTTCATATCCAGAACTCAACAAACTAGATAATGTTTTTGAGTCATCGTCTGTGTTAGTTATTATTCCAAGAACTGTACTTGACACGATTTCAATATGTTAAATTTATCTATTATTCCCTTGTCAAAAGTTCCCATTTTAATATTGTAATTCATCTTTGAATGGTCAGTGCGGCCACGTTTATGTTGCAAACAAGTGCTACTGTTATTTTTAGTGAAGCAAGCCTTGTGGTCAGTCCATGACCAGTGGTCATCATTTGTCTTGTAGTTGTTTGGACAGCAGACCTTCACCCAGAGTCTCCTCAATACGTCCAGTCAGTCGGCCTTTGCACAACTCCCCTACAACCACACCCAGTTTGGACTGCCCATTGAGGTAAGCCAGTCGTGACCAGCTCTTGGTGACATGTACCAGACATGTCATTTGTCAGTTGCACCTTGTTTATAACCAACAATGTATACAAAAAAGTCTGCCTCAGTGAGTAAGTATCCAAGTCACGAAACTATCCATAGAGGCAATATACTGGCAGTATTATGTAGTCCTAGCAGTGATCGTTATAGACGAGTTATACTGTAGTAATATTTGTTAACAATTTATTTTGTGGCGTTTTCATGAATTGTATATAATATTGGTGATTCCAAACCATTGTAATCTCAATAGCAGTTGTTAATTCAAATAATGAGATGGGTATAATGTTTTTGTGATAGTCCTCATATGGAGGTATGTTGTTTGATGGCTGTTTAACAAGATCAGTGTATCTTCGTGGAGGCAATGTAATATTTTGTGAAATGTCTCTAAACACACAGGAGACAGACAGACTGAGCTTACTTCATCCTCTGGTACTTTGTAGACTCAGTCCATCCAGGGCACGTTGGATGTTACCAACATGGGCAGTCTGGCCCAACAGAACAGTGGCTTGACCACACTGACCAGCACAAACATCCACAACATCCTCCAGACAAGGTGGGTGCTGCCTCTACTCACCAACCTGGGTGGAACGTTGTCTTGTGAAAAAAGGCCATTCTGTTGTTATATGGGCAATATTGCTATGTCAAAAGTCAACAGTAACGAGCGTGGCCGCAATCGGCTAGCTTGAAGCGTGGATAAAATCATAAAAATAATAGTTTTCAACAGTTTTGTTTAATTTTTGTTTTATTTGGTAGGAAATACATTTGTCTAAATGGCAAAATATATTAATCTGTGCCATCATTTTCTGGCAGCAGGATTAACTGTTCGTTTATTTTTCATATTTTGTTTCAATATCAGATAGAAATATCCTCATCTTTTTAGTATGTTATATATATATATATATATATATATATTATAATTTTATTATAATAAATTATTCCTTTAGTATTAAAATGATGCATCATTCATATTTTTATGACCAGTATTAGCAAAAGTTATGATTTGTATTGGAACAGTATTCTACAGAGGATTTTTCTTGGTCACATGCAGGGTTAAGACTGCCACACTAAATGTTAATGAAACAATGCAACGTATGCAGTAAATATTATTACCATAGATAGTGCGACTGTTTGTACTAGTGTCTTCATAGTAATACAATTTTGCCATTTCAAAATTGTAAGTAGTTCATCAAAATCACTTTTCCAAAAAAAAATTTGCATACATTTGACATACACCTGTAGTATGTGAGTACGCACACTTTGGCGTCTCTACAGAGAGCCAGAATCATTGGAGGAGGAGAAAGACCACGAGAACATCATCCAGCAGGAGATAGACGATGGCCGGCGCTCATACAAGTGTGGCTACTGCAATAAGGCCTTCAAGAAGTCTAGTCACCTGAAGCAACACATCCGCTCTCATACAGGTGGGTCACTTAGAAACACATCTGTCTTACACAGATGTGTCACTTAGAAACACATCCAATCACACACAGGTGTGTCACTTAGAAACACACCCACTAGAAGAAAGATGTAGCTAGTTTTTGTTAGTAGTCTCGTTTGGGATAGTCGGCTTTGTAACAAAATAGTTTAATAGTAACAATGATGAAAGTGTGGTTACTATTTTGTCCAGTTCTCATCTCAAGTATTGGCAACATATGTTGACATCAAACTAAAATTTAGTTCACATAGTTTACGCCCAGATATGTAAGTTGCATAATAAAGTAATAAATATTCATCTGATTGAGCAGTGAGTGATAATCATAGGTTTTCAGATAACATTACAAAACTATTTTAAGATACTTATGATATGTTAAAAATAAAAACCGCCACTTTGTAGCAGAAATGCAACACTGGTGTGCTTGTCATTAACCCCCACCCCTCCACTACACCATCTGTTAACCCTCGCCCCTCCACTACACCATCTGTTAACCCTACAGGAGAGAAGCCGTACAAGTGTGGCCAGTGCAGCCGCTACTTCGTGTCAATGGGAGTGCTGAAGGCCCACATCAAGACCCACACGGGCATGAAGGACTTCCGCTGCCACATCTGCCAGGCGACCTTCACCACCAACGGCTCCCTGACGCGCCACATGATGATCCACAGCTCTGTGAGGCCCTTCAAGTGTCCCTACTGCAGCGAGATGTTCGCCACGGCCGTCCGCTGCAAGCGACACATGAAGGTCCACCGAGAAGGCAGAGGTAGAGTCACACCTCACTGAACAGTAGTAATAATAATATATTTTTTATTAATTAATTAATTAAGATGATAAAACAATGTTGCATTGGCAGCAGTAGAGACTGTGATAGGTCAACGATTAATTTTATTGTGGCTGATTCAGATACTTGATGGAGGATGGAATGAAGGATTTAAGGGCTCGCTGTGTGTTTACTGTTGGCATTCTGTACCTCCTTCCAGAGGGGAGAAGGTCGTATTGGTCGTGTAAGGAGTGGATGGGGTCAGATAAGATTTTGGTTGCCATTTGCGGTGTTCTTGACTTGTACAATTACTCCAGACTGGTATCGGGTGTACAGCACATAGCGATTTTGCAATAAATTGTGTATATTCTGTTTAGTTTTTCTCTGTTTTTGACTGAGAGATTTCCCCACCAGCAAACAAGACCGAACGTTGTAACACTTTTTACAAATGAATCGTGGAACACAAATAAAATGTTTCTGTCTATGTGCAAGGCATTGAGTGTTCTCAGGAAGTACAATCTTTGCTGGCCTTTCTTATATAGATTCATAATATTATCATCTTAGTTTGTCTAATGACATTTTTATGTTTATATTGCATATATTATAGATATTCTTAGTGTGTTTTTTTACAGATATTTTATAATTTTCTTATCTGAGATTTTTTTAATGTTGCTTAGTTTAAAAAAATACTTAAAATTAGTCATACATATTAAAAATTTAGTATTATTATTTCTGACTTGTTTTGTTGATCAAACTTCTAAAGCACCTTTGAGCAGCTTAGACTGAAAAGAAAAATGTTTGTATTATATTATTATTAAACTGCTTTTTGTTGTCGTCAGAGTCGAAGGAGGACCCGGAGAAGCAGATGAAGCGGAGTCGCTCCGCCGTCATCCAGATCAGTGAGGAGCAGGCGGAGGAGCTCTGTAAGACTGTGCCCAACGAGACGATGTCCGTGTCGGAGAAGATCCTCATCGAGTCGGCCGCGGAGAAGGGCCGTGTGAGCATCGTGAAGGAGGAGGCGGTGTTTGTGGCGAAGGACGGCAAGTACCCCAACCAGTGCGCCAACTGTCCCAAGAGCTTCAAGAAGCCGAGCGACCTCGTGAGGCACATCCGCATACACACCGGGGAGAAGCCGTTCGCCTGCGATAAGTGTCACCGCACGTTTACGGTCAAGTCGACGCTCGACAGCCACCTGAAAACACACGCGCCAGGTGAGTGGATGGACACAAAAAAACAAGGGACATTTTAAAGGACATTTCTCACCCATTGCACGAATTCTACTATGTTGCACAATCTGGTTGTTAGGACGTTTCCGAAAGAACACGCATGAACCGTTATCGAAACACATTTCTTCCAACTTCTGTTAGGCTACTAAACGCAAAATCGGGAGGGGAAAATGATCGGGGAGGACACAATGGGGAGCACTACTTTCCTTACAACTTTGCACTGTCACTACTAAAGGTTAAAGGTTATTGTATTGTATGTACTCAGACGTTAAAGCAAAGATGCCTGCTTCCAGGTTGTATTTGTTTCATTTACTATTAAATTCTTATGACCATAATATGCACGTTGAAGGTGGTCACTTAGAGAAGGTCTAGGTTTGCAAAGTCCCAAAATACATTAATCTTTACAGCAGCTGGATTAGTTGCCACCATACATCACAGAGAAATTAATTTATAAGTTTGTGTCATCTAGGAGTTGAAACATGCATTAATAAAAATTGACGGTAATAGCACTTTTTGAGCATGACACGTATCGGTGAAGAAAGATGAGCCAATACTAAAGGCATGACAGTATTTTGTATACAAAACAATGTCGATTTACAGTGTACTATTCTGTAGGAGAGAAGACGTTCCACTGCCACGTGTGCAGCTCTGCCTTCTCCACCAAGGGCAGTCTGAAGGTTCACATGCGCCTACACACGGGCGCCAAGCCCTTCAAGTGCCCCCACTGCAGCCAGCGCTTCCGCACGTCCGGCCACCGCAAGAGCCACATCATGCAGCACCTGAAGCCGACCGCGCCGAAGAAACACCGCAAGTCTCACCGGACCCCCGTCGCCTCGGACGTCGTCCAGCAGATGCTGCAGTCCGACACGCAGGCTGACCAGGTCGTCGCCAACGGCAACCAGGTGATCAACCTCGTGCAGAACCAGAACGTGCTTCCCGTGTCGCTGTCGATCACCGACTCGTTCGGGAACGTGACGGACAGCGGAGTGACCGCCCAACTCCTCCAGGGCCTGGAGGGGGTCCAGCTTCAGTTGTCTGCCAATATAGGACAGAGCATCCAGATCACGGGGCTGGAGCCGAGCTCCATGCTCCAGACAGTACAGATCGATGCCGGCCTGCTCCAGCAGCTGCAGCAACAGGGTAACATCAATCTGACCATCAACCCCAATCTCATCAGCACCCCCACTGTCCAGGCGGCCGACCCGAACCTTGTCCAGAATATCCAGCAGGCGGCGTCCATCTCGGACACGGTCAACCCCAATGTCGTTATCCAGTCGTTTGCCATGGCGCCCGGTCAGTCGATCATGACCGCTGCCTCGGACAACGGGCAGGTGATGGACATGGCCGGGAATGTGACCGGTGTCCATCAGGAGGTGATGAATGACGGTCAGACGGTGGTGGGAACGCTGGCCTTGGACGGGATGATGATGGTGAAATCGCAGGAAGACGGCGAGGAGGAAGAGAGCAGTGGTCAGGAGGAGGAGGACGAGGAGGATGAGGTGCCTGAGGGGGTCAGTGAGGACCTGCAAGGGTTTGACGAGGGAGCGCTGGACGCCAACGGACTGAAGCCGGACGAACAGCAGCAGGCACTGCAGCTCTTGCAGCAACACACGTCACACAGGATGGACCTGACAGACCCCGGCCGCACGCACGTCTGTCCCGTAAGTCTCTTTACAGTCTCTCTTTACAGTCTCTCTGTCTCTCACCTCACCTGTCTGTGCTTTCTGTGTTTTCTTTTTTATTTCGTCTTTTTTTCCATCTGTTTTCTCTATAATCTCTCTCTGTCTCTTGCTCTATGCCTTCCTCCCTCACTCCATCCGTCCCTCCCTCCCTCCATGCTTCCTCTCTTTCTCTCTCCCTCCCTGTCCCTCTATGTCTCTCTCCCTCTCTTCCTTCACCCCGCCCTCCCTCCCTCTTCCTCCCTCCCTCTCTATGTCCCTGTCTTTGCCCTTCAACACTGATGCGTAACACTTTCCACTTACAGCTCGGTAGAAAACGAGTCATTGTCACATGACTCCATTCTTACAATGTGTTTCTATTCTTTAATGACGTCCTGAGTCAGTTATCAATTTTTTAAGGAAAAAGAATATATAATCTTATCTGGGCAAAGTTCAGTGATATCTCTCCGAGTTAGATACAACTGATTTTCACAAATGCACTCTAGTAAACAGTGTGCTTCCATGCATGCAAAGAATACCATCATGTGAAATTAGAAATGTTGAAAGTAACTGAGCATCTTGGGCCACAAGTTGGTAGTGTGTGTAATAGTGCTGGACATTGGTGACTACTTTGTGCCACAAACACCTTGCGTAGTTTACTTGTGTAATGAGGTCAAGGCTACAGGCAGCATGGGAAGTTGATGGTCTTATCAGATTTCTAAAAACAAAATAATCATGTTTTCCTTTGCAGTAGTTCATGGCAGTGTGCCACCCCCCCTTCTCCCTCACCTTCAGCCTCCGTCTCCCCTTCCCTCTCCACTTCACCTCTCCATATTTTCTGTGTCTCCCTCTATCGCCCTGTTCCTCGCTACCTCATTCTCTGCCTTCCTCTCCTCCCCTCACTCTCTGTGTCTCCCTCTATCTTCACCTCTTTCCTGCCTGATTCTCTGCCTCCCTCTCCTCCTCCCCTCACTCTCTGCATTGCCTTCTATCTCCACATCTCCCTCACTCTGCCTCCCTTTTCCATCTGCTTCACCTCAGTATTTTATTCGATATTACATCTCTGCTTTAAAATGGTTGATTATGTGTCCCTGGAGACGGTTTCAAAGTACACAATTTTTCTTACCATTTTTACATGTTTTTAAATTAAATAATTTTGTTTACCCATCTTTCTACTTATTCCCTGCTTCCATGTTTTCCCTCACAGTTTGTTTATTTTTGATTTTAGTGTATCTATCATTCTGTTTCAATTTCCCATCCGTTTTCCATTTGTTTTTATTATCCTGAAATTATGTCATATGCTATAAACAATATATAACACATTTCCCAATTATGTGTTAACTTTGAAGCAGAATAAAATGTTCAGTTCAACAGTTCGCTCTTTACAGAAAGCACTGTGTTCTTGCTCAAGTCTCTGAACAACGAGCTGAGATCATTCCAAGGAAAGGTGTAACCCAACTGATGTCTACTGTTTGAATGCTGCCATCATGGCATCACGTCTAAGGCCACTGTTGTGTAAATAAACTGTTTCCTCCCAAACAAATGCCAACAACAACAGCAAATGGTTTATTAAAATGTGTTTGGTGTTTGGGTAGTTATTACATTATAACATATACTGTTTGTGCTGCATAATATGATTTTATTAATGAAAACTCTCCTCTTGATGTACTCTACCACCAAACGCGTTGGGATAAATTGCTAACAGTAACTGTCAAGAGGGTCACGGTTTAAATTCTCTTGGTGCTATTTTAAAGCTTCTCCAATTTGATTTATTCCACATTGCCTCACTTAATGAGTTGTATTAAATTAAGACTTGCTTATAGACAGCAGTGGACATATACATTATGTTTTAACTCTTCCTAAATTGTACTTTTAATATAGGAAACACCATTTTTGGGGGGGGGGGGATTAACTTAAATGTAGGATCGAGATTACCATTCATATAAAAGAAATACATAGTGCAGTTGTTTTTCTCTAGTTTCATTCTAAGCCACAATCCATAACAAGAATATACAAAAAAGATATCCTTGTAAAGAAAATAGAAAAACATTTAAATCCAAATTCCAAACAGCCAAAGGTCCCAAACAAAAACCCTGAGCCTTCTTTTCCTATTTAAGTCCTATTTGGGGGATAGACCTCTAGTCACCTGACTATAAAACTAGCCCTGTCATCTGGTGAAAACATCCCTCAGTGGTGCCATCTTGTGGATATCCCACTAACCTCATTGTGGCTCTGCGAAAATTACACGAATGAACAGAGTGACGTCATAGCAATTGCAGCATGGTTGGCCCGAGGATTTGAGTTGATTTCAGATTGGCTAAATAGGTCTCTTAGACCATAAAAGCACTTTGTATATGGTCTAGATAGATGGATACATTACCATGTAAGACCTTAGTTGTACCTTTTTACCATCTTCCCAATCCCATCTGTCCTCCAATCTAGTACAACTTGGGCCCCTCCCCTGGGTCACTTGACAAAGAAGAAACGCTAGCACAAATCATTAGACACATCATCAGGAATGAACGCACGAAGCATCCCTCGCAATAGTGACGAATGACGCCTGTGATAGTAAGCCCATTAGCCTTAAGCCAGAGCTCACCAGGTGGCTCCACTAGACCGGGCATGATTCACTGGGGACGGGAGCGTGCACTTGACGCAGTGATGTATGCGAGGTGACAGAACAGATTTGTGAGAAAAAGATTCACGGACACCATCCAGCTGAGTCTCACTGCCTTTGTCTGGCTGCTGGCAGTGATGTCATCATTATGATGTCTTCGGCTGCCAGTGGCCGGCACAGACGTGTAGTTTGCAATGCCGATTACATCTCCCACTCAGTCACGCAAGCGTGCATTCGCAAAGACGTACGCTGCCTGACTGCGTCGCTAAACTCCCATCACCAGACGAATCAGTCAGTGTCGACAGATGCGTTCTGTGTTCGGGTTTTTGTGATGCGGGTTTCGTCAGACATGTTATCGAAACATGGAGCCGTAAATGAGTCAGGTTTCGTCGAGTGGGATCACACTTAATAGGACAGCGATCCCTGGGATAAATCAGTCGTTCACACCACTTGCTTGGTCGGCCAGTGAGTACACAGGCACATGTGGTCAGTCCAGTCTACGGGTGCATTCGTACAACAACACGATCGTAAAGTAACACCATAACTGGCATGACGGCAGAAGAGTGAAAGAAGATCGCCACGGCAACTGATGAGAGAGCTTGACGGATGATGCGGTATTAGCGCGGTGTCAGAGACGGATGGGGGATGGTCTGGTGGAAACTGTCAGACAACTGGAGACTGATCTGACGGCCAGCTACATTCGTCCTGTCGCCATCCCCCATCAACATCCCCTGCGTCATCATCATCACTCTTACGCACCGCACTATATTGCAGGCATGTCAAGAACCCCAATGAAGCTGTCGGAACATGCCCCACGTCTGCCAGTCTATTAATGTGCCGTCACTCGATTCAGCGAGGTCACAAGCTTGATATGTCTCGATTTTATTCCCAGTATTGTAGATGAAATTGTACCGTTGTGTGATTTAGCGGACAGGATAGATTGTCATGCCTCTTGACAAAGTGGTGTTAGTTTACACAACTGAGTTTCACTGCGTGTTTGGGTATGAATGTGACATGCATTGTTTAATTGATCAATGTCAACAGCTTTCAGGTATGACCTTTGTATCTTTGATGCTATTGTCATATCATACCAAACACCGAACTAATACCTGTCTCATCAGTCAGTTTACATCTAGTTCTGTGTTTGACAGCAGGTGGCACTGCTTTTCATCTCACTTTAGTATGATTATTCTTATATCCTTTCCAGATAAATCCCCCAAGATAGTTCCTAAAAAGTAAATAAGATGTGGGATAGTTTACACAATATATTGGCAGTTTGGGTGTGCTTATGCATGCTGTCAGTATTTATTGGTAAGGTGGCATATTAGCAACAGGTTAAAAAGTGTTAGCTCTGTTTTGTTGATTTAGGATATGTTTATGAAAGTTTCTTGTAGAAATAACATCCATTGTCACGCAAAGAAAACGGTTTTTTTAGGCATAAAAAAATCTTTGGAACACCAGTAAGGGGGATTTTTTGTGTTATTGTTTTGGTCTGACTGACTAATACCATCATTCTGTAGTAACAGTACTTCACATGTACTTATATTTCTTCAAATAACTAGGATAATCTCTCACTTAAAGTTGGTGCCTATAATATAGAAATATCTTTCAACTATGGTCAAGTTCTAGACTTTTTAAACACTGGCAGCAGATTGCAAAAAAACATAAGGTTCTGTAAAAAAAATTCAACAAACTAATCCCCAAATAAATGAGTTTTACTGACACATGGAAAATAACGAAGAGATCAAGTAAGAAAGGGAGGGAGGAATCACGATCACGAAAGAATTCCAACTAACCCAGTCTTTTGCCAAGAAACTTGTATAAATACAAGTTTGACATATCAATTTAAGATGTGAAATACAGAGTGATTACAGAGTATCGAAAGTGTCGTAGGTGATAAGGAAAAAAAGCCGTTCGGGTGAATAGGGTGTGGGAAAGGGACAGATTCTGCCCACCAGGGCAGGGCATAACCCCTCCCAGACACACCTCGAAGCCAAGGTCTCACATCACAGTGATAAAAAGACAATTTATAGACAAGAGAATTTAGGTGCCTGTTGTTCTACTTGCTGGTTTGATTTAGCATGTGTGTGTGTGTGTGTGCTCTCATCTCTCTGTTTACTTGGTGTGATTCAGCCAGTCAACTCTAGACTGGCCGTTGTAGTGGCAAACATCCTCTTATCAGACAAAACACTGTTACGCTGCTCGTGAAGTGAAGTCGTTCCAAATATCAAAGTACATCGTGGACGAAACTGCCTTTCGTTTGCCTGCCGCAAGCGAGAATATTTGATATTATGTTTGTGCTTGATTATGAATAGTTAAATTATTGGGTGATTAAATTATTGTTTTGATCTGTTGAGCCAGTTGTCTAACAAAGAAATGTACAGATTGGTGCAGTTGACATCACATTTTGGAGTAATGTTGTTGTGCTTGCAGCATACTTGATATCTGAATGGCTAAATGAATTAAAACATTTACAAAGTTATAAATAAAATGTTACTTTAGGTTTGTTAATTGTAATATTTGATTGAAATATGGCAATAACATGGATTGATTTGGTGGCAACGTTAAATATAGTGTTCCTTGATCTACAATTTCTATGAAATGTTGTTTACGCTTTTAATTTTTTTTTTTATATAAATTTACGTTGTTATAAATGTATGTTCATAATAGTACAATTTTGACATTATGCAGAAACATCAAAATCATGCAGCGTAATTCATTACGATTTAAAAATATATCTGTCTGTACCACACTGTACATGCGGTAATTCAGGATGGAAATTTAAAATAATATGTACCAGCTGTGCTTTTGTGTAGGTGGTTATAATATATAAGAACTACATTAAGTTATTAGTTGCATAATGCATCTAGAAGCCGGAATGATATAACATGTACGATAGTGACATAGTGTGGGACAGCTTGTTTTAAGTGCTCGCTAAATTATGCAGCATCAACCGTAAATTGTCTCTCTTGAATGATCTTACGCCAGCAGTAGATGAAGAAGCTCCACTAAGTGATATACATTCTGTCATTCATCTTCTCAAGCAAGGCGTGGTGCCATAAGTTTGCACAGTCGGAAAACGTAATGATTCATGTTGGTTTAAACCACGACAAAAATACACTGCGTCGGACTTGCAATTTGGAGCAGTCCCACCACGCTGCCTGCTTGTGATAGCCATAACGGCATCAGTGTGCATTAGTACGTGTTCCACCCAGTAGGTGGCAGCACTGACACACTGGTTCCCAGCAGCGTGTAATGCCATCCAAACCACGCACACCAATCTGTGGCGCTGTATTATTTTGGGACCGAATTGATACCACACACACACACACACACACACACACACACACACACACACACACACACACACACACACACACACACACACACACACACACACACACACACACACACACACACACACACACACACACACACACACACACACACACACACACACACACACACACACACACACACACACACACACACACACACACACACACACACACACACACACACACACACACACACACACACACACACACACACACACACACACACACACACACACACACACACACACACACACACACACACACACACACACACACACACACACACACACACACACACACACACACACACACACACACACACACACACACACACACACACACACACACACACACACACACACACACACACACACACACACACACACACACACACACACACACACACACACACACACACACACACACACACACACACACACACACACACACACACACACACACACACACACACACACACACACACACACACACACACACACACACACACACACACACACACACACACACACACACACACACACACACACACACACACACACACACACACACACACACACACACACACACACACACACACACACACACACACACACACACACACACACACACACACACACACACACACACACACACACACACACACACGGGTGTTGGCTTTGACTAACGGACAGCTAATTAGTTTTGCTACAAATACCGGATAGCACACATAAATTAGCCTGGTCAGTGTGGAGGTATTCAGTGTCCCGAGAAGTCGGTGGTCAAGTGTTCTGTCTCTGTCACCGGCAGTGACAGGACATGTTCAGCCTGAGAGCTGCTGTCACCCCGTGACAGAGCACTCATTCATGCGGCACTTGAGCACATACAACTGCCCTGTTTACAAGTTCTGGCTGACACGCTGGCCGTGACAGCCGGATACAGACGCCCACACAAAACCCACTTGATTGATGCCCCTCGACAGCTGTCGGGAAGTGACGTGTCGCAGTGTCTGTTTGTCGGATGACTGACTCTCGCTGGGATCGGCAGCGATCACTTAGAGAAATTTGCCTAATACGTCCATCACTCATGGCATGGGACAGCTGTTTCAGCATTACAACTATCTCTCCCCCCCTCCAGCACGCAATATGAATGGCCGGATGGACACCTCTGTATCTTTATATTGAAATTAGTGCAGGTGATTGATGCGGGTTCACTTCAGAACAGGTGTCCAGCGACAGCGAAAGAAACGCTGCTCACTTCCTGCACAACAGCCGACACATTTCGTGTTGTTTTTTGTCATTATTTTACGTTGTCAGAAAGATTAAATTGATAACAATATTGCCATCTGAACTAAGGTGTTGCGACCAGTGTATATATAGACAGGGAATTAATTCCCTTCATTGTGAAGTAGTGCCATTTTTTAGCCGTGTGTAGACGTCCTAACTGCATCAGTGCTGGCGGCAGTAACCGTCAAACAGTTTGTTCCTCTCATTTAGTATCCCCTCGAGATAAAAGCCGTCTTTCTTCACCGCTACATCAAATTAAAATATTTTTAGCCATCCGTTATCAGTTATCAAGAAATCTGTCTGTCAGTGGAAGCTGCGACCTTCATGTCACGGTTGTTTTTGTCGCAATATACAGTGGTCGTATGTCAATTGTCAGACGGCGAGCGGAATAGAGCATGATAAATCCGCGTATTTTCAGACGGATGTTAATACCGTGTGAAGCATGAAGAGCATCTCCGAAATTTATGTCAGTGCTGGTGTGCTTATTGCCTCAGTAAATCAGCCCCAGAGAATTCATAACGGATAATTTATACCTGGCAGCGCACCATAAATCTGCTCATGCGGAAACGTTAATCTGCGCGGGGCATGTCATTACGGGTGCTAGTTTTATCATTTGTCGGAATTCTTTTCATCTGACTTTCTTTCCTGCGGCTTGCACCGGTTGATGGATGCGCGGTGCTATTGAGACATGTCAGTCTTTCGTTAAACTGACGTCTTCTCCAGCCACGCAGGCTGCTGTCTCCTGCGTTTATCTTACTAATACCTTTCTGCAAGTGACTGTCAGATCAACAGCTTTTTGTCTGGCTTGCATGGTGTGTGTGGGGGGGTGTTGGTTTTCTTCCGTTTGCCCTATATCTGTTTAGCCAGTCAAATAAAACGTATTATAGCGATTAAAAATTATTGAAGTTTACAGTGTGTGTGTCATGACTCACTAGGTGGCAGCACTGTGTTGGCGTCCACCAGGTTAGGACATCCATGACATAATGCAGTATACGGAAACAGTGTCTCATGACACAGAGCTGTCTATTGACAGACAAAAGACAGACTGTCGTGATGTGTCTGCTGTGACATCTAATGTGCTTTATCAGCGGGTTGTTTGCGTTCGGATGTCTGTCTTTGTCCGTTATGATGTTGCACTAACCTGCAGATGACGATGTATGACACATGTCTGGCATATCTTTGGGTGTCACCAATCTTTTGTGAGTGTAGGATGTCGTAAATAAAGTTACAGGGTGAGAGAGAGAGAGAGAGAGAGGTAAATAAAGTTACAGGGTGAGAGAGAGAGAGAGAGAGAGAGAGGGAGAGAGAGAGAGAGAGAGAGAGAGAGAGAGAGAGAGAGGTAAATAAAGTTACAGGGTGAGAGAGAGAGAGAGAGAGAGAGAGAGAGAGAGAGAGAGAGAGAGAGAGAGAGAGAGGTAAATAAAGTTACAGGGTGAGAGAGAGAGACAGAGACAGAGAGAGACAGAGGAGAGAGACAGAGGAGAGAGAGAGAGGGGAAAGGAGAGAGGGAGAGAGGGGAAAGGAGAGAGGGAGAGAGAGGAGAGAGAGGAGAGAGGTGAAATCACTAAAAATTTAAAACAACAACAGCTTCAGTGCATTACTTTGCTTAAAAGTCAGATATAAATCTTATGCTAAAAATGTACAAACCTGTTAGACTTTCTTTGGAATATTCATCATACCTACCAGGGTGGTAATCATCTTTGTCATAATCGTCAGACTATTTAATTATTCATACTTAATTATCAATGTAACTGTGTCCGAGTCTGACATCAGTATGATTTCCCACCCTAACCCAACTTTTTTCCCATTCAATTTTTTCTGTTACTTTGTTTCTGCAGAAATTTGTGCATGATCTGGTAATTTGTTCACGTAACAAAAACTGGTTATTATTGATTGATTTGAACCAGACTTCATTTGATGATAGAGTATGCCATAAAGTATACCCTAACAATCACATAGGTCACATTAAGATCCACACATAATGGTACAAATTTCTTTTCAAAAGTTGCATAACTTTTATAAATTGTTTTCTGGATTTAACTGTTTATTATTAATCAATTTGAACTAGACGTAACATTTCTGATGATAGTGGATGTCATTAATTGTACCTCGGCAATCACAGGGGACACTTTAAGAATCACACGTAATGTTACAAATCTTTTTTCAAAAGTTGCATAACTTTTACAGACTTTTTTCTGGATTTACCACTGGGTGGTATGCGTCAGGAAGACATGACTTAGCATTTTAGAAAAGAAGACTGATAGACCACTAACTGCATTCACAAGCTGTAATGTAGCCAGTTATATTCCTGTCAGGTAGTGCTTATTTTAGTACCATTTATCAGTTTATGTTTTTGACAGCCGTGTCAATGTTTCATGAGGACTCTGTAAGGTGTAACGCATCTGCCGCAGATTGTGCCTCTTTTATTATGAACAGGGAGGATTTCAATTAATATTGGACTTTTTCGCAAACGGGATGGCATATGCTTTTAGTGTTGAGTGAATGTTGACACTTGAGATGTTTACGATTACAGTCCCTAAGTTAGGACATACAAGTTTGACAGTTGATGTCAGCTGATTAAAAGTGAAAAACACCTGGGTAGTGCCTTTTGTCCATAATGTATCAGTTCATCAAAGGAGAGACAGACAGACAGAGAGACAGACAGACAGACAGACGCGAGAGAGAGCGAGTGAGAGAGAGAGAGAGAGAGACAACATAGTGAGACACAGGGACAACATAGAGAGACATAGAGAGACAGAGAGAGAGAGAGAGAGACAGAGAGAGACAGAGAGAGACAGAGAGAGACAGACAGAGAGAGATTTTCAAAACAAATCTAAACAGCTGACAGGTTTTAAATCATTGCATCCTGACAATTGTTGGAACAAGTTGAACATGAGGGAACTGTTTAAGAAAGTGCTAAATTGATGTGGTTTTGTTGTGTTTGTTGGTAGATGTGTCATAAGGCCTTCAAGCGGGCAGGCCACCTGAAGGAGCACCAGCAGACCCACACCCCGGGCGAGGGCGTGCGACTCAAGGCCACGCCCCACAAGTGCCCTGAGTGTGACAAGGCCTTCCAGAAACGTAGTCAGCTGGAGAGGCACCATCGCATTCACACAGGTAATCCCCATTGTTCTAGAGGAACATTCGTCAAGATAATCCGCAAACACTGTTCTATTTTCTTTCTCCCAGATACTGGACTGGGCCCTTTGCAGGGCGTTTAAAGTCCAACGAGAATTTGTGAGTCCACTACAGGTTACATATTTACCCCCTCCCCTGTGTGGGGTCTTTTACTGCCCCTGGCACAGACAGTTTTAGACACCAGATAGAAGGGACCACCGGCTTTATGCAGAAGCAAATTATTGCCAGTCACACATGTTTTGGTGGACGCATGGATGTTAACTGTTAAGCCAGAACTTTTACAAACTTTCAAATATGCCTGATGACCTGAAATGGGCTACAAACACATATCACACCATTTTACATATTCACTTTCAAGGCATAACTAACAATATCTATGGTTTTGGAAGACATTTTTTTGCTCCATTTGTTTACATTCCACCACCCGTCCACCCATATTTCTGCCTGTCCATATTCGTTTTTACCCATCCAAATGATGGGTGGATGGGTCTCTACATAAAGCTATGGTAAAGATAATCTGCAAATACTGTTCATTGTTTGATTTATCAAATTTGTTAAATAATATAACGTTAAATCATGTCATTAATTTTCCCATTCTTCCACTGTCTGCCTGTCTCCCTTTACTCTTGGCTTCCCGCTGCCTGGCGATAGCTGTCCATTCCCTCTCTTTCCTGTTGTACTATTTTTATATAATATAAAGTAGAACTTCACTATTTATGTCACCCGTTGGGACTCCGGCAAAAAACAACATGATAAGCAAAGCGCCGCATCAAAGGAAAATGTGTATCAGTGTATGAAGATATATATGATATCTTAGGATGACTAACTATGAGGTAGCTTTTTTACCAAGTTGACTGCATTTATTCTCTAATGTATTCCTTTCTTTTTTCAGTTTAATTATAAACCTTTTTCTTTGTTGATGATATCAGATGGTATGTGTTTATTTTTAACGTTATTTCAGTTGGTGCCATAAATATGTAATTTAGTATCTTAAACATTTTTGCTCAATTATTACAGAATACACCAGGGTGTGGGTAGGATAACACTGTCTATCATAAAAACATTGTTGTTTCTAATCATGAACTAATAGCTACTTTCGTAATGTGTCACTTATCACGACTCAACAGTATCTAAAACCTATCTGTGCTTTCTTAATGTGTCACTTAGCAGGCTGCTGGCTTATTTACACTGTCACTTATTTCCACAAGTAACATAATTGGTTTCATAATGAAGTCCTAATGCTTCTTCACTTTCCTTTTCCTTCACTTAGTGGGGTCTTCCTGAAAGAACTGCAAAAAGGCATATTATTCATGCTCATAATTGTGTGCAGTTGTATGCGAACTGAGAGGATTGCATTAGAAGCTGTAACAGGAATGATCGAAACAGTTGTGTTTCTATTCAGCTCTACTCACACGGAACACACTGACTTGACATTTCACAGCTTCTCATTGAGAAAGGCAACAAAACAAATCAAAGTTCATCACCCGTCGCCCCTAGAAGTAGTGCACTTTAGTCCATCGTGGCTGGTGCCGTTGTCTCCGAGTGCCTCTCACAGAGCCCTGTGTGTGTATCCACCCATAGTCAACTGCACAAAAAACCGCCATCAATTTGGTTTATTATAAACTCACACCCACTAACTCATGTCGAGACAGACGGGTGTAGTGCGATATTTATTGAAATGTTTACTACAAGAACAGCAGTCTCACAGAGAGACACTGGACACATCCGTCTTGCGTCTGCCGCCTCTTGGCCGGCACGCAACAGCACGGCACCCCCCATGGAGCCAGGGTGTGAAAACGTAGATACACCAGTGGCTGGGTGTGAAAGTGTAGATACACCAGGATTCTGCTAAGTGACAGGTGTAAAAGTGTAGATGTGCTAAGTGACAATGTGTGGAAATGTATGTACACTAAATGTCAGTTGGGAGGAGGATGGTATAGATGCATTAGGATCCAGGCATGGTTCACAAAGTGCCAGGGAAAGCCACACCAGCATCTACAGGTTGTGAACATGTTGACACACGCGATCTGAAAGTGTAGACAATCAGGACCCTCCCTGCTAAGTGACATTGGGGAAGTGTAGCAACGTCAAAACCAATCTGACGGACAAATTGTAGGCATAATGTGACCATTCACTCACAGTTGTCTAATTATATGTGTGACTATATTTTTTTAAATTCATTTTGTAATTTAATATTAATTACGTAAAATAAATTATATTTACATTTCCTAAAATTTGTAAGCAATATAGTGATGGTGTTTTATTTGGGATATGTCTTAGACATTGTTACATTTGTGTTTTGGCATGGTTGATGGCAAGTGTTACATTGTAATAATACAATAATCTAGAAAATGTGCCCCATAAACTTGACGTTCTTCAGTGTCTCCTGAAAATATGACCCTCTACTAACAATTTGAAGATGCTCCTGTATGATGTTACATACAAACCAACAATGGTATAAAAAAGCAACTAAAATAAACAACAAAATGTTAATTGTAAGGCTGTTATTTTTTTATTATGCAGAATAATGAGACTTGAAAGATATAATATGACAACACATATTTAAAGTTTGGCATTCCATTTTGGGGATTCCATCTAAATCAGGCACGGTGGTATAGGAATTAAAACAGGCGTGGCATTTAATTTGAAAGACCATGATAGGTAAGCAATATAGCTGTGACAGCTGAGAGACTTTGATGTTGGTAGGTGTCCATTTGTCCTACACCTCGAGAAGTGACTGATGTCACTTGGGTCGAAGTCTCCGTCTCCAGCCTATTGTTTTATCAATAGGCCTATTCTACATCTCTGTTGATGCTCATTACATCACACCACAGTGTGTGAACCGCTCTTAAAAGTGCCCAATAAATTTATGCAGTCTGACTCTTCTTATGTATGCGTCTGTCTTCTATTGCCTCCACGTCTGTAGGTGGCCGTTATGTATATTATGCGTGATGGCACACCTTATTGACGGTTGGCGAGTAATGCGGCTGATGTAGGCACGCTCGTAAACATTTTCTGATGTCCTTTCATCAGCAGAAAGAATAATTACGTTTCGCCGAGGGACACATATCACACGAACGACGCCGTCTGTTTCAATGTAACGACGCCCCGTTCCCAGAATGCTAGCAACAATGGCACGCTTCCGATGACCTATGCTTCTCGCCGGACTCGAGTTATAAAACATCCTGATAACATAGTTTGTGTGATGAACACTTCCATTTTATAATCTATCCGCTTTCTAGATTGTCCGGCAAACGGCCGTAAATTGCGACGGAAAGGTAGCCGTTTCCTTTCGCCCGCGATCCTGACAGATTTATGTCCGGATTCAAGAAACGCACTTCTATAGATATGCTAAACCGGTTGGATGAATGTGGCCCGCCGACATGCTAGCTGTCCTTTTCTGGATTGTTTCTCCAGTGGATGTATGTGTTGCTGACGGTCGGCCTGGCTAGAAGGGCCTATTTGGCCACATTAATTACATCTGCAATGAACGCATACCTGTGTAATGTTTACATCTGTTAGGTCGTTGACTTCCTGTGCCATTCTTACGGTGCACCAAGGAACGGTTTTGTCCAGATACCTGCTTACTGTTTCCATCATCTGGCGCGTGTGCACGGCTTGTTCGTGGTCAACTTCGGCTTGTTCGTGGTCAACCACATGGTTGTTGAACCACAAACCGTCGCCATAGCCGTGCAAACTGGCTCATTTACAGGCCTCAGTACATACCTGATGTAAGGCTAGACAGATTTAGGATTTTCGCCGTTCGTACCGGAAGTTGGCGTGGATTATAAAAGTGGTCGGTAAATCGTGAAAATTACAATTGTTTGTTGAAGTATTCTGTGATATATTTGATTGTACTTCCAACTTAGATTTTATCCTAAATGAAAGTTGGTGAGCGAGTTATTTTCTCCGATTTGTGAGATGTTGGTCTGTGTGGAATAGAGATATAAAATTATACAAGTCGACATGTCGGCCTCGTGGTTCATTTGTGAAAGAGGCGACTGAAATCCTCATCTGTGAATAACTCCGCTCCAGTGTCTATTTAATATTTTTGGCCAATTTAGCAGCTTGCAGACAGTTGCGATTGGTGTCTGGTTGATTCGATGACAAACAGTCGTTTATCAACTGAACTAGCATGACAGATGAGGACAGACGTCTGCATGCGGCTCCGGGTTCCGTCTCCGGCTCCGACTCCACACCAGGGTGTGTGTGATATGCCATGCTGACTTCCTGTCACAGCCAGCTCCGAGGCATCAGACAGTGTCGTTCACCTGCACTCTAGCTTGTATTTCAATTACCCCGAGTAGCTCCATCATATTGTGACAGATCTCCATCAGCAACTTAATCTGGCCGCTGGCCGGCGGCGAGTGGCGTGAAACACCGGCATCCTGCAGTAAAACCATCCGTGTCGCACACCATCCGGTGCATCTCGTCTCTATTTCCAGTCGCGCTTACAGACATTCTCTCTCTTCAGGTGCCTGTTGTTGACGTGTTTGCTTGTGTGTGTCGGATGGCAGCTGGCAACAGCGGCATTCATCATAAACTCATATGAATGTTATCACCTGTATGGGTTCTTTAAATATACCACTCAGTCGTGTCATCCTTTGTGGGCACGTCAGCGATGACTTGGTGTGACGGATTGCTGTGGCAGGCTCCCACAGGCTGTGTGTCATACGTTGGGCAGACTAGATCACACGGGCCGAATGGGAAATTGGGAATGGGAGGGGAAGTAGGGTCCAGGGATGGGGAAGTGAACCCTTCACGGAAGGTCACCTTCAGGCAGGGAGAGTTGAACTACATGAAAACAAATGTAGATTGATGGTCGATGTGTTGATGGGACATGGCAGGAATGTACATAAACATTTGATTTTGTTGTGGTTTTGCTTCTGTAGAATATGATGTAAGGGTAATCAAATTTGTAAGGCCAGAAGAAGATCTGTAATCAAGGCTTTGTTGTCAAACCAACCCAGGTGTCATGATGTGCATACCTGTGTAGTCATGTTTCTTTACATACACACAGCAGTGAGTGTCGAAATTGAGTGGGACAACCCAATTAAGTTAGTGATGTCATTGTATATATGACGGATGTTGACAATGACAGATGTCATAATTTTGCTAGATTCCCAGCTAATATGTTGTGCGAGTTTTATATCATAGAAACTCCACATGAGTAAACGGTGTGTGGGTGGAAACCGTGTGTTTGCCCAGGTGAAGGCAGTAGAGGCACAACACACACCCGGCCTGACACACTCATCAGTCGTATGAATGTGTGACATAAATCAATAGTGCAAATGTGGCAGAAGTTAGGCAGGTGGTGGGATTGACAACTGCATCCCAGCACATCCATCACACTGACAGCGGCCTTGATGTCCACAATGGAGTGAAGTAATCATGCGTTGCACTCAGGTGCTGGTCAGGGCCCTGTTGTGCTCGGGTCATCAATCAGTTTTACTGCTGGTTCTCTGTCCACTTCCCTGGTATACAGCCACTGTTCACACATAGATCATATGTCAGATTCATTGCAAATTCCACAAGCGAGGGCTCTACAGGAAGCTATGAATTCTGCGTGTTCATTAATCGAGTGTGAATTAATCAACGGTCTTGTCACACTCGGATCGGCTGTGTGTCGAACGCGCTACGTTTACAAGTGTGTTGATTCATTGTGTTCCGCAAATAAATCGGTAAAAGTTGGAAATTTGTTATCGGTATTAAGGTGTAATATTGCTGTGCTTTATTCGAATGTTGTTGTGTTGAAATCAAGAAGCTCAATTTGTTATTCAGCTGGTTTCGCGCAAACAACTCAAAGATAGATTGATAGCGAATATTATTCATAGTCAGATAAGTGCACATTTGTTATGGTATTGCAGTTTATACTGATAAATTGAACATTTCAGAGGTGAGGGATGTTTGGGGCAGGTAGTGGCAGAAAAGGTCAAGTGGAAACCATTATTACCAAGAGAAATAAATGATGTGTACAAAAATACAAAGGGATGAAGGATTTACGGCCACTATTACCAATATGTGAATATGGTTGTCACTATAACAAATGCTAAATGTATTTGTCACTTTTTCCAAGAAGTAATGGTTGCCATTATTTTTAAGTGAAAAAGGATATTTCTAGGAAGTGAAGGCGGCAGACCCCATTACCAAAAAGTGTACCCCAGGTAGATATGGTTGGCATGGTTACCAAAAGGTCAAGGTATAATTGACAGGTTCACAAATCTAGTTTTTATTTGACACAGTTACCTAGAGACTAGAGGTCAAGATATGGTTACCATAGTTACCAGAAGATGTCACATTCAGTAAGGTATGGAGGTATGGGTGTTACAGTGCTGATCACGTGCAAATTCAAAAGTTTCAGGGTTTTCGGTTGTGAATAATGGCAACAGTATGTGAACAAGTTCACCTGGATTTGGGTGTGTGGTGGTTCCTTAGCAGATGGCAAGAAGCCTTTGTCTGGTTGAGCCGATGCACCTGGTGTATCAGTGACTCATTACTAAGGTGACATGTCGCCATAACTCAGGGGACGTGTCCTTCCTGGTGACAGGTGAAAGTGTTTCATTGCCATCTTCCCACATTACTGATGTACAGTCATGGTAATGTCTCGCCATCAAACGGCGTGTGTTGTATGCACATGATGAAACTTGGGAACGTCCTGCTTACAAATACAGGAAGTTTTGTTTGTTTGCCTTCAATCTGAGGTGTTATGGCAGATATGAGTTGATATCTCATATATATTTCTGGCAAAACTTACAGAGTTTGTCATAGTCAGACACTTGTTGTCTGCATGGACATTCCTGTGTCCCCTTTCTCCCTTCCTTTCCTTTTCCCTCTCATTCTCCCACCCTCTCCATTCCTCCTTCTTCCCTCTCCCTATCCGTCCTTGCTCGTCGCTCCTCACTCCCCCACTCTCTCCTTTTTCTCTTTCCCTTCCCCCCTCCCTCCCTCTCCCTCCCTCCCCCTCCCTCCCCCCTCCCTCCCTCCCTCCTCCCCCCCTCCCTCCCTCCCCCCCTCCCTCCCTCCCCCTCCCTCCCTCCCCCTCCCTCCTCCCTCCCTCCCCCTCCCTCTCTCCTCCCTCCCTCCCTCCCTCCCCCTCCCTCCCTCCTCCCTCCCTCCCTCCTCCCCCCCTCCCTCCCTCCCCCCCTCCCTCCCTCCCCCTCCCTCCCTCCCCCTCCCTCCCCCCTCCCTCCCTCCCCCTCCCTCTCCCTCTGTCCCCTCCCCCTCCACCTCTCTCTCTTTTATCAAGTATAAGGTACAGTCCTCATATTTGATGACTTGGTGTGTCCAGACATGTGTTTGGAGAATACAAAAACTGTGGAGATCACATCGACACCTAATGATGGCATGATTGATTGATCATTTAATCCAATGGGATGTGAAATATATAGCTTATTATGGTAAATGTCCCAGTGCCTGTGTCCACCGACAGTCGCATCAGTTCCGTGGGTTTTAAACAGCTAAATGATGTGGAATGTATATCCCCCCTGGTGTCAAGATTGTGCTTTAAAGTGACATTCATCACCCTGTCTCGCAATAGTTCCAGCGTTTCTGTGCCGTTTTTATAAATAGCACCTTTGTGCGTAAACAAGTCTTCTCACCGAAAAGTGCAATCACAATTCCTGTCATGGGAGAAAATGATTATTTCAGGGGTGACCGTCATAATGTATCCGTCAGCGGCGAAACCTGATTCCCGCGCTCATGACAGATGGTAATTGATTTGGAAGTGACAGTCGCATGGGTTGATGTTGTAAGTAAGCGGCACTGTGTCTCGTGCCACACCTGAGATCTCGACTCGTGCGTTATGCCGAATTCCCATTAATATAAAACGGGCGCCGTTTTTTTCTCCTTTGTTGTTGTGTGCAAAAATGTAAATGTGTCACCGACTTTAGGCGGCTTGCCAAAATGTCACACCCTGTTGAAATGTAGTTTTTACGCAGTTTACTGACATGGTTGGCAAACCATTTTAGATGTGAAATAGTAATCATGAGTTTAATTATTGATCATTATTCGTGTTATTAATGGAATAGTTTATGGTTGTTATTAATCTTGTTTGAAGTCCTTATTTTATGTATTGTGTAATTTTTATTGGGCATAGCTTTTTTTGTGATGGGCTTTAGTTTATGATATCCAACACATGCAGCGGACATAATAATCTTTACAGTCTTAACACAATCAGCAGACCCATTGCTTTATATTTGATTGCCATCGGATAAAGCAATCGTACACAGATGGTTTTGATGAATCACCGGACGCGTAGTTGGGTCGATTGACAGTGTTTCACCGTGATCGATGGTGGTTTGAGGAGGCCATTACGGGGAGCCCACAGGAAACAAGGCGGTTTTTACGCGGTAATGGATGTCCCTGTATACAACATTATAATACCTCGCCAGTGCCACGCGCAATGCTGAACCCGTGTATGGCAGGCATCGTTTTTTTCGCCTTTCTCTACGTATTGTTTATGTGCGGGCTCGCTGCTTTCTGCCAAATGTTTTCCAATGTTCTCTCTTGTGTGGACTGTCAGCGACAGCGGCCTTTTAAATGGCAACTGCGTTTAACCCGATTGTTGATACATCGGGTCGCTTTCCCGCAGTGACATGAGCAACTAATCTTCATTTTTTACAGACAAATAATGAGCATTCTTTTGTTGAGTCGCAGAGAGAGCGCATTTATAGTATTAAATATAGTAGCGTGCTCTGTCATCCTGTTCCAAACAGGCCGCTGGGCTCTGTCAAGCATACAGACATATTTTAAATACCGGTAAATGTCTTCCCCAACCAAAATGTGCAATTTGTTTGCCGTTTTGTAGTGTGTAATTTGTTCTCATTTCCAAGGCAGGTTGGAATCGGCAGTTTTAGTTAATGCTGTAATTGTCATTGTACAGGGATGTGTGACATATATAACCATTTTAAACCTATGTATAATCTAGGTTTAGAAATGGTTCAGGTGTATATGTATATAATATATATATATATATACACACACACACACATACATATATATATATATATAATTATGCAAACCTTAACCATTTCTTAAACCGTTTCACCTTGGACTTGGACTTGATTTACTTGTGCCAATGGTGGCTCAATGCACTAGTCTTTAATGTATGCAAGAAAAAGAACAGTGACAAGCAATCCGCTTCGTTTCTCTCCAGAATAAATGTTATGCCCAAAGGTATATAGAACTGCTACCATAGTAACCTTTGATGTAATGCGTCACATCATCTTACTCTCTCAAACCAATGTATGTGAACCTACCAAGAGACACGGTCACACCACGGAAAACAACAAAACCTGTAGCAAAGTCTACTGCAGATCTACCTATGTTGGCAGTCAGTTCTCTCGTCCTATTTTATTATCCGACTAATCTAAGTGTTTGTTGTGATCACATGTAGTTCTGGTATGTTAACTTTCCTTTCTAGAACTTCTTGTCTAATTGTCTTTCAGAGCAGACGACGGTCATTGCTTTCACCTCCCATGGTCTTTGATTTGTCCACATTTGAAGAAATGACAGGACTTTCAAGGCAAACCCTAACAATGATCTTTGCCAACAGTTTCCATGGTTCTTTGATTCTTCACTTGAAAAATTAGCAGCAACATGAGCATGATTATCCCGAATGGGAGACTTGGGCCTGAGACTGTTGTCACTGACACGTTGCTGTCTGTTTCAGGCGAGCGGCCGTTCGTGTGCGACATCTGCAAGAAGGCGTTCAACCAGAAGAACGCGCTCCAGATGCACCTGAAGAAGCACAGCGGGCAGAAGCCCCACCGGTGCTCCTACTGCGAGCTCGCCTTCACGCAGAAGGGCAACCTGAAGACACACATCAAGCGCGCCCACCACAGCGACATGGTCCAGTCGATGAACCTCCAGTCAGTGCCGTCGCAGGTCACCCTGCAGTCGGCTGGCATCGTTTCCGACATGGCGTCGTCCGTCGGGTGCATGGACACGCAGCTCGACGACGTCATTGACACGGTGACGCAGGACGAAGACGACCCAAAGACGTCGGGAGTGACGATAGTCGATCTGAATCGGGTTCTTGCCTTCTCCGAGTACACTCTGTCGAAATCATCCGCGACGGATCTTGGTTCGTTTACGAGTCAATCCCAATGAGTCATACATGTTCACCAGGTGGCACCACCTGGTGGTGACATTGTGACGTCATCCTAGTCTGACTTCAAAGCACAACGCATTCTGAACTTCTGCATTTGTGATGTCAAATTCAAAGGTTTGCAAAAACGCAAATGCCAAGAGTATCCCACAAACCAAGCTACCTTATCAGATGTTGACAGAAGAATGGTGAATTCAGTTTTTGCTACACCGTGGGAAGTTTCCTGGTGTTTCTTTATGAGCGACCAATTCCGTTTAAAGGAATGTATCTGATATTACCTTTATGGTTATGCCATTAGACGAAATTAGAACTGTAAGGGACCGAGTGCAAAGTGAAAACACACTTCAGTTGTGACTTTCCATCCATGTTTTCATTCCTGGTAGACCGTCGTCATTCATCAACATTAACTCTCGAAGGAACTGTACAATGATTTAAATTGGTTAACTGATAGCTGGGTGTTTTGGGATAATTAAAATGCCAAACGTCTTCTTTTTTCAATCTCGGTAGGACTATGTTAGCTATGATCTATTCTGTCTTAATGTCATAACGCGATTCCTGCATATAGCAAAAACGCTACCATATTTGTCTTATTCTGAAAGAAGTTTTAAGATGTAAGTGATTCTGATAATAGCATGTTTTGTATGGATATTGTTTTTAACCAACAGTCATGTAAATAAAAACAGTACCCTGATAAACAGTTCTTCCGTTAACCAATGAAAATCTGTACATTCCTGTTAAATGATAGTCCTATGATGCTAGTCAGTCATTTAATCAACAGAACCTTTAAAGAATCATCATCAATGTTAGTCATTTAACAAACACAATCATCACTAGTGCTCATACTAATATCAACACAACAATGTTTGTACCAAATGACCGATACATGAATATGAATGACAAGATAATTGCTGCTAACCAGCATGAAATGCCAAATTCTTGGGTTGCCAGTGTAATCACCCCGGATGAATTGAACAGTACAAAGCGTCTCGGCACACGCAGGAAGTTGTAGGTGCGACGGCAAAGAAATCCACTCTGATATTCTACGTGTGAATCGGGCTGAATTAATGAGTGCATTATGTGACACATGGCCCGAGAGAATGACGGATGCGTGTCATTCTAGTGCGAATTGTGCTGCTTTATTTGCAGTCGTAACCTGCCAGCATCATGCAGACATCCCGTCATCTGTGGTAGACGGGGCCACTAGGCATGATCACAGCGTCTCACTTCGCGATATTGTACATATTAGTGTAAATAAATTAGATTTCTCACACATATGTCAATGTTGTGGTTTGTGTTATTTGTACAATATTAAAAGGATTTTTATTTTAGACTAATGTACGCAATGGTTGATTAATCCTGTTAACATAATTATTTCATATAGTTTTATGCCTATATTACAAAATGTGTTTTATTATTACTTATAACCATGACAACATATCGAAAAAAAATACTGCTTATGCACAGTTTCTTGTTTGGGAACCGCCTATGTTATCCATATAAGGTCATGAATACTCGCTTCAGTTCGCCAGTGTTCAGTATTATCTAACAAGTCCTCAGTGTTTAAAGTCTAATCATTGCATGGTTCACTGCACGTAAATGAAGATTCATTATAATCCGGTTGCATAATTAATCAAAGTGATTCACACAGTTACACAGTTACGTATTGGCTAGTTATGCAGATAACACCCAAGTTATGAATCAATTTACAAGACAAAAGTAGCAGGGCAAGTATTTATTGTATACAACATTATCATGTTTTGATACAGTATAATGTTAAATCCATAAGAACTTAAAAAAGAATCCCTATAAGCCATCAGTTTATTTTCATAGGTGTGAATGATAATTATAAAAAGAATGTGTTTATTCATTTTATAAATTGTAATTCAGAATCAAACCAGACATAAAATGTTCAACAGGATGTCAATGTGAAATCCTGCATGACATGAGGGAAACATCCATGATCCCAGATACACGAGTTGTGTTCTGTGGCCGCAGTGAGGCGCCACTGATAAGACGAATATCGTGTCCCAAATCGCGTCGGTGATTTCGCGCGAACAAGTTTCAGTGTATTCACTGGGATGGGTTAATTTTACAAAACCGAATGGGTGGTATCAGAACGCATTTAAAATTATGGACGGAGTACATTAGTCGGGGCATTATGCGACCGGAGGGTATTGTTCCATGACTGATAAGTCTTTCCTGGTCCCACCTGCATACCGCGGCAACAAAGGCTCGTTGGCATCAATCAACCTGAGCCTTCGTCCGGGGGTGCCAACGAGCTTTCTCTTCACACCTTCCGCCGATTCCCCGCCAACGCAAAAAACAATGTTGGTACTCTAAGTGCACTGTAGGTGACGTCGGTTTGATGGTAAACGGCGAAGTCGTATAACATGCTGCAGGTAAACAAAATGCTGCATTCCTAGAATTATTTCCGCGCATTCCGCGAAGTGTTACGAATCGCCGATGGCAGTGACGCTGTCGATGGTCGCCCAAATGCACTCGCCATAAGCATAAGACTTTCATCTCTGGAAAAATCACATTCGTTTGCCGATGTATGGTGTGTATCCCACAGAAACAAGTCAAGACAACAGCAGACATGTCAGTTGTTGTCGATAGCCGTACACGTGAAACGAAATTTCATATAAATATGTATTACCATGATAAATCTTCATGCTTTGGTTAATTAGTATGTTAGTTATTTAGTTACAAAAATCGACGGGTGAAACACGATAGGTTGCAGCTTTTGGGGTTATAGACGACGTGACAGTCGCGTTGTGATCAATATAGCCCAAACAATCATGCCACCATCGTCCGTAAATGTGTCGCAAAACTATCGTATCGTGTGATATAAAATTATTGTTTCCTGTTTCATATGTTATTATTTAGGCACTTTTATTGCTACGCATGATATTCTTGCGATCGATAACAAATATTGGAACTAGCGTCCGTCAGTTGCTAATCGCAAATATAGTCTACATGTTTTTGAGTAGTTGTGAGGTTGGTTGGACGGTTTATTCAATACAAAAATTTAATCTTGTACACATATGAACTTAATGCATAGTAGGCCCTATATAATATATAAGGATGACACAAGAAAGTGCACACCTTTGTTTCCATTGTGGTCCTTGGACATATATGACATGTACGAAACACATATTAATCAATTTTGAAATAACTAACCATATTAAAATAAACTATTATGTAAATAATGGCTAATATACACTAAAAGGCATTAATAATGAAAAACGAGAGAGAAAGGTTACCTTCTGATTTTTAAGACATTTGAAAACCGACGTATATTAGATGGGTGGAGGTAGCTGGTGCGGGTGTCAATATACGAAGTCAACAGTAGTGATGAAACTTCATGCAAGTTTAGAAGACATGTACAAGCAACTAATGCTACGTAATAATGGTAATGTGTTAGCACCAATATCTTCGGAGAAGCGTAAAATACGTAAGTTTAAGCGTTCGTATATACACACACACACACACACACACACACACACACACACACACACACACACACACACACACACACACACACACACACACACACACACACACACACACACACACACACACACACACAAATACAAATACAAATACAAAGCAAACATCGCAGTAAATGATTGGAACTGACTAGAAGCTACCAGGAGAACTTACAAAAGGCAATACAAATCACAGAAGGTAGTGATAAAACGAGAACATTAACACTAAGTGAAATGCCGTATATCTACAAGTGAAAGGTATCGTGTCTAAAGAAGATGAAGACTGGTCAGTCTGAGATGTGCTCCTGTCCACTGACCACCTACTCCAGCACTGTCCACCCCAGACCAATGTCATGGCCAGATCGAGAACGGTAGCATACGCCAAGCGAAGATAAATCTGAAATGGCAAGTGTTCCCTACAGAGAACTGTGGAAGCGTCAGGAGAAACCTGGCAGGAAATAACGGAGCCAACAGTCATAATCGCTGAAAAAAGTTAATACATTCATTGTGTACATGTGCAATAAAGCCCTCGATGATGGTGCCAAGGACGCATGCAGGAGTGTCGCTACAGTCTCGCTAATGATTGTGGGTAGATGTGGGGTGGCACCGTTGTCGGTTTGGAGTTGGCCCATGGAGCTAGCGCCCGGAACTCGTGGATCTGAGAACGTGGCAATTTATCAGCTAAGGTATTGTCACGGCCAGGTACATGTCTAGCTGTAAAGTTAATGTTGTAGCGGAGACATATCAAAATCAACTTACGTAGATTACTGTTTCTTAATAACTGAAACTAGGGCTTCGTTATCAGTGAAAAAACACACGCTACAATTCATCCAGGCTTTCCCCATATTTCAACTGCTGTCATAATTGGATACAATTCCAGCACTGTTATGTTAAGTGATAACCGGGATAGGAGCCATTTCCCCAAAAACAGTCGTGCCCACACACAGCTCCATATCCTATGCCCCCCCCCCCCCCCCTCCCTCTCCGCGGGATTGGTGAACAATTGCAAATAATCGCCTGTCAAACATTTTTCATCGACAACGAATGACTTACCATTAGAGTGCTCCAAACAATTCTGCCATGTTAAGAGATCTCATTTAACCTGCCGTGTCAACCTAATATGCATTATATGGTGATTAGGTTTGTTCAATCCTAGCGTTATATATCAATTAAACGTTGTGAATTCTAACAGACCGGCCAAATTATGTGCCTCCCTAAGTGTTAGTTTGTGCATGACCAGGAAAGAACGGACCATTAATTTACCTTTGTCTAGCTTGTCGTCAGGTAGCCGGGCCTCCATAGATACTGTATCAAGTGTAATACCCAAAAACTGTATAGTTGCACAAAGGCCTACTGTCTTTCCTGGTGTTAATGGAACACCTAACTGTTTACACATATCAATAAATGCATGCAAATTACTCTCACATTTCTCCTTCACCTAACACTAGAAAATCGTCTCTAAGACATGTATGACCTTTATAAAACCAAGTTTGTGTTCTGCCACCCACTCCACTGCTGTGCTAAATGATTCAAAAATAGCCCATGAACTAGTACAACCCATGGGAAGGACAGCGTCCATGTAATATTTATTTCTCCAACAGAAGCCCAACAGCGGCCCTACGGGAATGATCCGGAACGCCGATTCAATATCTACTTTAGCCAGACATACCGTTGACAGGGCTGATTTAACAAATTATATCGCATGTTTAATTGTAGTTAGCTCTGCTGGTATATAATCATAAACTGACGATTCCTCTGGGAAAGATAGGTTGTGTATCATACGAAACTCCCCAGGCAATTTCTTGGGCACCACGCCAAGTGGTGACACCCTGAAAGCAGGATCCTGTGGATGTACCTTAAAGGGGCCCAATATTCGTCCTAATGCCTGTTATTTCCTCAACTTATCATCTATGACCTGGGGAAACTGAAAAGCAGATTTCATGTTTACGACTTTATTATCTGTCTGTACCGGAATGTTATTGTATATAGGCACTATGCTAGAATACATTCCTCTTTGACATGAAAATTAGGTAATTGCATGTTGAAAATTGCTAATAAAGCTTTATTATTATAATAATTTGTTGTTCATGTCACCACATAAACAGTAATATGTACATGTTTATGCGACGGGACACACCGCGAGTTGGCACAGTCACTTCGCAAAACAACATCCACAGAATGATTCGTAACCCAACACGAGCGTGGCAAACTGGACGGAGGTTCCTTTCAGAAAAGTGGAAATTTGGCCTAACCAAACTTTGTTATAGGTCTGGGATCATTCATTCTTTGCAAACCAGTGATCGTTGCGCTGCGCTACGGCACTCCTGGCCGTTCGTATCCGCAAACCGTGGAGTTGAGGGGAGTCGAACAATACAATTATAGCAACCGACTTCGCCAGTCGCTATTGCGTATACGTCAGCCGTGGGAACAGCGCAAATACCCGCCCCAATTTGAAGACCGATACAGTGGAAATCACAATATAATGACATGTTCGTATTATAAACAATGCATATAACGCGAGGAGTGTTTGGCTGAAATCACCCAAAATTATATCACATGATCGGAGGCCGACAACATTCTTGGCGAGCGATTTCATTGGCTGAGGTTAAGAGGTGTTTGCCAAGGGGATACCGTAGACCGCAATGATGACTATACCTATCACATGATGTGTTTGACAGAAAAGATGTTAAGCCTTGTATCCAGTCTTTTGACTGCTCAAAGCTCTTTATTCTTCACTCTCCGTCAGAGCTGTTCAAACAAACACCATCTCGACTTATCTTCGAAGAATTCTAAGAGTACCCGGGTTTGAATCCTGTGCTGCCGTTTCAGACCATGGGAACTTTTTTAATCTACATTGCTCCAGCTCACTCAGCTGTATGAGTGAGTAACTACACGCCTATAGACTTTGGTAGCTATTTGTGTACGAATATTCTTCGTGCAATAATTGCATCGTGGCTGGACGCTTCCCAGAGAAGCCGAGATGGTGTTCGATTGAAGACGCTTTGCAAAATTTTGAGGATTGGATACTGCACTATATAAGAACTTAGAGTTACTTATCTTTACAACGAAATAAAAAAACAGCTCTTTGTTTGTAATTATGACAGACAAAAACCGAGTATGTTACCGCCCGACAACATAACATTCGCTACAAAAAAAGCTACCTGAAAAAGCTACAGTTGCTTTGTGTCGGACTGGTGCTTTTTGTAGTCACAGCATTGCGAGTAGAAACGGCTCGTGGGAATCTCACCGTTCGTGAAATATTTGCTAGTAAATTAGTAATCGACTTATTACACACAACTGTTCTACTCCGTAGGATTAATAGAACGCGAACAATTAGGAAACCGAAGAATTTTACAGAATACAGAAGATAAATTACATCTAGATATCACCCAATGTCCGCCTCTCACCATTACATTTTTTTAAACGCATTTGAGCTAAAGACCCAATTTGTGTGATTTTATACCAAAATAAAGGATGTGATAATATGCGTTGGACATAGAATACATCTATACCCATACTATTGGAGCTAGTTTCTATGACAGTACTGTAGTGTCTCTTACGTTACCTGTTCGTGCCTTGTCGCACTAAGTTTAGCTGCTCACATCGGGATCTATTGCGCAATTTGTCTTTTTCGCTAGTATTTAAATGCTGGGCGGAGATCTATAAATCAGAGATAACATTATCGCCGGACTTTTCTGTAGTCACGCCTAACGCATTTCGGATATCAACTTAGACTTAATGGGTAATTAATTCAAAAGCGTTTTTATTGTGGAAGCTTGAAAGGCACGCAACACGGGCACACACGTGTATAATTACGGTGTTTATCGCATACGTCGTTATTGTAAAATTTGTTTAGGATTACCAGATAAACAACCTTTCAATCAAGCATGATGATATACTGGCAATATATCGCTTGCAACTTCCCGGATATAACTAAGCGGAACACGGCGACACACCACTATAATTTCAGAGTTGAATAAAATTAATCGCTTGGTCTGTAGTCGTAGACCTAATTTTGCGTGAACATTATTTCAACGCGACACCCCCACCCCACACCGGAAGCCAGTGCGTCTTCAGTTCGGTTCAGTTAATCATATCTGACCAAGTCCCTGCACTGGTCGTTTTGCTAACCAGAAAATCCGCGGCGGCGACCCGTGCGACCTCATACTGTCACGATCCGTCAATCGTCGCAACGACGGGTCGCTCGTCCGATTAATTTGTCGCCGGATCGTCGAAGTGGCGCGCTCAATCATTGCCGCTTGGCGCGCTGGCTGCGACGGCTTCGCCTCGCTCGCGCTGATTCGCCGCCTCTGTCGGCTGTCTGCCGCACGTCTCGCGCCGAACAAGATATACACCACTTGATAACAGGTGATTTACGACGGTTGCCATACCGACGCGCGACTGAAGACGTGAGATCGCTACAAAGTGTGAGGCAGCCGATAATCAACGCCCCTAAACAGTGTTTGTTTTTATTTTTGGCATATGCGCCACTTATAGCCTTATTGATTGGCGAAACTCGGAGGTCCAGGCCGAAATTAGCCCGAACTAGATTAGTAGATATATATGACGATGGAATCGGATGATGCCTTGACGATGTCATGGTGGTGGTGTTTTTGGAAAGGGTTTGACGAACGCAAGGTGTGGTATGTGATGAAGATCTGGTGACGCGGGTGATTTTTCAGTTGTCGGCCAACATCGTGTCGCGCATAAAATTGTCGCGCATGCAAGAATCGGTCGTGTGAAAAGTTTGCCCACACGTGTGTATGTTTGTACGTGCGTGCGTGTGTGCGAGCGCTCGTGCGTGCGTGCGTGTATGCGTGAATCCGTTGGTGCGTGCATGTGTGTGTGTGTGTGTGTGTGTGTGTGTGTGTGTGTGTGTGTGTGTGTGTGTGTGTGTGTGTGTGTGTGTGTGTGTATGCGTGCATGTGTGTGAAAATGCTCGTGTGGGCGTTGTATGTTCAAAATGTCATGTGTTTGTGTGCGCATGCGTGCATGCATGTGCGCGCGAGCGCCGCGTGTGAATTGTGTTTGCCTGCCTGGTTGCCTGCATGAATGTGCGCGTGAGGACTCTCGGTGTACATGTGCGTGTGTGGGTGAGTGGATTGAAATTCAACTACGTAAACATCTGTACATATGAGCTTCGTCATGACGTCAACAATTCCATGATATCCTTCGCAAAGTCTTAGAGATCAGACCATAAACTTCCTTCCTCGTTCAATGAACACAAAGAGTTCACATATTTGACCATAGTAGAACACTAATACTTATATAATATATAACGATCGATCAATTGAAAATTGCTCTCAGGCACTTACACATAAAAAGATGCGCTAACTACTATATAAATGCGTAAAATATAGATTAAAATGTCGGTACTAACACAATTAAAAAGGTCATTTGGAACAACTTGGTTAAACAAGTACATGTACATAATTACATTAGGACATTCAAAATATTTTTTAATAAAAAAATTAAACAAGATGATTAACCGTAGAAGTACTGAAACAAAAACACTAGTAAAAGAAAATCAATTTATCCATACTATAGAATAAGGCACCATGCAGACATCTATGTTGTTTTATTGTTTGCACGCGTGTTTTCGAGTGCGTGTCGTGTCGGTGCTGCCCCCTAGTGGTCTAGTGAGCTATCGCGTTCTCCACCACAAAGGACGCGTTTTTCATCCGACATGATGGCGATATTGAGTTTCGTGGCTTCTGTAATTAAAAAGCCATATTGTTGCGTGAAACCGACGTTCTTTTGTCATTTCCTGCCGACCTCACAGCAGTCACGTGATACAACCAATGTCTTGCCAACCACTGTTACGTCATTTTTCTCGGGTGTGTAATAAAATATGTCTAGGTGCCTCAATTAAGATAGATGGCGCGGATTCATCCTAACACGCGATGGTACGTGCATGAAACTGAACAGATTTTGCCTAAAGACTAGTTCTGTGAGCCGGTTCAAATTCTTATTACGTTCTTTTAACGGGGTGTAATATTTTATATATTACTCCACCGGGGTGTATAATATCCAGACGAATGCGAGTCTTATTTTAAGTCTCATGGCTACAATAGGCTCAAATGTCCTTAATGGTAAAGAGAAGATTGTAAAGAACGCAGTGCACATTTTGCAGACACGTATGTTATATGTCTGTTTATGGCACTTGTGTAGAATTCGGACCCACCTCAATGTTTCCATTATAACTATATTTGCCTATATTGGGTATCTCACACAAACTCTAATCCTGAACATAATCAATCAACATTCCCATGTATATTTATGTATAAAAAATTGTGCATTTTGAGACCCAAATAGCTCTCCGATTTGCAAATTGTAAAATTGTAATAAATAAAAATACCACAAAGTTTATAAAAACGGTGTTTCAACTTGCCCAGGCATCCCCTATTATATGACTCCTAGCTATATACGCACCATTTGGTGAAAAAACGCGACTGCTCAGCAGACCGTATTGAAAGTAAAATATAATACAAAGTAGTTCCATGCGTTTTAATAATTTACTATAAAACGTTTCTCGCAAACGTTAACTTGCGTGATATACATCGAAGCGTGACGTTTGCGGAAAGATCAAACAGTTATTGCGTCAACTAACAGTAATGTTTGTTTCTTATTCTTTTTCCTGGTTAGTAAATTAACCCTCGTCACGTAGATGGTTTCTACGTAGGCTACATTTGTTGTGAAGTGTCTCAATCCTCGATAGGAATTCTCTGGCGACATTAAAGGAAGTCTGCTTCCTATGTTTTATTATACATCAGTATTATGCTGTATAAATTATATATGTTGTTTCGTACTGAAAGCCAGTTGTGTCTTCATGAATCATTTTTGGTTGGTGAAATCCGTGACGAATCCGTTGTTTAGCCTCGGAAGAATCGTCGACGTTAAAGGCGAAAGCCTCGTTGACTGCGTGTAGTGTAACGACCTTCCTCGGACCTTTTAGTGTAGACTGGGTGTACTTTTTTAGGAATCGAATGCCCAAAGTAAGATAGTCGTTGATCTAAGTTAATTTGGGTAAGAACTAAAACAAAATCTTAAGTTACACATTTTTAGACACCTGTAAAGGCCCAAAATCCAAGATGGCTGCCGTCACTCATTGAAAATACAGAAAATGGCATATCTCTGGAACTACTTGACCAACTTCAATGATGTTAAACTCTATTGTAGGGTTTTCAAACATGCCTGATAATCTGGAATATGCTGCAGGTCGATAGTAGGTCAAGGTCACACATGAAGGTCAAGTTAGAGGTAATTTTCGACTGATTTCATGTCGATTGGAGGTGAAAGTCATGCAGTAAGGTGAAAACAAAGGTATATATAGCCAAATTCGCGACGACGCGGCGATATGAATGACAGCGCGCGAGTATTATAAACATTGAACGGTTCAATTGTAAAGTTGGTTCTGCTTCGCTAAACCCTACATGGGTTTTCATACTTTATAATAAATTACATTTATTGCTGTATAGTAACTGCACAATAAAAGTAATTTTTTTAATGGGACACTCCCTTTAAATGAGTCTGCATCACTCACATCGTATGAGCGTTTATGCACGTACGTGTAAGTGAGCGTGCATGTTTCGTCACATGAGTGGAAATGTCCGTAAACGCACGCACGCACCCACGCACACACGTTGTCATTAATTTCCATTAAGTTATGATGGATCTTGGGCCAATGAGAAAGACGCTGATTGATGTATACGTACCGTTTAGTCGACGATTAATCATGAAACGCCGTATTGACGGAGGTCGATCGTTCAACCTCACGATTTCGTCACCATGGGCCTATGTGTCCGTGATCGACCACCGCGGTATCTCGGTGACAACGGGACCCGCCGAGCTTCCGGTCAGCCAGAACACAAAATATTCCAATATATAACATACATAATTAATGTGTAGGCCACGTTTGATTTCTTTATAGGCAGCCATTGTAACGCTTCCTTCAGTTCCTACAAATTTGACAACTTTTATTGAAAATGTCATAGCATGTTTAGGAAATCTGGTTTGTTGTGATGACGTCACCAATCAACATGGCACTTTATGTAGACGAAGAATAACACCGAGCGACACCTGCCACGATTTGACAGCTCTGGTGCCGCGCTGCACAAGATAATGTTTTCTCTACTCACTAAACACTGTTATTCCTCACGGAAATTCAGACAATTAGTACAACATTATTACTATTAGGAACTCTTTCGAAGAACGATCCTTAAAGTGGTGTTACTTCGTGTAAAAAGTGGAGGCCCATGTACTGGGTGCAATATGAGCGTATGCACCCGGCTCCACCAAGGCGAGAGTGTCGCTCCCGGGAGTACAATTCCGCTCGATGTATCAAAGCGGATACAGATGTTTTGGGGGGGTAGTCAAGGGTGTGCATTTGGGGGTTTGTAACGGGATGCAACGATTTTCAAGGAAGTTGATTTGAATGATGTGCAGTTGGAGGCTTTTTAAGAAGCCTCCGATGGTGGAATGTCTCAAAGGGCGGTCGTCGGTGAGCTCGTGATGTTCTAGTTGTTGCATTTCCACGGCGGCGCACGCGTCGACACGACCAAAAGTAAAGTTAAAACGATCGTAGTCCTATAGTGTATGGCCATGCAGTTTTACCAAAAATGTATGGTTTCACAATGACTAAATTACGTCATAAGTCGTCGTCGTTTGTTGTCGTTCGTTGCTGTCGTTTTCTATCCTTCGTGTTTGTTGTTCATCGTCGTCGTTCATCGTCGTTCGTAGTCGTTCATCGTCGCCGTTCGTCGTCCTTTGTCGTCGTTCGTTGTTGTGCATTTGTCGTCGTTTGTCACCGTTTGTCGTCGTTCCGTGTCAACTCTCCCCATCTCTCGCTCTCGTCTGTTTCTCCGAGTCTCACTCCTAAGACCTGCCAAACCTCCCTTTATATACACACAAAACACGCACCCACGCACACATACACGCACGCACGCACGCACCCACACACACGCGCGCGCGCACACACACACACACACGGTGTTCGTGATGTCGTCTCGCCGTACAGTGGCGACATGCCGCGGTCGCTTCCTGTTTTCACGTATCGACCTTTCAAGTTTCAGCGAATGTCTGTGCGCGCTGCACTGGCATCAAAATGTCATCGAAGTGCTTAAGTGCGGTGCACTTAGCTTAGGTCTGCATTACTTGTATATTTGTCTTCCGTGCACTTATATAGCCCTTATCATATATAATTCGGCATCATATTATTATTTTTCTGCGCAGAAAATGTCTATTGAGGAAGTAAATCGGAAAAATCGAATATTTGCATTGAGTAGATAGGAACTAGTAAATCCAAATGCAGATCTAACGTAATGTGGCGGCGCCCAGTGGCCAATTATAACCAAGTTTAAAAGTTTGTTATTCTACATGGTATTAAAATACTACAAATACTGTCATTAGATGTTGAGATGACATTTTATTGGATAGGCCTGGCAGGGATTGAAGTGTAACGCGCTCTGAACAGTCGTAAGGCCCGGATATTACGTCATATAACATTTTACCTTTATTTGACCGAAATGCTCTTAGACACTAATCAATAACACAACATTTCCCTTAGTTATTATTAAATAGCCAGGTGTGCAATTCGTAACAGTTGTTACCTTATTTTATGTAATCAATAAAAACAAGAAGTGCTTAAATAGGCTTACATAAACTTAAACACTGGTATTTCTGGACCCCCTACTGTGTTGCGTAGGACGGTGACGTAATGACGTTACGCAACTAGTTTGTTATTGCCACGCCGTGTATGGCAGTCTATACGTCAAACAACGGTCAAACTACTCAAATGGCACGAGTTAATGTTGTATTTGTTACATTCAGGTGATGACTGATGATAGCAACATTTAACCTGAACACATTTCCACCACATTTTACGCCAACGCGAGAAATTACATACCGCGATCAGTGTAAATAAGTAATTACATGCCCCATGGTCGTAACGTACGTAAGTTTACGTGACGACATAGTGACGTCATAATTGGATCGTAAGGTACATTTAGGAAGTCATAAATAATTGTATTGAAAATGTGTACTCGACGGCATAATATGGAATATAAAACCAGACTTTTGTGACGTATTATGAAGGTGATTTTATTTGGGAAAATCGACGAAGGAAGCGGTAGAAAGGAATGCACATTGTTGGTCAAAATCCGGTATTTTTAGCTCTTAACGACTCTCGCCTGTCCCCGTTTGTGATTAGGTACACCAAATGTTTGTTGCGCTTCCGAACTTAATTTTTAAAAGATATTTGCGCTATAGATGTTTTAGAGTTACTAATTACTACTAATGAAATTAAGACGTGACATAGGTTTAAAATATCATGCCAGTATTACGAACACCAGTGAAACGGTGAGCTGCAAATTCTATCAATATAAAACTAACGTTATGTGTGTGTATGTGAGTGTGTTTGTGTGCCCATTGGCGAAGTAGTTTTTGTTGACGCGAAATTGTCGTGTGTGCAACGTCGTTTCCGGTGTGCGTGTGATTCAGCCTCTAGCCGCATAGCGTCCGCCCATAACTCAACGCCTGCTAACATATCTGCGCTGTATATTACGCAGAACCAGCGACAAAAGACGCAATGTGTGCTAGAAAGTATTTTTTTGAACAAATAGTGAGTTTGTGTTACGTTTTATAATCTAGACCCCTATAGGTTCATCCAGGTTTCGTGGATTTTTTTAGAGAGCAGACGACAGCATATATCAAAGACAAATGTTGACTTAAACGGGAATGTGCATCCACCACAAAAAATAAATACTGTCATTGTGCGCATGTCTTGCGCTTTGTCAATGTCAACAAGTGTCACGTCACTTTCATGTCAACAGTCCACGTCCGCCCTTGTCAATGTCCGACTATGTCAATATGCGCACATGTCAATGTCCTTCTCCTTGTCATGTCGCTCTCTCTGTCAGTGTCCTACTCCCTGTCAATGTCCCTCTCCCTCTCGATGTCCTACTCCCTGTAAATGTGTCTCTCCCTGTCGATATGTCCCACTCCCTGTCAATGTGCCCTTTTCTGGGAATGCCCGTTCTCTGTCAATGTCCTATCAATTCGCGGCCCCCGTCAATGTAACTCCCTCTGTCAATATGTCAAAGTGTCAATGTGTCAATGTCCCTCTCCTGGCATTGTCCTTCGCTGAGCATCCCCAGAGAGCCAAAGCACTTTGCCCCGTTGCCGCGCAGTAAACGATTCGCCGAAGTGCGCCCGTATATCAGGGCTTTTTTCCGCTCGTAAACACGTCAGCGGCGCGAACGGGGTAAGCACCCGCACCCGGGTCCGTCGTCAGGTCGCCCCGGTCTGGGGGCACGACAATGGCGACAGATGGGCCTCGCACGGGGACGGAAACGGCCGACAAGACAGATCGGCGCGGCGACGGGGGCCGGTTTCGCGCCGAAAATAGCGGCGCGTGATTTACGTCGAGTTGTCGGCGCGAGTCACCAGCGTCGTTATTTACGAGTTCATTCGCGAAATTAGAAAGTCAACGTCTGCCGGCGGACGAAATGAATGACGCTGCGCTGTGGCGGACTCGCTGTCGTCGTCAGAAGCGAATCTATTACGCGTATCAATTATTACGTTCACCGCCGTCAGGAGCGGGAGCTGTCCGCGCGCTGTCGATTTAGTTGCGAATTTGTTACACGTTGAGTTATGTTGGTTGTTGTATAGAGGGATCTGTATCTGATATTTTAAGGCATATATATATATATATATATATATATATATATATATATATATATATATATATATATATATATATAGCAAAACATCAAACAGATACTTAGGTCTTAGGTGGTTTCCTCCAAACAGCCCAAACTTGGGCTAACGCAGGAGTTGTCCTTCTCTCTAGAATTGGTGAGTCCACTACAGGTTAAACATTTACCCCCTGTCTGTGATATTTGACTTCCCCTGGCATAGACATCACATAGAAGGGACCACTGGCTTTTAGTGTCTCTTTCGAAAAACACAGGCAAATGTGGGGTGAACCAAATTGCCTAAGTTTCGAAACGGCGGTAGGTGAGATTGAACCACCGTCCCCTCGATTGACAGTCCGGCGCTCTACCGCGCGACCACCGCTCCCCACGATAGAAGCCCCTTCCCTCCTCGGTTTAGACGCCTATGAACTGTCCAGAGGGTTTCGCTCCGCGGTGGCTAAGATATGCTTTAATACTAATGTGTAACGTTGAAATTCGGAAGAAAAAGTGTATTTGTGTGACTGGCTCTGCCTTCTCGCCCTGCACCCGCGACGGCAGGAAGTACAATTGACATGATCTGTAGTACTTTGGGTTAGCTTGGTGATGTTAATATCTAGCCTCCAAAAGTCAACCCGTTCCAAGATCTATGATATAAATAGGGCACTCACTGCTGATTGTGTCTGCAACTGACTTTCGATTTCAATGTCTTTGTTCTAGACAACCCCGTAGACATATGTACAGGCCTCTTTAAACTGTCAACAATGATACCGCCATGACATTCCTGCGGAATACAGCTTTATTATATCGTCATAAAGAAACTTAACTAAATACAAAACTGTCATATACTTAGCGGAAACACGGAGATTAAATAGGCTCGTAGCGTGGTAGATTGTTTGATGTGAGTTTTTTGCCTGAGACATTTTTCGCAGGATGTAATCGACGGAGCAGACGTAGTGTTGGACATTTCCCCCGCGTGTCATCGACGGAGGGGGCTTGGTGTCGGAGATTTTCGATTTTCTAGACCTAGAGGCGGTAATGTTGTTTCAGACATCATTAGAATTATTTTCATAGTTATCTTAACTCAAGGACAACTCTTTATCCCCCTCCGCGCGCACTAGGTGGGGGACCAGGGGGGAGGGTACACATTTATCACACACCCTCTTCACGAGATAAACAATATTTAAATACCTTAGAAATCACCAACGTTGCTTACATAATAAATTATGAATAATTTGGCAGGAACAAACGGCAAATTCGTAGATGGCACTTATCATGTCAAACATTGAAACAAATGTCGCACAACGGCACGCGGTTAGGACAAACCTGCGACGTACTATATGTACATTTCTGACACGAAACTGCCCAAGCAGGATGTCCAACGCTGGCTCCTATTCCGCACCGAGTTATTGGAAACGGTCTAAATGAAGACAGCGTAAGCGCCGTGAGGACGTACGTCCTTGACCAGCTTCATTCACCAACCCGAACACCTGGGAAACCAAGGCTTCGTCACCTCGTAACTACAGATCGATCACTCAAAACCGCGAGCTGTCGTTCGAAGTCAACCGACTAGCTGCCGTAGCCAGAATGCGCGAGGCTAGGGAGATTAGAGCCGTAGAAAATCCACACAAAACACCCTCGCTATATTGTGGCTGGTAGATATACGAATTATATTTATGAACACGACTAATGACAGCGATAATCCGCCGATAGAGCGTCGTTTCCACGAAGGATCTCACATGATGATGATAGTGATGATGATGATCATCATCATCATGTTATTGTACGACACGATGTCCCGGTTTTAAAATCAGTTCAGCACATAAGAGCCTGTTTTAATAATAAAAACGTTGTGCTACATATTAAATGGATTAGTTTATGCAAAACATTATTTCCATTTTCATTTATAAAGTGGTGCGTTTTGCTCCACATAAAAGGTGAGTGTTTTCCCCTCCACTGCGAACTTCGACACTAGAACAATTACTTACCCGGTAAGTTACACAATTGCTCGCATTGTGTAATGCCACATGTTATACAATTGAATGAAAACCTCAGTTTTTTTAATAAAGTACTTTCGATGTGGAACCATTTTATGCTGCCCCATCTATAATAATAATTACATATAATTATTATGATATCTCAAACAATACAATTGGTATTAAGTTTTCGTCGTGATTTTTCTGCGAACATCGAACATGACCAAATTAGTTATGCATCATACAGAAACAACTAACGAGATTGCCAGGCTGCGTTATGCTCCATTGACTCCGCACTATAACTATTTTCACCGCGAGTTGGTACTCTCATATCATAAAATTCCCATTTGTTCTCATCAGTACGAAAATTATATTTTATACTTAAGTAAGACACGATGGCTATTCTTCACTAATTACTCCTGAATTAATACGAAAAAAATATATTATATTGTTAACGGTTAAATCGCGTATGATAAGCCCAAAACCGCTTTTGCCGTTTAAATTTGCGCCAGAACAATGACAATACTTTAAACACAACGTTCAATTACGAGACAGTCGGTTCTGCCTGCATTGACACTTGTAGAAACACGCGTCGCAACCGATGACCGAAATCTCGCTCCATGCGAGCAATGGCGTAAGGAAGCAACCAAGACGGTTTTGGCCAGCGAGGCTTAATAGGCCTACCTCCAAATCGTCTTTATAAAGAAAAATTACATTTCCAAATAAAACATATATCTCAAACATATGTTTATAATTTTCTTTTAAAATCAATATTTATTATTAGGACCATAGTTACGATAGCTATAAAGTAAAGTTATAAATAGCCCATGAATGACATGCCATGATAGAACACCTCGAGATATTCTCAAACGAAGCACTACGTCTACGTCACGCTGCAACGAAAACACCTTTAAAGTTCCCGGATGTGAACGCGCGCTTTTATTACAAGTTCCCCAGTAAAATACACGAACGCATATTGACCTTCATTTTACCATAAATCCACGGGCATCAATACGGACTACGCACAACAACTCGGGTGCACATCACGGCGCAATCTCTGCGACAAAAGGACAACTTCCCCCTAACGACGGGACACCGTCTCACATCTGCGATATTCACGGGGACATCGACGCTGGCGTTAATCCGCTGTCTGCAGACACCGTCTAGGGAGACGGGGCCAGAGTTTACAAAAGCGATTTGTCGCAGTCGGACGCTCGGATATCCAGTCGCACTTAGAAACGATTTTTGACTGCAGATCGTTGATCTGGTGCGTCGATGTAATCGCCACAACCGGACACCGGATATCGCTATCTCGTCTGCGGCGAGAGGCTGGAGGCGGGAGTCGCGACGGGGAGATCTTATTATTTCGACTTATGCGGAACGCAACTGATGAGATGTGGAAATCAAAGAACTGCGTCGCTCGCGCACACGATGATATCTGCCGTGATTACGAACAGAGCCACATCTTCGACATAATCCCGGTAAGCGACTCAGGTTCGTTAACCGGTGGATCCACGCTGAGGTATTGCGTGTCTGTACAATCGACAGCCGTGTCCGTGAGGGACATTACGCCGTGGTCACCTACCACATCGTCACATGTGACTATGAACGAGAACATGCCATACGTTCTGTCGTTAATAATAATAACAATATGCATATGATAATTAATAATAACAATAATATGCAACGGTAACTATAACTACAATTATAATGATTTGTTCATACACTACATAGTAGCACAGAATATGCCAAAAGTTCTCTCATCATTAATAATAATATTATTATTAATGATAACTATAACTACGATTACAATTAAATTTATGTATGTATGTCACTAGTTCGTTAACTCTTCGGTGTTCCAGGTCAGTCAACTGCATGAATGAGTACCTAACTATAGATAGTGGTGGATATTTGTGTACGAATAATCTTTGAGCATTCATTGCAGAGTGGCTGGATGCTTCTCAGAGAAGTCGAGATGGTGTTCGGGGTCTGGTCTGACAGGGAGTTGAGTGTAAAGTCTGACCAATCATGAGGACTAGAAACGGTGCTATATAAAAACATATCTTTACTAAAAACGAAAGTCGAGAACGCCCAGAACGAGGCACTTTCAAAAATTTCAGGCGAACGTTTTTTGGGAGCCGCCTGTGATTTTCGCATAAAAACTCGGAGGATACGACTAATTTGACGTGTTTTTAAAGGGATACTCCAGTCAGTGAGAGATTCACAGCATTTACTTACACCTGCATAATATATTGGTTGTGCATAGTATTTGTGCACAAAGATCGTTAATAAACAATTAATTATAGTATAATTATATCAGAAACACTCCATATTGGATTCATCGTGAGACTTGTGCGCCAGTGACGTAAACCGCTCACGTCACTTGCGCATGCACGTTCGAACACCCTACGTCACAATCACAATCATTAGCGAAAATTCCGCCAATCCTTGTCTTTTTCAACAATGCGCCAGTGACGTAAATGATTTGGTGCATGAGTCTCAAGATGGCAGCGCCCTGAATCTAAGATAGCATGTTTTGATACCATTAAACTATAACTAATTGTTTATTAACGATCTTTGTGCGCAATTACTAGACACAACCAATATGGTATACATATATGTAAGTTAATACTGTAAACTTCTCAGTGACTGGAGTATCCCTTTAATATGGCTTCAACGCAGACGTTCGTCTGCGTAAGATTGATGATAATTCCGAGAAACGTCCTAGCATGAAAGTGCACTTCCGTTTTGTAGAAATCTTTCCCAAATAACTCGATCGCATTGCTGTCAAATGTTGCCGTTAGCATGGTGGCTATACGAATTCTGCCTGCGAGGCTACATTCAGAGATCATTTGCAACTAAAGGATCACACTTGAAGACACACCGTAAATGTATAGGCCTACACGATAATGCACATTCGTTGAATAAAAAAATTATGATAGAGTCACCTACGATGCAATGATCTAACGTAGGAAGTCCAGCACTACAACCTCGTCTGACACACAATGAAGATGTGTCACTAGAACAGTACAACCATAGTGTGCAAGACGCGCTGTGACGTTGTCTAATCAGTTACATGTTAGCAGTACCATCGGCACATGGTCCAACAGGTTGTTTAAGAGTCTATAACCATCGTATGTTAAAATATTTGACACTTCGCTGTCAAAGATCTTATACCTTTTCCTTTCTAGAACCAACAGGACCTAATATTGCTACATTTCTGTCAGCATGCACCCACGCAACCCACGCACGCGCACACGCACACGCACACGCACACGCACACGCACGCACACACACACACACACACACACACACACACAAACACACACTCGCACACACACAAACACGCATACACACGCATACACACACACACTCGCACACACACACACACACACACACACACACACACACACACACACACACACACACACACACACACACACACACACAAAAGAGAAACAATAATATTTGGTGGACAGAATTGGTTCTTCTACAACACTCCGCTGTTTCCGATCACGACAGAAGTGGCGGCGCTGTTGACTATTTTTCGACCCCAAAACAAAACTAAATTTGCATAATACAACTAAAAACCTCACAGAGGCTCGCTAAACACCAAAAACATCGACACTGAAGCTCTCTGAAAACTTCTCATTGAGGGTCGTCAAAATTGAGGGTTTCCGTAAAGCTAGATTTGGAACCGGAAACTAACCAAAAATGTACCTTTATGGTAAGATTTACAGAAAAATTCCTGGAGTTTTTTGCCCGCAATTCCCGTACCTAAGCTCTCAGAATAAGATGGAATATGACTGTTGCACACATGTCGTGCGATCCGATGTGATGTGATAAAGACCCCGTAGAATCTACGACGCCTTCCGTTTGAGCTGATGAGAGGTTCGGGTAATTTTCGCGCGAACAAAGACACCGAGGTAGAACAAAGGGAACGAGCCGGGCAGATCTTTTGTCGTCGGCGTCACCCGCAGGAACCGTGATGAATGGCGTCTGTCACGCGCGCGTCACATCGCGTCTCGTCACGTCACGCGCAGGATGAAGTCACACGTGCGCTGGTCGCTCCTGGCAACGGGGGTGTTCGTTCGGCGCCATTGTTCACTTCGAGAACGACCAAGGCAGGCCGGGTGTGTCGGCTCGGATTGACCCGCCTAGCGCGATGATGCGGCCACACTCCGTGATCCGTTCGCCTGCAATGGTGGCCTGTCTATGGATGTCGTAAAATACGTTCTTATTTCCGGTACTTGAGCTGATGGAGTGGTCTTGGAAAATCTTAGTCACCCATTAGATTTTCGTGCTAAGGTCTCGTTCGTTACGGAACAGGTTATCGCGGGGGGGGGGAGTATACACTTATTTATTGTAACTGGGATGCTGGATCTGTTGAGCTACAATAAGTGTTGAATTGGTCATTCTGTTGAGTCGGTTGATCTGGCGGTTCTGTTGAGTTGGTAGGTCAACTGAGTTGGCGGGTTTTTGTGATTAGTGGATTTGTTGAGTTAGCGACTTAGCGGATCTGTTGTGATAGTGTATTTCTTGAGTTGGTGGATCTATTGGGTTAATGGATATGCTGGGTTAGTGGATCTCTTGAGTTAGTGGATTTCTTGAGTTGGTGGATCTGTTGGGTTAGTGGATCTTTTGAGTTGGTGGATCTCTCGAGTTGGTGCATCTGTTGTGTTAGTGGATCTTTTCAGTTGGTGGATCTGTTGAGTTGGTGGATCTGTTGAGTTAATGGTGGGTCTCTTGAGTAAGTGGATCTGTTGAGTTAGTGGATCTCTTGAGTTAGTAGATCTGATTGGTTAGTGGATCTGTTGGGTAAGTGGATCTGTTGAGTTAGTGGATTTGTTGAGTTAGTGGATCTGTTGGGTTAGTTGATGAACTATATATTGTATCCCCTAAACTAATTCCCTAAACTAACCAGTCCTTCCGCCAGCTGAATAGAGCCACTAACTCAAAGGACCTATTACCTCAACAACGGATAGATCGACCCCAACACAACATAAACACACACGCACGCAAGCATGCAAGCAGATCCTTTGAGCTAGTGGCTCTATTCAGCTGGCGTAAGGACTGGTTAGTCTACGTAATAAAATATAGTCACAATCGTTGCAAGTTCAAATCTTCTAAACATAACCAAGACATATAACACGTGTTTATTATCATAACCATTGCTGTTACCGTTCTACCTGTTTTTGTGTAATTAATAAAATAAACCTTTACATTCGTTCTTGAGACCGCTTTGAGACAACGACAAATTGCCGATACGTCGCACGCGTGCAACTAAAACCTCGAAATTCGTAGACGTAAGCCCCGTGATGTATCATTGTCGCTCTCTGTCAAGCTAGACAGTAATCACGTCAAATCACGACAGATCCCGTCGACATACGAGACGACAATATATCATCGACACACGCAGTTTCCACCGTCCGTCTAAACAAAAGCATTTACATGATCCACCCTTGTCCTGTCGTTATATCCCTGTTTACGACCGCTGCGTTGAGTTTTCTCACGATTTCTACAATTATCGTTAGCTTAGCCAGAACGCACGAGCTTGTAATCATAAAAATGGATAATAAAAGTGACGTTTACGGCGACGAACGTGTCATTAAAGTAATTACGGGACAAATAGCACGCTGTTTACGCGTGAGGTGTCAACTGTCACGTCTGGAAGGCTTGACTCGTTTGAACATAAGAACTCCCGTGACATTTATTTTGTTTCATTTTAAAAGCAAATTGTTGTCATATAGAACGATGCGGTTTGCCCGGTAATATTCGCCTGCATAATTACCCCATTTAGATTTTTAATCATCTTTATATAGCTGGCACCGATAATTTAAGCCGACTTTTTTAACATGGGATACCACCCAGAAGCTAAGTGATAGAAAACTTTAGTCGTGCTTTCGGGTGACTAACAGCCACACACCCGTGTTTGTATGGCACATGCAACAAGTTAATCTATGTAGTTTACTTAAAGTAGTTTAAAGTGACACACGTTCACGAAAAAACGAAATAGCAACACACAATTTGGTGCAGCGGCATCTTGATTTGTTGGTCGGTCGGTCGGTCGGTCGGTCGGTCGGTCGGTCGGTCGGTCGGTCGGTCGGTCGGTCGGTCGGTCGGTCGGTCGGTCGGTCGGTCGGTCGGTCGGTCGGTCGGTCGGTCGGTCGGTCGGTCGGTCGGTCGGTCGGTCGGTCGGTCGGTCGGTCGGTCGGTCGGTCGGTCGGTCGGTCGGTCGGTCGGTCGGTCGGTCGGTCGGTCGGTCGGTCGGTCGGTCGGTCGGTCGGTCGGTCGGTCGGTCGGTCGGTAGTTCGGTCGGTCGGTCGGTCGATCGGTCGGTCGGTCGGTCGGTCGGTCGGTCGGTCGGTCTGTCGGTCGGTCGGTCGGTCGGTCGGTCGGTCTGTCGGTCGGTCGGTCGGTCGGTCGGTCGGTCGGTCGGTCGGTCGGTCGGTCGGTCGGTCGGTCGGTCGGTCGGTCGGTCGGTCGGTCGGTCGGTCGGTCGGTCGGTCTGTCGTTCGGTCGGTCGGTCGGTCGGTCGGTCGGTCGGTCGGTCGGTCGGTCGGTCGGTCGGTCGGTCGGTCGGTCGATAGTTCGGTCGGTCGGTCGGTCGGTAGTTCGGTCGGTCGGTAGTTCGGTCGGTCGGTAGTTCGGTCGGTCGGTAGTTCGGTCGGTCGGTAGTTCGGTCGGTCGGTAGTTCGGTCGGTCGGTAGTTCGGTCGGTCGGTAGTTCGGTCGGTCGGTCGGTAGTTCGGTCGGTCGGTCGGTAGTTCGGTCGGTCGGTAGTTCGGTTGGTCGGTAGTTCGGCCGGTCGGTAGTTCGGTCGGTCGGTAGTTCGGTCGGTCGGTCGGTCGGTCGGTAGTTCGGTCGGTCGGTAGTTCGGTCGGTCGGTAGTTCGGTCGGTAGTTCGGTCGGTGAATTAGTTAGCTGTTGGAATAACACATTCATTAAGATGGTTTATTTATTTCTACTTTACCTGGTGCATAGACTCGGTTGAGTGCTTTCTGCATTCACAGACGTCGGAATGAGGCTGATGCTCACCAAAATCTATAATCGAATCCCCAAAATGCACCACCATTCCCCAAATATTGGGAGCTACTTGTATCTTGTATTTTATCTTCTCCAATAATATTGAGATGTTCTTTCCCAAAACCCGGTTCCGACACCTTAAACATTATATTCATACTTACACATACATAATAATATACTATTCTATGTGTATTTTCCTTTTGTTGGATGGATTGTCTATCTACTATTTTCACTCATTCAGTCTTCAAATGCACGGTTCTCGTGTCTCGGTAAATGTACGATACGATGCGATGCGATGCGATGCGATGCGATGCGATGCGATGCGATGCGATGCGATGCGATGCGATGCGATGCGATGCGATGCGATGCGATGCGATGCGATGCGATGCGATGCGATGCGATGCGATGCGATGCGATGCGATGCGATGCGATGCGATGCGATGCGATGCGATGCGATGCGATGCGATGCGATGCGATGCGATGCGATGCGATGCGATGCGATGCGATGCGATACGATACGATACGATACGAACGATATAACGTGATAACTAATTTACATTTGAATTTTTTTCTTGTTTTTTGTATTGTCGTTGTTGTGATTGTTGTAATAAACTTATTACTATTAATATAAAATGATGTGGGGTTATTTATTGATGGTGAACCCTGGTCGTTTTTTCCTGGTGTTATTTTCCCTTGGCGTATTCTTCAAAACTTTCTTGGAGGTCTCTTTTTGTATCTTGGACAGTCTCTCTTGTATCTTGGACAGTCTCTTTTGTATCTTTGACAGTCTGTCTTGTATCTTGGACAGTCTGTCTTGTATCTTGGACAGTCTCTCTTGTATCTTGGACAGTCTCTTTTGTATCTTTGACAGTCTGTCTTGTATCTTGGACAGTCTCTCTTGTATCTTGGACAGTCTCTTTTGTATCTTGGACAGTCTCTCTTGTATCTTTGACAGTCTGTCTTGTATCTTGGACAGTCTCTCTTGTATCTTGGACAGTCTCTTTTGTATCTTGGACAGTCTCTCTTGTATCTTGGACAGTCTCTCTTGTATCTTGGACAGTCTCTTTTGTATCTTGGAGAGTCTCTCTTGTATCTTGGACAGTCTGTCTTGTATCTTGGACAGTCTCTTTTGTATCTTGGACAGTCTCTCTTGTATCTTTGACAGTCTGTCGTGTATCTTGGACAGTCTCTCTTGTATCTTGGACAGTCTCTTTTGTATCTTGGACAGTCTCTCTTGTATCTTGGACAGTCTCTCTTGTATCTTGGACAGTCTCTTTTGTATCTTGGACAGTCTCTTTTGTATCTTGGACAGTCTCTCTTGTATCTTGGACAGTCTCTCTTGTATCTTGGACAGTCTCTTTTGTATATTGGACAGTCTCTCTTTTATCTTGGACAGTCTCTTTTGTATCTTGGACAGTCTCTCTTGTATGTTGGACAGTCGCTCTTGTATCTTTGACAGTCTCTCTTGTATCTTGGACAGTCTGTCTTGTATCTTTGACAGTCTGTCTTGTATCTTGGACAGTCTCTCTTGTATCTTGGACAGTCTCTCTTGTATCTTTGGCAGTCTCTCTTGTATCTTGGACAGTCTCTCTTGTATCTTTGGCAGTCTGTCTTGTATCTTGAACAGTCTCTCTCGTATCGTTTACACCCTCCACAATAACTAATACATCGCATGTGATATATATCTTCCTGCTGTTCGTCTGTCTCTCTGTTACACTTTGGCTGCACAAACCAGCGTTAGATGGTAACAAGGCTTCCAAGGTGAACAGATGACATCTTCCTATTTTATCAAAACACAATCGGGAGATTTTGTACCGGTTTTTTCTAAGTGGACTCTTATCGAAAACCAACTAAAGTGAAACACGCACATACGAACATATTTTTCAACCTAATGTAGATGTATACTCCAAAACATGAACAATTAAGCAAATAAAAGGAAAACAAAATGTATCGTAATTGTATTGCATCTGCATTGTGGTGTTGTATAGACGAGGCGTATTTCCAATTGACTCCAACAAACCTGCCGACATCTGCGTCTGGTGACATGCAGAAGAAAAATTGCTTTTGCACGTCAACAAAGCATTCAAGGACTCGTAGAGCTAATCCAGCGATGAAATTTTTTTCAAGTTGTCGAGAGAGAAAATTGGGACATTTCTATTCGCATTCCGTAGATCGGAATATTTTCTAGCTTCTGTCAAAATTCGGAAGATCTCTCGCTAAAATAGGAACCTTGGAAGCCCTGTGGTTGCATACCGTATACGTTCAGTATCAGTACAACGTTGTTTGAGACATCCTCCACATATGGGGCAACTATTTGACTTCTGTTGTTGTTGTCATTTTTCTTCCTGCTCTTACTTTTGTTCTCTTTTTGTTTTCCGTCACCATTTTAGAGATCTACGACGTACAGTCACACACACGTACAGGGCTCGACTTCCTTCACGTTCAGGACATGTATCACTACTATACGAAGAAAAGCAACAAAAATCGCGACAGAATACCGAGCCAGACATTTCCCAGAAAACGAAAATACGCATTTCTGTTAATCAAGCAGTTCACACACAACATTGTCGTAACTGTTAAAGACTATTAATGCATCAGCATTAAAATGGAATTTTCACAAACCCGGATGTTCGGTACACGCATGTCCGTCATGATTTGCATTATGCGTCTGACGACAGCAGAAAACGTACTTTTACATGTTACATTAAGATTGATGTTGATGTTGTGTCAGCCTGGCAGGCGAACGAATTAAACGTAGCCAGTGTGGAAAGGTCGTCTTGCCGACGATGTTATGAAAAAGGCTGTGTGGTTGAATAAAACCTCGTAAGAACGTTGTAACCACTGTAGACATAGATTAGTCAGAACAATGCTGAATGCTGGAAACAGCTAGACTTTTTTCGAAGCCCGTGTCACGAGTAAGAACACGTATATATATATATATATATATATATATATATATATATATATATATATATATATATATATATATATATATATATATATATATATATATATATATATATATATATGTATATACAAGATTAATGCAAAAACACGTAACGTGGAAATATAATTGAAGATTATATATATATATATATATATATATATATATATATATATATATATATATATATATATTGCGGTATGCATGCGCGCGCGCAAGTGCATTGAACAATATTGAACAATTTAACCTACCTCTTTGACCTCATATTATATATAGGCCTATAGTTATTCCATCTTCAATTATGTTTCCACGTTACGTGTTTTTGCATTAATCTTGTTTTTATGGTTTTTCTTTCAAATAATTACTCACACTATAAAATGTTGAACATCATTTTTTATTATGTTATGGTATGTTACGTTACATTACATTACATTACATTACATTACATTACATTACATTACATTACATTACATTACATTACATTACATTACATTACATTACATTACATTACATTATATGTACTGTACTGTACTGTACTGTACTGTACTGTACTGTACTGTACTGTACTGTACTGTACTGTACTGTACTGTACTGTACTGTACTGTACTGTACTGTACTGTACTGTACTGTACTGTACTGTACTGTACTGTACTGTACTGTACTGTACTGTACTGTACTGTACTGTACGGTACGGTACGGTACGGTACGGTACGGTACGGTACGGTACGGTACGGTACGGTACGGTACGATACGGTACTGCCACGCCACGCCACGCCACGCCACGCCACGCCACGCCACGCCACGCCACGCCACGCCACGCCACGCCACGCCACGCCACGCCACGCCACGCCACGCCACGCCACGCCACGCCACGCCACGCCACGCCACGCCACGCCACGCCACGCCACGCCACGCCACGCCACGCCACGCCACGCCACGCCACGCCACGCCACGCCACGCCACGCCACGCCACGCCACGCCACGCCACGCCACGCCACGCCAACGCCAACGCCAACGCCAACGCCAACGCCAACGCCAACGCCAACGCCAACGCCACGCCACATCATATATGGTTGCTGCCTACTTCCAGTGTGTGACTGAATGCAACTAGTCACGTGTCCCCTGGTGTGCCTGGTGGTAATCCAGAGACAAGCAGCTGAGAGAAGGTATGAGTGGAGGTGAGGATGAGTAGACACTACAAGCTCGACAAATCACGAACGTCTTTGGTAGCCACCTCAACTTTGTTGTTTCAGATTTGAAACATGTCATATATCACGTGGATGAGGAAATAAATTAGCTTACTTTACTCACTCACATACCTGTCTCTCACATAACATGGACTCGTGCGTTTGAAATGATGGTCCTCCGGTGGTTTACACGTGGACTTTGGATGACGTCTACACGTGGAGCTTGGATGATGTCTACGTGTGGGTTTGGGTGACGTATTCTATACTGACACAGCTCCGTGTAAACGTTGTATGTGCGTAATGATTGATAATGTCATAGCTTAATATAAAACATCCATCTTTGTACATGACATACTGCTTTACCGCAGTACCAAGTGTGTGTTTTTCTCAAGACAATACATCTTCCGCCGATATCATTAGAATACTTAATTTCTTATTTAAAGGTCAATTGATTGTCAGCTGAAGTACATCGGTGACTAAAAAGACTCGTTCAAAACTAAACTGGCCGTTGCGAGCATAGAATGTAAATAAGACACACAGACTTATGATATCATTTATTATTGATGTGACGTTACTAAATGGTTATACTCTATTTATGTCGCTATACGGTACTACGTTTAATAGTTGCCTACTGACACGGGACTCATTGCAGCCCGCTACATCAACTTGTATACTTACAAATACAACTAACTAATAATATAATATGATGCGTTTTTTTGTCTTCCGGGCATTATGGTAATCCCGACTTTCAGGTAATGATCAAACATTTTTATTCTTTTGTTACGCACGCGTGACGAAATGTTGGCTTATCGAAATCTAACTATAATCGAACTTGCCTCTTTTTGCTTCGTAAGTTTTCCCCTACATATAGATGGGTTGGACCTCGACCACTAACCTTCAGGGATTAACCCATGACTCGACGGGTATAAAGTATGACTTTCATGGCTTCACATTAATTTAGGGAATAATTCAATTGTTCGGAATGTAAAACATAATGAGTTCGTATAACATAAATCGCAGGAACCGCGTGCGCTCTGCAAACATGACAGGAAAAAACGGACTTTGCGTCATGGATTAAGTGGTTATGCATGAAGCAAACTATCTCTCTAGGAATATGGAATTATGACTTTGGAGCGACGTGGCGTGCGTGGGCGGTGTTTTTAAGTGAGAAGTGTGAAGTGGACGACTTTCTACATCATACAGACTTCGTCAACTTTTCTTCTAGTTTCAAGTTACGTCATACATAATCTATCGTTATGGGTTCGCTAATATTTTAACTCATATGTGACCGTGTTGTGGTCTAGACTCCACAGACGTAACGTGCAGTAGACTATACATCACCTGCGTAATTATCAACAATACAAAGAAAGCAAAAATTCATTGTGTTCATTTTTATTACCCCCACGTAACCTTACGCCCACATACTGATATAGCTTCATGATAACTCTTTATTCGCATAATGATTAATAGTTGTTTTATTTTATTTTGCACAATTTATCTTTGTATATTATGATATACTGCAATACAATTAATTGTGTTCATTGTTATTACCCCCATATAACCGTACGCCCACATGCTATACTGATACAGCGTCACGATAACTCTTTATTCGCATAATGAGTAATGGTTGTTTTATTTTATTTTACACAATTTATCTTTGTATATTATGATATACTGCTTTAGCCCAATGCCGAGTCTCCTTTTTAAGACAATTACAGTCAATCGCTCATAGAAATGGTAACATCTTATTTAAAGGTGAACGACATCGTAATGTATGGCGATTTATAAGACGCATTAAAAAATACAGTGGGTTGCTTTCGCAGGCAGATGTTTAATTGCGCGTATCGATAGATGAAGCATTAATACGAAATTGTATAAATTTATATAAATGCACACGCCGGAATTTATGACATATGAAACCATAATATTCAGATAAACAAAATAAAAAGTTGTATTCTGATATGAAATACCATTATACACTGCACAAAATCCAAAAAATCTAACTACGAACCACCTTAATGGAACTGCTTGATAAAATAATATAATCAACTCTGGGAACACGTCGCGACGCGGGTTCACAAACAGACAGAGAACTATATTCTTTTGTTACAGACAATATAAATGGACGAGTCGCTTATTAGAATACAACTAAAAATACGCCAAAACATCAAACGTAATATCCAGGGCACTGACCAACTGAAACCATGTCAAAGTAGGCTACGGGCTTAACATATTTGAAAAGTTGATTACTTCTAAATGTATATCGACGGAAGAAAACAACCTACATCTAAATAAAAACAGAGAATCGTACTTTCAGAAACACTTAAAGATATATTTATATCTTGTGTCTCCCCTCTTGAGAGCGAGGGTGTGGAACAACATCACCAAACTCAGTCCCGCCCTCTCAAATTTGTCCCCGCTGCGACCGGCTGTTCTCCAAATCTCGTACTCTTGGCTCTTCGGCCCCAACACTGCCTCTCCATATTAAAGGAACATGCAACCCAAAAAGTAACAACTGCTCAAACCAGTAAACAATGTTCATTGAATCATATCCCATATTTTGTATTTTGTTCTGAAATTATTTATTAAATTTTAAGGAGAATTAGTGAACCTCCCTGGAGGCTGACATTTTGGACATTTCGCCTGTGGGTGTGTGACGTCACACTTCCACAACCGCTAGCGCCTTGGGTGGGCAAAACAAAACCAACTGTTCACCCACTGAGTCTAAGATCTATCCATCCATTTAATTTCACTTACAGAGGGTTATATATAAAAACACGGCGTCCCTTACAATATAAACATTAATAAAGAATAGGATAAATAATAACAATGCTCAAGTAGAGATTGCAACAAAGGCAATCGCACATTCCTACTTGGACTTGGTCGGTTCTGCCTTCTTCTCCATCATTGCACGCTCGCTACGGCTCATTACGACACTCCCAACCTACAGTAGTATCCCTGGCATCCCTTTGCAAAACTCCTCTTTTTACCCCAGCCAATGACATCGCTCACGTGAAGTCTGGTCGGCCTCTGGTCGTGTTGTTCAATTTGGGGTGATTTCAGCTGACCACATGTCTATGTTATAATGGTTATGAAGCTAATGGGTCTTTTATTGGGATTCCCATGAGTCGTATGCCCGTCTTCAAATTGGGGCGGGTATCTGCGCCGTTCCCACGGCTGACGCAGTTGCGAGTGACGAAGTCAGTTGCTATGAATGTATAGTTCGATTCCACTCACTTCTACGGTTTGCTGAGTCGCCCAGCCAGGGGTACAGTAGCGCAGCGCAACGACTCCTGGCTTGCGACGATGTTCTTTTCCCTCTCCCCCGCTTCTGGTTCGTTTGTGGAGTGGCTCAGTGACTAAGTCGTCGGACTCTCTATCAACAGAACCCGGTGACGTGGGCCCAGTTTCGGCCAGGTCGAGATTCGGCAAAACGCATACCTCACATGCGCGCGCAAGCGCAATGCCCGCTTTGATAAGCTCTGACGTAGCGTTGGCGACATACGTCACGCCCGGGCTGATTTATTTTCAAAACGGATACTACGTATGCACTTTTATTTAGTATTTGCGTAATGACAATTATATTGGAAAACTTAATGTATTACTAACGGAAACTATTTTAGTAACAACGGAGAATCCTGGCCCGATACCGTCGCGGTGCCAGATTCGAGAGAATCTGGTCTCGAATCTGGGCCCGGCTGAATCTGGAATCACAAGATCGGTTCGAATCCTGTCCTGTCGTGTCGAACCCTGGACAAGTTCGTTCATTCATTGGTCCTGTTCGCTTGGCCGTATGAGCGTCGTGGCAGGCATCTGCTTTAATTGTAGTCTTCGCGCATTAGTGGCAGCATGGTTGAATATTTCGAGGAGAAATTGAGATGGTGTATTGTTAAACCGAATCTGTGATCTGCAGCCGTCGGCCCAATTGGGAATCAACTACGACAGTAGTGTAGCGTGTAGTGTTTAACCAATCTTTGTTGTTGTCAGCGCTCAAGTTCACCTGAACAGGTGTGCCCTAGAGTACAGGGCAAAGCACTTTGAGCAATCACAAGGGGTGGATACTAATAATACGATTTTTCTCTAGACTGCGGGTCGATGCGCTGTACAAGCAATTATAATAACATGTAATGTATATTATTAAATAAATTATATTGCTCTATACTTGCCTTTAATAAATCTATATTACTTTGCCACTTTCGTCACATGTCCTCCGCAGCACTCATGCCCACATCGGCGCCTAAGTAAGTAAAGGCAGTTCTTATATAGCGCAATATCCAATCCTCGGGACCGCTCAAAGCGCTTTACACTTTACTTCCCTGACAGACCTGTCACTCAGACACCATCTCGGCTTCTCTGGGAAGCATCCAGCCATATGCTACAATTAATGCGCGAAGGCTGCTCGTACACATATCCACCACTATCTATAGCCAGGTACTCATTTAATTCAGCTGAATGAACTGGAGCAATGTAGAGTGAAAAACTTGCCCAAGGTTTTAACGCCGCAGCCAGGATTCGAACCCGGGTTCTCGTAGTCGAGAGTCCGAAGCTCTACCCCTGAGCCACTGCGCTCTACAAGTACTGTGTTTTCACCCTCACAGGTAAGAGAGGTGTGTCGGACATCTGTCATCAGTTCACTCACCTTCCCGGCGTCTTCTGCTTTCGCCCGATAGGAATACGACAAATGTTGTACTAGCAAATGGCTTCGCAATCGTAAAATTTACGTACCTTGATAACTATTCTTTTGCGTCCTGCGGGTATCCAGTTTCTCACGTGTATCAAAGATAAAGATCGTACATTGGATTGTTCCAAAGTACGATCTTTGTCTTTGATACACGAAAGAACCTGGAAACTGCAATGCTCTGGTGGTTTGGCTGCTCGTAGAATGGTGCGATTGTGGTCCAGAGACAAACAGCCGAGTAGAAGATTGAACTGTTCTACCCAAACTACGTTTACGTTCTTTGAAGCACGCGATGTTTATAATGATCTCCTTTACATGTTCTATCAAAACCACGCCGCAAATCTCAAAGTTATTTACAGAACGTGTATAATGTAGTGCTTACTGCTTTCCCACACTGCATATTAGTGTGATCGTGATTCTACCATCTCAATACGCCCATTACTATACGGTCTATCTTCGTGACGAAAATACCACCAACAACGCGCTTTCTTTAAATGTCCCGCTTTCTGCGAAACTCAATACGCGACGACGTCGCTCGTAATTAGATCACAAGGCACCAAACTCAATAAAGAAAAGAAACACACGCGTTGCTTTTTCGCACCTGTCGACCCGAGAGCTGACACAGCAAAAAATCAGCCAACTCAAGATAACGTATCGAGTAATAATTTATTTCGTAAACAGTAGCAACGTCTCTCAACGACGCGTCAAGTTAGCGCGCCGCCAGTTTTGGCGACGTTGACATAAACCGATGCAGACACGACGGCAGCGCTGGCCTCGTGGACTGTCACTTCCGTTCTTGACTAGGTCACTCCGTGATTACGTCACGGCAGCCGCGAATATACACAGAAGCGTCTCCGGGCGGACACTGGCGAAGTCGTGCGCCGACCAGCCCGCCTTGCGAGTATGTACAATGGAACCTGCATTTGCAGTGTGTTCGTTCGCCACAACGACTTACTTGAACCAACAATTATCTACACGGTTCTAACCGAACCCTCGCTTTTACGGTCACCTCGCTGAAGGGGTCGCCTCTGGAACGTGTTTAAAATAAAAATACCGACGCTGTCCGGTGCATGTGTTACGTCTAGCGAACATTCACTGACCAGAAATGTTGCGACTGATAACAGTCGTTGGCACGAAGTTTATAATGTCAAACAGGGTTTCTCTGAATATTCACATCTTGTCGACTTTTAAAGCATCAATGAGATAAGCACCAGATAAGCGGCGCAAACGTTGCGCAACAGCTCCTTGCGACGAGACGTACTTCTCTGGACTCTGTCTACGAGTCCAAACATGCCCATCTCGCCACCCAGTTAGTTCATTAACAAACTGTACAAAGATAAACAACTAGGAAACGGCCGTCCGGCCCGACTACAACCACTCGCGTATTCCGCTACACGCGCGCTCTTGTCTTTGGTCGACAACAGCGCCATTAAATACATCAGTAAACAGACAGTTGATGAGACGTTTCATTGGAATGCAGCAATAAATAACGAGGGACACACATCAATTACGGTATCAAACACGGTCGCGCGTGCGAGCGAGCGCCACTCCCGCCTGCTTCGACGCACGAAATTGGTACATCAGCGGGAACCGACGGAGTGACGAGATGTTCGGCTCGACGAAGTGATCGGCGTAAATCAGCCGCGTAAAAACAGGAAGAGCGAGAGGCGAGTGCGAGAGGCGAGCGAGACGGATTGGCGGACGCGGCGACGTCTGTCAGCGCGGCGCAGCTTGTTGACACCGTCCGTCAGTGGTTGTGATGGTGGTGAAGATGGGAGCGGTGTGTGTGTGTGTGTGTGTGTGTGTGTGTGTGTGTGTGTGTGTGTGTGCGTGCGTGTGTGTGTGTGTGTGTGTGTGCGCGCGTGCGTGTGTGTGTGTGTGTGTGTGTGCGTGCGTGTGCACGATCGCGTTCGTAGGCCACTGTGCGCGGACGTACGTATTCCAGAATCTGAATGTGTGTGCGTCCGACAGACAGAGAGAGAGAGAGAGAGAGGAAGGAAGAGGGGTGGATGGATGGATGGAGAGACCGAAAGCGAGAGAGTGCGGGGGCAGATATAGAGAAAGTGTGTTTATGAGCGTATGCACGTGCCTGCGTTTACGCATACACGTCATAAACACCTCTCCTGAAATATCGACCCCGCGTCAATCACCTGTACCAATGATGACATCGGCTGCGTCACCTGGCGTGTCGAAATTACACCACAACGCCAGTTTCCGATTCGGGTGTCGACGGAAGACGAATTAGCTTACACTCACTGACCGCTCGCACGGCCAGACCACACACACCGCCGCCCGCCATCCCGCCCGGCTCGAGAAACCACTCATCCGTGACCAGTGGGTACAAAACAGTTAACCTTGAATATAATTAGACGTGAGACACGCGTAGACGTTAATCCGTCACCACTCCGCCTGTTCGCAGTATTCGACCCAGAACGAGTGATCATGCACAGGTTGACATGTTTACGTTATTGTACTTGTTCCATTAAAGTATCCCGATTCAGACAGGAAGTGACACTGTTCATTCACGAAGGACCATACATCAGGCAGTATTGTCACGCCGCATGTTCCACTATAGAAAGGCACAAACACATTGACAGGTGTTAACATATCGACCGGAACTAGGGCAACCGCACAATTCACACCAACCGCTACCTTCCGTGGTTTAATATACGATCGTAATAATTTCACAACGACCGGGCGACTTTTAAAGAAAATTTGCCGAAACGTACTACAGACAAATCGATTTTTTAAACCGAGTCACACGTGTAAATGTGCCTCGATTTTTATTTTAAAATGCGGTCATTCATGATGGAGGCGAAACAGTTTTTAGGGTGGGTCGACGCCCCGTCTCGCCCGTGGTTACAGCGCGGGCGTAGAGACCCCCACCGGCACGCAACCCACGGGCCCACCTGCCAACAGGGCGGGGAAGCTCAACACGCCAACCCACCTGGCAATCGGAAGTGACCGTTTCTTTTGCTTCACACGAATATTTCATTTAAACCAATTTCGTATTCCCGTATATCAGGTGCATTTTCTAGTCAAATTTCAAGAAGTGACCTTTCAAGGTCACCAATTTCAATATTCAGTTCCGGAAATGACACTTGTCCTGCGAGTTCCGGTCGAAGTGAATACAACACGAACGGCTGGTGGACATGACAACGATCACGTGATCGCGTCAACGTCGTCGAATACTCCGATGTGACGAGAAATATCCGAAATCACGAAATGAATCTGTACGCCGAATGCATTATGGTGTTTAGCTGCCGATTTTCGGATATTTAAGCAGGGGTTCAGATATATACGAAAGAGTTTGCGGAAAGAAACATTATCGCACAGAACCGGCGATCTGATTTCATTCACATTGATGCTACCATCGCTCGTATCCCAGTTTTGTATCTCTCGTCACACCCGAACAAACACCAAACCTCATGAACCTTCGTCAAAGAGGATATAGGCCCAAACGAAAACAACCCTTTCAGAGTGGCCTCTATCTGATTCAAAGAGACAGAAGACACACACATCGTACCACGCAGACACTGTCTCGGACAATACTGTGAGACATTCATGAAATCATTTGCAAGAATTTTTACGTAGACGGCCATAGCAAAAACACGTCGTTGCCTTTTTGTACTTTCGAAGACCGCTACGTGTAAACATGTTGGCACTAGATTAATGACGGATAGCTCGTGTGTACGTTCAGGTAAATGTCACGGCGTAGGCGCCAAAACACATGGCATATTGTAAAGAAGACTAGATGGTGACTAGCGTAACATCCCATGTGTCACCGACTGCAGTTATTAGTTCACGACATCAAACCTTGGCGGACAGACGCAGTCACAAACAACAGGCATAGTCCCGTCGTTTACCGGACAGTATTGGCAGCAGTTACGAGCACTTCGGTTACACGTACAACGGTACATCATGTCCTTGTTCGTCCACACGACAAATATACACTCAATCACGCTGAATGGTCCAGTGGTCCACACTTCGGCAAGTGATCAGCGATAATCCCATGGTCACTAGATGTACACTTTCCGAATGTGAGCGCGTATCACAAAGTTTCCGGCCAACCGGGGGAACCAGAACCGGCTATTTGCCATTGTTCGCCAGTTCGCTGGCCATCTTGTAGTACCGGTTGAACTTGGTGGCGTGGTCGAGCGGCAGATACACGTACGGACTCTTGCTGAAGACCTCCTTGACGGCGGCGCCGCCGAAGCGCTTCGTGCCGAGGTGGCACCTGCTCAAGTGGTAGCGATACGACCCCTTCGACGCGAACGTGCGCTTGCACGCGGGACAGCGGCACGGCTCGATCGGCTCCGACGTCATATCCGGCGTCGTCGTCGAGTGAGCCGCGCTCAGTTTGGACGGCGAGTGCTGCCCGTCGCTGCCGACGTCGCCGTGCACGGGCATGCTGATGTGGACGGACGGCGGCGTCGACGAGCTGCCGCCCGGTAGCACGGTGACGATCGGGTTGACGAGGATCACGGTGCCGCCGGGGATGCCCTTCTGCAGCAGCGCCGTGCTCGTCGCGATGCTGCCGTGCATGCGCACGTCGGCGTGCGTGTGCGCGTGCGACGGCGACATGAGCGAGGCGGCCGTCGCCGCCGTGTCGTGCAGCAGCTTCTCGAGGCTGTCGATCGGGTGCTCGCTCGACAGCGGCTGCCCGTACACGAGGCCCTGCAGCGAGCTGAGCGCCGACACCGACGACTTGGTCTCCTCCGACGCCACCGCCGCCGCCGCCGAGTTCGCCTCGTCCCGTAGGTACTTCTCGTGCAGCTGCTTCGCCTGCTGCTGCTGCTGTTGTTCTTTATGCTGCTGCTGTTGCTGTTGCTGCTGCTGCTGCTGCTTATCGGAAGCGACGCCGTTCGCCTCACACCGGCTGTCGCTATACGAACCGTTCTCCTTGACGCCGTTCAGCTGCTTCTCGTAGTCCCGGTCACGTGTCTCCACTTTGACCTTGACCTCGCTGCGGAGGTCGTTCTTTGGTGTGAGTCTCGCCGGCTGCGGCTGCGCGGGCGGAAGCGGCGGAGGACTAGAATCGAACGGCTGCACGTACTTGTGCTTGTAGGAGGCGGCGGCGCCGGTGGTCGCCGGGAGCGCGACGCCGTTGGGCGAGGCGGAGGAGAGCTTCCCGGGCGTCGTCGCCGCGTGGTGGTGGTGCGAGTGCTTCACGCCGTAGCGGTTGTTGTTCTGGTGCGAGTTCGTGAAGCTCTTCGCGATGAAACTCTCCATCTGGCTCAGCGCCGAGTTCTCGCGCGTCCCGCCGCCGGCGCCACCCGTCAGCGGGGAGGCGAGCCGGTCGTCCAGGCGGCCGCTGCTGTCGGGCGGCGTGACCAGATCGGCGGCGAGTCCGACTCCGAGTCGCAGCCGGCCGTTGGCGTCCGGCGGCGTGACCAGGTCGCGCAGTCGGCGCGCGCCGCCGTCGCCGTCCCGCTCGCGTTCGGACGGCGGTCTACACCGCGGCGTCACTTCTGGTGCGCCGCGGTTCACGTTGATCTGCTTCACGCACAGCCGGACGTGGTCGACGAAGCTCGCCGTGTCCTTCTCCTCGCCGCAGTTGATGCACCGGATCGTGTTGGCGTCGTCCGCCGACAGCCGGTCGCACTGGTCGGGGGACTGACGCTCATGTTTCACCGACAGCCGCTGCTTCTTGCCGCCCGACCCCGACCGCGCCGCCGACCTCAGCTCGTCGTCGGCGACCAGCGACGACGCGACCGACGCCGAGTCGCTGTCCGTGTCGGAGAAGTCGCCCGCCCGCCGCTTGTGGTGGTTCGTCGCCACCATGTGGTAGGCGAGCCCGTCCATGTCGTCGAACGCGCGCCCGCACACGCGGCACTTGCACGGCGCGCGCTCGCCGCCGCCGCACGCGCCCGGCCCGTACAGCTGGTACAGCTTCCGGTGCTCCGTCTCGCCGCCGCCGTACGACAGGTACTTGGTGAGGTTGCGGTGCGGCTCCGGGCCGACGATGTTCGTGTAGTGCTTCGTGTCGATCATGTGCACGGTGAGCTCCGGCAGCGACTTGAACGACTTGCCGCACTGCATGCAGCGCAGGATCTGCGCCGTCTGCTCCGAGCCGTGGTTCAGCCACATGTCCTGGCCGCGCACGAGCTTCGGGTACTCGGCGTGCACGGCGCTTCCGGTCGCCGCCGGATGTCCCGTCTCCTGCAGGTGCACGGTCAGGCCGACGAGCGTGTCGAACACCAGGCCGCAGCCGCACGACAGCTGCGTGTGCATGCGACCGACGTCGGCGGGTTTCACGTACAGGCTCTCCGGCGTCGCGTACGACCCCTTCGCGTCGTGCGCCGCGGACTTCGATGACGCGTGGTGGTGCTCGTACGGCTTCACCGACGTCGCTTCCGGCGTCTTGCACGCGTTGCTCTGGTGGTGGCTGCTCGGCAGACGGCAGTGGTTGGGCGGCGCCGGCTTCAGCTGCTGCGCCGGGAACATCTTCGGCTGGATGTTGTAGAGCGCCGAGCTGTAGATGTTGCCGCCGAACGTCGTGAAGGCCGTCGGTCGGAACGTCGCCTGCGAGCGCGTCTGCTCCTGCCGCAGCAGCACCGAGTCGCCGCCGAAGCGCTTCTCGAGGTTGGCGAGCGACGAGCCTTCGGGCGCCACCACGCTGCACACGGGCGGCGGAGACACCGGCTTGATGACCAACGGGGGCACCTTCGGCACGAACGCCGCCGCTTTCTCGAAGGCGTCGAAGGCGTCGACGTCACCACACTCTCGCGGCTTGCTCTTCAGCGAGAGGTCCAACGGCTGCTCGTCCAAAGTCTGCATCTTGCCCGTTGGAGAAGCTCTCACGCTAGGAGGCGATGACGGCGATGCTGCATCGCGCTCGGCGTCTGCTGCTACAGCGTGTGTGCTCAAACGTTCACTGAGATCCGCACGCGGCGAGTCCTGTCGAATTTCTGCCGCCGGAGAAGGGCTCGTTGCCTTCGGCGAGACGGAGTCCGTCACAGACGGCTCCGCGTCGTCGGTGGGTGCGCGTCCGACGGAACCACTCTCCGCATCGGGTTCTACCGTCGTCGGAGTAACAACGTCCTTGGAATGGCGTTCATCACTGTGGGTTTGTTCCTTATCGTCTGGCGCCGGTTCCTCGGCTGACGGAGACTGTCGCTCGCTCACTTCAGAGTTTTTGTTGCTCACGTCTGACGACGCGGGTGACTTTGGAGACGGTGAAGACGTGGACATCTCGCTTGGCTCTTGGGCGTCGTCGGCGGACGGGGTGCTAGCGTTCTCCCCTTCATCCTTGCCTTCCTCTGACCCAGCTGCAACAACCACAGAGCCGTTACATAACCATCAGCCGTACATGCCAACAAATAGCTTTACTTAAGGGTAAAACTTTGCCCAAATGGAACTTAGTCGGTTCGTTGTCTGTAGACTAAGTTCCATTTGGGCAAAGTCGTATTAAGATTTAGCTACATTTAGACACGGTAATACGATTAAAACGCCATCTGGATAATACCCAGTATGATTTCTTAAACCAGTAAGTCCCCTTAAACAAAAGGAAAATTAAAACAATAAAGACATGACTTTCTTTCTGATGAGTACAGTGGGCAAAAAATGCAATGTGTCTAGTAGGAATTATTAAAAGACACGAATGCAAACACGCATGCACACACACACCTACAGTTAGAATTTGGCAAGGCTTTCACTTTCACTGTCCCAGTTTCAGTTGCACACTAAGCCATTTCAGTAAACCAGTCCATTGAACTCCCGTTTATTTCACAAGAACACACCATGTATATATTTCTTCAAAGGTAGCCTGACTTGAAACACCTGTGTTCATGAGAGAAACAACACGTCCCAGTCAATTACACCCACACCTCAGGACAGACAACAGCTCCATCCTGCAGCTACACGGTGCCGAGACAAAACACACGTTACTTCATCACCAGCCAACACTTGGGCTGCATTCCTTCATGGAATATATCCTTCAGTGGGAATACATCCCTTGAAGTCTCTTTAAAACGACTTCCTGATTTGTTGAGGACAAGATAGTCTTTCCGAAGTGTTTATTCAAGAGTTTCAATCCATAAATCAAATTGAAGTGATTAGCTGTGAGTCTTATCATGACAGTAGAATTTACCAAGATAGAAGACACTTTACTTCATGCACTGACTGGTATACAGTAATACACCTGTCTTTTTTCTAAATACAATCTGATGCAACACATTTAAAGATGGCTTTGGTCCTGTGAAGAACACGCCTTAAATAGTCCCATGCAAGGGCTGGGTCTTTGTGTACTGCGCGCACGCGCGCGCGCACGCGCGCGCGCACGCACGCGTGTGTGTGAGTGTGTGCACGTGTGTGCGTGTGTACGTGTGTGCGAAGTGCAGTTAACAATTTGTCCTAAAATTAAAACCATTGGCCAACCATTAAGTGTGCTATCTTGCCACAAGTGTGGTTTTATTATATTTTCTGCTACTAATTATTTCCCCGCAACATCAATATCTTTACACATGTGTCAGCATCATAGTATCAAGATCATAGTATCAACATCATAGTATAAACATCATAGTATCAACATCATGTACACACATAAACTGAAACACAGAGTAGCTCAAAACAAAAAATGCCGACACAGTTCAGGTGTATTTGGCTGTATGCTCTTGTTTGTGAATTCAACAAATAAGGAAAGTTTATTAGTTGGAAATGACACCAACAAACTAAATAACATATAATTTATATTTTTTTTGCAAGACAATACACAATATCCTTAATATCCGGTAAAATGATAAATAGTGCATTGTTCTTTCATAATTCAGTCATTGTTAGATTAATTGAGAAAAAAGGAGCATAAACAATCGTATGTGCATCTATGATTGATATTAAGTCGCATCAACTTGCAGCATATTGAGGTAAAATGATACGTTTTAACCAGTTTCATGGTAAAGTTCTATCAACCATGACAAGATCTGCACATCGTAATTAATTAGTTAGGCCCATCACAAGTAAAAAACACCAGGGAACGACATAATAAGTTGAGGATTGACAAGGAACATATACGGGGTTACATGTTAGTATTATGTAGCTTTAGTTTTACACATTTTATTGCTGAAGCAGCACATGTTAAGTTATTGTAACCGTTACATTTAAACAAACCCTATATAAACTACAAGCACACTAAACTATTACATTTCGGGGGAGTTCAGGCAATGATTTGTGAAAATTGCCTAATATTTGAGACAATTGAAATCCGTCATCTACGTTGGATTCTCTAAAAACTCACCAAGTGAATTAAGAAATTGTTCACTTTTGACACTGTAGGAGATGATTAAAAAATATGCACACACGCATGCACATATATAATACAGGTATGACGTAATTATCTATGTAGGTAAAAAATACCCAGTAACCACAACATACAATATGAGTATACTGTTGCATGTTAATTGTTGCTGTCAGTATTTTTTGCGTTCTTTCACACGGCTGACACAATGACAGGAAGATGTCAAAATGTCACATGATCATCTCCCCGTCTTATTTTCATCCGTCCATCTGTCCGTCTAATTTTCACTGTCTTAATACACTTATAGCATACACAGTTTCATTACACACAAGGAAAATTTAACTGGAATACTTATTATGTTTAATCTTTCATGAATTTACTCTGGAGCATATCAGAGGCAAATAAAACATATCAAAGCACAATCACGACTTTCTCCTCAATCACACACAGGTCAGGTACCACTGACCCCCCAACACTGAGTGAAGACTGATTTGTGTTGTTCTCAGACTAGCCAGTACTTATCCACATCTAATCATGCAGAAACATTTCCGCAGCAATACAGATATACATTTGCCATATACTAAATTCAAACTTGTGACAATTTATCACTGTAACAAATCCGGCAAGCTAATTACCACATCTCATTGAATTCTGATACCAGTGCGGGAAACATTTAAATTGAGTCATGATAACCCTTTTAAAAATGTCATATTGGTAATACTGCTGGGCAATCATAGAGATTGAAATGGATACATGAAATGATAAAACACGACAAAGTGCATTTGTTAAAACTAGAATGAAATAATATATAATTTAAGACAAAAGCATATGTATAATTTAGACAATACACAATAATTATCTATAAAACTAATTTAAATAACTGATCTGCAAAAACAACTACCCTGAGAAATGTTAAGTAATAATTACATTCGCAGCCCTGAGACCACACAGTAGACACATTTGTGTGCGAAATCACACCGCCATAAAGAACAGTATGGAGATCAGTCTCATACAAATTAACAAAAACATATACCATTTGAATAGACGCAGCCATTGTTCTACAATAATGGCACCCTGCGAGTATTTCCGCTTACACATGGCTTCATACGCTCGACGACATAACTCACCATTTGCCGGGCATTAAATGAATCATGATTTAAATATCCGCCATCTGCCGGCCGGAGACACGTCGAAACGTTTGAAAAAGACAAACAGTCGCAATGGCGCCCTGCTACGCCCAACCCAGCCACGACACCTCCGACAAACGGCCATTGTAAACATTGTCACACGGGCTGATTCATGGTGCTCCGGACGTCTGATTGATGACATATTAAGTCAGTACGTGGCTCTGCCAGTGTATGTTGATGATTTAAAGTTGACGCGAGGCATCGCAAAGACAAAACAAACTTTCACGATCAATGAAGCGCGACTCCGAATGTCTCAATTAACAGCGGTTAAACTCTGCCAGTCATCCGATGGGAATGACAGACACATCCGCTTTTAGAGATGTCCTTTAGGAAAACCAAGCAATCAACAATAAAATCTGACATTTCTGATTAATGTCAGTACATACAGAGTCAGAAAGAATTCGACAACGTCTGCCACTGTAAAGAAATATAATTTCATCGGTCATAGAAAGAGTTGGGAATACATGACCCTTGTAAGTTTTCAGTTATGTAACATTCCTTTTCAAAACAAACTTTATTGCTCTAAATATCTCAGTTAAAAGCAGTTAAACTCTGGCAATTATTTGATGAAAGCATCACACATGTTCACAATCACATACTTTCTTAAGAAAAAACGCGCATTCAATAGAAAATCTGACTTTTGTGATTTAACCCATTACGTCATAGTCAGAAGGAATTCTAGACAGTGTAAAGAAATGTTATTTAGTTATCTACGACGTCCACCTTTATAAAAAGAGTCCAGAACTGTATAAATAAATAACCCTAGTGCATGTTCGGCGATACACAATAGCATTCCTTTTTGTGTAATGTGGCAATTCCTTAAAAATCACCATTCAGCCGAATCATCTAAATAAAGTTTTACATCCGTCTTCGACTGTGCCACTATAATGGTACTAAGGCGGCAGTAAATATTACCTGAGACATTTCTATAAATACCTGATGAATGGATGCGAGTTCAGACACACACAATACTATGAAGAAGAGAATAGCGAGTGAAGCACCATCTTGACAATGGAGCTGTCGCTATTCCACCTACGGGCAGACAGATAGCAGTGTTTTATGAGGGTGATAGAGTAAGTCGTGGAAGCCCCCACACTAGCCCTTTCCTGTTTCAATCAAAGAGTGCAACTTTTTGCACTGCCGGCCAGGCTGGCCACGTAGTCAGTGTCCACTACAATGTGGTGTCATTTGTACTGTCATTGCAGTTGATTGAGATGTAAGGAGCTGACATTGGTGGAGGAAGAGAACGTGAAGAAAAAGGTTGTTACTGAGATGGGAGGACTGTGGGAAGAAAGGTTGGGGAGGATTGGAAAATAGGAGGGAGAGACAGTGATGAGTAAGGAGAGACGGAGAGAGATGAGAGAGAGAGGGCAAGGGATAGAGAGAAGGATATATATATATATCTCTCTCTCATCTGTGTTTCCTCTCTTCTCTCTCTCTCCTCTCTCTCTCTCTCTCTCTCTCTCTCTCTCTCTATATATATATATATATATATATATAGAGAGAGAGAGAGAGAGTAGATAGAGAGTGAGAGTGAGAGAGAAGAGAGAAAACACAGATGAGAGAGAGAGAGAGAGAGAGAGAGAGAGAGAGAGAGAGAGGAGAGGGGAGAAAAACAAAAATGAGAACTGCAGCTCATACTACACCTGTCTGTAAACGTGCATTACTGTCATTATGTAAACAATGGTCTCACCAGGACCTTTTACACGTGTGTATACATTTATGCCCAGACTTGACAAACAGGATCTGATTTCCACAATTTCCCCCCAACTATAAAAAAACTGTTTCCCCTTCCTTGTACTTTGTCCCGTGGCCTGGCTCCTCCTTGCACGAACCCACCACTTCCTGAAACCCGAACTCATAAACCCACACTACCTACCTGGGGCTATAGAACACAATAATTTTAATGCCACGTCAGCCCGTGGTTCATCTGTGCTCATTGAACATGACAGTGACGGAGCGACCTGGCAAACACCAATTAAACAATAAAACCATATGCTTCTGGCTAAGTCCTTAACGCACTTCCTGGCCAAATGCCCGGTAATTGCATTTATTATGTCACAATTTTACGACGCGTCATATTTTACGGTGCACAGTGGCACGGTTGTTCTAGGGCAGCGATGTTTATGAATGTTGACAGCTTATTGAAGCCTCGATATCTCACGTGACAACTATGATATTCAGGTTGTGTAAGATATCATCAGCACACACCATGTGGAACCAAGTAGACAGTTGCCATCGATCAGTTTCACACAGCGAGCTTCTGTGAAATGCACGATTTTTTCAACACGGATGTTTTTGTGTGAATAAAATACTTTTTTGAACATTCGCAAAATCTGTAATAATATAATCTGATTAAACTATTACTACACAAATGTTTTTGATGCAATTGATAAAAATATGAAAAGGGATAGGGGAAGCGATGCCAATTGGGATAAGGAAAATGGACATATAATATATATATATATATATATATATATATATATAGTTTTGGCTGTTTGGAGGAAACCATCTAACACCTAATATGAAATTGGACAGGGATAAAATGGACACAAATGGAGGAAGAATGGAGGTAAACGATTGAAGAAATGGACACAGACGAAAGGTGGATTAAAATGGATGTATGGGGCGTACGGAAAACGAACAACACAGATAAAGAAAGAGATATAGAAGCACATTCCTAGTTAAGAGGAACACAGTCCCTGACTGATGAGGAAGCACTGCCTGGAGTAGATAAGGTTGTCTGGATGAGGCTGGTTGAGGTGTCAAAAGTCTAATCTTACACCTCCGTAGATTATTGCCAATCACTAAATGTAGGGGGGATAAGAACAGTGGCAAGATCTAGCAAAAGAATGCCACTGTATCCTTGTCTTACAAGTTAAGACTTGATTTAATATTTATGGTTAAATACCTCTCAGTAATACAGACCTCAGATCAATGGTCTAGATGATAGAATGGCAGATCTGTGGTCTCAGTTGTACAACACACAACATTAGACTGTCAAAATATTATATTCATCATTTGTGAACGCTACAGTTGCAACGTGAATGCCTGTCTGACTAGATCATGGGAATTACACCATTTAATTGCTTAACATCACATTATCACCTGTCAAATGATATCTGATCTGTGATAACAAACCACCACATCAGACAATTTGATTTTACGGCATCTAAGACCACATCATTCTTCAACAAGGATCAGTTTGATAATGAAACAAATCAACCTTTTTCTCTCTCAAAAATGTCTACTTAACAAAAAAAACTAAAGTTTTTAATCACACCTATTACCAGCAAATGTGTAAACAAACATCGCAGATGCACTGAAATCTTTATTCACCGCTTATCCATCCGGGCTTCCAAATCCAAATGTCCCGCGATTAACAGCTCCGTAAGGCACCGAGCGTTGAATCGCTGCATGACGCGATGTCCAACACTGTCAAAGTGTCGTCTCCGGCGAGTTTGCGCCTGTCAGTGACGCGGAGTGCTATTACATCAGCTGACAATGCCGCTGAATGAGACCATCATCCACAGACACACACAACTCCATATCGACATGACAAGCTGTCAACGACAGCGGTCTCCTGGGCAGTGCTTGACCCGCTTTCTTGGAAGCCTCCCCTCCCCCAAGGACGCCTCCCCGCCATTCGGTCAATGTCAGCCGCGGAGAGACTCCATCTACTCCGGTTGGGTACGGAGGCTGCTAATTTACTAGCGGCTTACGTGGAAACAATCTGCGTGATTCATGCCCGGCTAAACCGTTGGGCACAAAAGGCGCGGGGAGAAAAGCGAATAAATCTCCGGGCGGTGTAAGTAAATATCTGCCAGCCCGGTTAATTCTGGTTTCTATCTGAACACGGGGAGATTTATTAGGGCAAAGTAATAAAATTGCTTGTAATTCCTCTATCTTTGCCGGCCTGTCACTGCAAGTGTGATTAAGAGGCAAATAAATCACCAGCGTTAGATCTAGGTGCCATAACCCTGCTAGGCCTGTCTTCCCCACGTCTGATAAAATGCCACCACACAGAACCAGGCACAACAGTAGTCATTTTACCATGGCAACTTCTGTCTGTGGTTTTTCCGACTACACTCTACTATTTATTTATGAGATAGGAAACCGTTTCATTGGGTGACACCCATGTTTTTTCTTGGAATATTGCCTTTGTCACTACAAAAACGACTCCAGTATCTCCTGTCTATCAAGAGAAAATTGTGCAACAAACAATAGGATTATTTATTGAAAAAATCATAAATTTATATTATGATCAAGTTGAGAAAAAAAAACCAAGTTGAAATTTATACTAAATGATTTTTTATGGCTCTGGGCTCAGAATCCTAGGGATATACCTGGTCGACAATTTATGCCGTACTACAGAAGTTTACTATTATTAGTAGTAATTGTCTTATTTGTCTCGAACATGTGACAGGTGAATTATTATTAACAATTTTCTAGCATCTGGTGCATCATAATGGCCTAATGAAGGAACAGTACTGGAAATATTTATTCGAGTAATCATTAACGAAATGTTAAAATGCACTGACAGTTCAACAACACTTGTATGTGGCCAGTTCTAGTGGCTAACGTCTTCTTCCCAGCGTGTTATTCAAGTGTCTCCGAAATATGCACAGCCGTGAATTTGAGCGAATCTTCTGTGACAGATTGGCAGAGAAGAGACAGGGATGGATTATGTGTGCCAATCAATATGCCAGACCAGACACACAGGAAACAAGAACGCAGCCGACATATCGGATGACATGACTGACACAAGTCAAGCTCCCCGCAGCTTGTCGACAAAATGTCAAAATTGAAAAGTACAATTTTATGTTACAGGTGTATCGGAAGTTTTATTTTTATGCCTATTGATAACAACCACTGAACTGGATAATCAATCTATTGAAGGTATAATATACGTTTATTAATTTTAGCCCTTCAAATAACAGATGAAGCTGGTAGTTAGTGTGTATTTTTTTCCTGTGTGCAAAGATTCTAATAAGAATTGAAAGGGCATAGGTACATTTGATGATTTTGTATCATAATCAAATTTATTAATTAGATTTTTAACGATGCTGGTAAAAGATGCTTATATGTTAGACATTTTTGTATCTTACCATTCTTTATTATGTCTATCCTGCGATTTGGAAGTTACCTAATTAGAGTAGATAAGATGAAGACTTGTTTTCAGCCGGTCAATTTGAACGGTGCATAGACACAGTTGTAGACAGATATTATAAAAACAAATAAAACAGTGTGCTTGAAAGAAAGGAAATTAGACAAGTCTACCAATTTTAATTAAACCACAAAAAGACACGTCATTCCTCCAATCCACAGCTGTCATATGTCAGGTGTTCATGACATGACATTTCTGTCATATGTCGGGCGTTCATGCCATGCCATGCCATGCCATGCCATGCCATGCCATGCCATGCCATGCCATGCCATGCCATGCCATGCCATGCCATGCCATGCCATGCCATGCCATGCCATGCCATGCCATGCCATGCCATGCCATCCTTCTATCATACACCAAGTGTATAAGAATACGACAGGTGTTCATGCCATCACAGACTTGACGTCCCTCCATCATGCCAGGTATTCATGCCCTGTCACATGTCATTCACATGCCAGCTGCCCATGCCATGACTGACGGACTCAACCATCCTCGCTGTGAAACACGACCAGGTGTCACACAAGGGGGTATCGCTATCAGGCGCGCAGAAACACTACAAATTGGAATTGAAAACCTAGCCGCCATCAGAGTTGCATCCACTGATCAATCTTGCTGACAGAAAAGCGAGCATCTTCTCTCTCTATTGTCACTCATCTGATTGCCTGGCTACTTAGCAAGCTGATATCGCCTGCCGCTGGGCATTACGGAAGCTGTCACCAGATGGCAGCATGAATCGTTGCTTCTAATTCTTCGTAGAGCGCAATGGCTCAGGGGTAAAGCTTTGGACTCTCGACTACGAGAACCCGGGTTCGAATCCTGTGCTGCGGTGTTAAAACCGTGGGCAAGTTTTTTCACTCTACATTGCTCCAGTTCACTCAGTTGCATGAGAACCTGGCTATAGACAGTGGTGGACCGTGGATATGTCTACGAGCAGCCTTCGCGCATTAATTGCAGCATATGGCTGAATGTTTCCCAGAGAAGCCGAGATGGTGTCTGAGTGAACAGGTCTGTCAGGAAAGTAAAGCGCTTTGATCAGTCCTGAGACCTGGATACTGTGCTATATAAGAACTTGCGTTTACTTACCTTTCTCGCAATGAGAAAAAGAAATTATTAACTTGAATTACTTACCTGTGCTATGGCGAAACTTGAATTGCACGCTGGCAACAAAACATACCGTCACTGCGTCAATCCAATCTGAACCGGGGATAGATAACGGTATCGATGACAATTGTGGATGTGATGTCGCCGAACATATGTGTGGATTTTCTAGAACGATCGTACGCAGTTGGACTCAGACTGCACACGTAGTATACCTGGCGGGGACTTTTTACATGTTCCATCCAAAAACGTCTCATTGGTCGAGTGAACAAAAGGCGCCGGGTGTAGCCAGCGTAAACGCTACTGTTTTTCTGCGCTGTTAAAACCAACCCGGCAACAAATCACACAAACTGAACTTTGTAAACAACCGCAGCGCATCTGACAAAACGAACGGGGAAAAAAGAAGATACGAAACTACTACTAAACTATGTCACATGACACCTTAAGACGGACGTAGCAAATATGACCGCCCGAAACGTGAACGCACGCGTAAATCATGCACTCGGTGCAATGCGGACGTTATTACGACAAATTATGGTATCTCAATTATTCGGTGCACTTAATGATTTTAACATGTCCGTATCGCTTGCTTATGCCCAGATGGGGGAGATAAAATGGCCGATTCGCACACGCGCAGCTCTGTGCAACAGCTGCTGGGAGACAAAGAATGCGTACCTTTACAGGTGTCGTAAATATACCTGGAGGTCATCAGGTGCACACTGGTGGCAGACTAGACTGGACACACAAACCGTTTGCCTTCTGGACAGATGCTGCCACTCACTCTGACTTGCCTACTGGCAGCCTGCTGTCGCACTGACTCCAAACAGCTGGGAACTGTTTGCAATGGTCAAGTGCGGAAAAACTGAACAATAGGAAAACAATATTCTTTTCATTTGTTCCTTCGCTTTTTACCACAATGACATGACAAAGCTTGTAAGCGATAGCTCTGCTCATCATATGAGATGTATCTGATTATACAAATGACTGGAGTTTTCCATCCCCAATAAGTTATCTTCATGTTAAATGTTAGTTTGTTTTTCCGTTAAAGTAACTAAACATTCATAAGAGCATGGTTTGTAAAATTGACATCTTTTCCATAAACATCCAATTCTAAAATAAAAAAACAATCTGTGATCCTTAACTAATTTACATATTTATATCAAACTACAGAATTTCGTTAAGGGATATCTGCCAGAGTCTCAGTGGCCAATATGGCTACCTATTTAGAACATTCTCAAGACCAAAGACATTTTACCACTTCTTCAAAACCCCGCAAAGAGGCATGCACGAGGGTGAGGATAAGATACTGTTAGGGACGACACAAATCATCAGGAAAACCACAGACTTCTTCCACCACAATGTCCTAGTGCAAAACCAAAAAAACACGTGGAAACATTCCCCGAAAACCTCGCAATCTCCGCAAACAACAGTGAGAGATTACATGTGACAGGAAGACATAAGGAAGACTTCAGAGTGTGAGACCGTTGAAGCTTCGGAATGCCGCCCAGAGACGTCCAGATGTCAGCCCTCACTGTAGAAAGCTTCAGACCTCGAAACATACCTCCCTCTGAACGGACAATCTAGGCGCTGATTAAGAATGACGGCACGCAATGCCTACCTCTGTTCTAGGTGTGACAGGTATGTGTGAAAATATTTGCTACCATAACAAACATGAACTGGCATCTGTACAGCACCAGGCCGGCGACACAGAGGTTCGAGACTAAATCCGAATATCCGGTTCGGTTCACAGTAGTTTGGAATTCGGCATGGCGAGTAAGTTCGCTAATGTTGAGTCATTGCTTCGTTGACGATCTCATATTATGCCTATCTGATGTGGAAATGAGTGTCAACTAACTATACTGTGATACTGTATTTAGCAATGTATTGTATATAATATATTCATAAACTATACTATATTAAAATCACACCTGTATACAATTATATATACATATATATATATATATATATATATATATATATATATATATATATATATATATATATAATATAATTGTATACATAATATATATATATATAAGTTTATATAGGTGTGATTTTAATGTATATACTTTATGAATATGTTATATATGCTTCTCAGAGAAGTTGATACAGTATTTGAATGAACAGCTCTATCATGCTATGTAAAGCCTATCTTTACTTCAAAAGGGCATTGAACTAAGCACAGAAAATAGCGCTATAAATAAAAAATAATAAAAAATTGCCGTCAACATTACATAACCTAAAGCAGTTACTTCAGGTGGAGAAGTCTTCCCAGACTTACAGTCCACACAACTGTGACCTGTTTTGTGGCGGACAACAATGACAGTCCATGTTCCTTTATCTGTGCCACGGGGCCATAACTCATCCTAAACCAATCCACTCCAGTCCGTGTTTATTTCACCCTGTTGACGTCTTCCCACAGGCCAAGTCTGCCCAGATTCCGAGCTACCCCGAGAGGGTGCAAGGAACAACCGGAAGGGAAACATTCTGCGAATTTTCAGAGTCCGATTCGGGCACCAAAGTTCACAAACAGTGGATTTTGAGCGGACTGTATTCATGTGTTTATCTTTATAGTCATATCAACAAAAAAACCTATGTAATCTACTCACTATTTCAAAGTGTTCTATGATGTCAACGTTTTAAATAACTAATCCACTGGAGTTCTTAATTTTTAACAATATAGAAAAACAAGACTACCCCGTAGTTTTATTTTATAATATATATATATATATATATATAATTATATATATATATACTGTACACATATAATTATTATATATATATATACACACACATTCAGCATTCATAGTGCTTTATATACAACTAAAATATAGTGATCTCTTTACAAATTTAATAATACAAAATATAAAGCTAATAAATTAAGAATAATATATATATATATATATATATATATATATATATTATACATATATATATATATATATATATATATATATATATATATATATATACACATATCCATAGAGTTGTTACTTAATAATAAAAACTATTTTGTTACAAACAAATGCACCACAGTGACCCAGCAGTTTGGTAAACATGATAACAATGTTTTCTGCTACAAATGACGTGAATTCTGAATGGTGATAGTATTAATCCTGTTTACATTGGAGTACAGTGTACTACAAAATGAGATAATCCGCGACCTATTGGCCCATCAACTGCAGCTAAGGGATATCAGTATTTTCGTCATTGTAAACAATGAAAAATGCACACAGCTTCCACAGTGCTATCAGAGATGATATATTGCGCCATTAACATTGTGGCTAACATCAACAGTGTATGGGCAGAAGAAACCCCATGCCACAATGTTTTAGCCGACAAATAAAAAATCTCCATGATCCATCAATTACCTGATGCATTGCATCCATATTTAACAACATGTCATAATTTGGGAAAGTGAAATGTTATTATTGTAATAATCCCGGTTCACTATATTTAGCCTAGTGTAAATATGAGCCGTTGATGTTAAATTTTGTAATCTTTGTATTGTTAAAAAATATGGCAATTGGTTCAATACAGCAACACTTGCTAAACAATTATTTATATTGGCTAAAATCGTTGAAAGAATAATTAGTGACTGTTAGAGCAGCCGATTTAAAAGAAATTGAATAGCCGATTAGCTTTAAATGTTCATAGTTTTGTTGATCCAAACCACTTTGCTTTTTGTTTTACATAATTCTGACCTGGTCTGGTTAAAGATAATTGAATAGTTTTTGGAGTGGTTACATCAAAGAAAATGTGTAACTTGTTTCAACTTGAATTGATCACGAAATGAAAGTGACACAAGATTATAAAAATGAAACTCAAGGGGGATCGAGCAATAATTAATTATTATTAAGTAATATGCTAATTGTGAAACACTGTAAGCGTATCTTATATAGTGCGATAATAATAGTCGCCACTGACGAGCCACGGGTCACAATTTGACACCCTAAATTGGTACGGAATCCGGCAACCATCACAGAGGCTGGTATGAGCCAGGCAGGTGAGAGAAAGAATGTGAAGGATGATCTGGTGCTAACAAGCCCCGTCACACCCGGCAATCCCTGATCAGGCACAACTTCCACACCTGCCCTGACAGATGGGAGCTGGGAGCCACCCCTGAATGCCAATATCCCTCACCCTGACAGGGCGGTTCAGGGATTGCCCCCAGCCCTGTCTGTCACTGTTCCTGACTCTCCCCCAGTCTCTGATTTCCCACCTGTCTGCCAGCGCAGCCTTGGGGGAATTTCTGTCGCGCTTCTTAGATCGCTCTGTTTGGCATTGCATAAACAGAAGATAGACCTGTTGTAATATCGCCTTCCTTCCGCGTAATATTTACGTCTTTTGACAAAAAACGTAACTTTGTTAGTCATATCCCATAAAAACTGATATTAGTTTGGTAATAATGAAACAAAAACCAATCTTCGGATGGGATGGAGTTATAAAATGCAATAGTATATCGCTCGCTGCCACTGGCATGAGTGCTTCAAATAGAAGTCTAATAATAATAAACTTTATTTAAACACTGGTCTCCAATGAATGGTGATAGTGTTTACATATTTATTTATAAAAATAATTTAAGTGTATAGACAAATAAAATAAATTGTACTGATATAAAAGTGTGACTATGACACCTTATATAAAAATATAAATAAACAAAATGAGACTAAGATAGCAAATAGTGTAAACCAAATAGATAAAATAAAATGTGAAATTTAAACAAACTACTACCTACAATAGCATGTCATTAAATAAATAATTATTAAAATCATATAGTCATATACTGTAATAGTAAATACCCAAATAACTAGACATCAAAGCAGATTTGATGTGCTGAATCTTAGGACATGATTTAAATATGTTCAAGCACTTTATCACATGTAGGTGTTTGTCACACTCCGTAAAGGTAACCTATTATACATTAAAAGCTAGTTTAAAATATTGCGTTTTGAGACGTGCTCTATATGTTTTCTTTCTCATAGTTTTTTGTCCACAAAAGTGGTGAGATCCCACCAGAGGGTCAGGACACACAGAGGAAGACAGATCCTCTTAAACCCTCATAACTCAAGCAACATCCGCATTCCTGCTCCAAAGTTTGCCCACCGTCACTCAAGTGGGGAAAAAACAAGCCCGTGACACTACTTTATCTGACTGACTAAATAATTACTTAGACAGCAGGAATTCGGGTTGACAGTGACAGGCTAGCTTGGTGACACATAATGATGACATATGACAGTGACACACACAATGGTGACACATGCACGAAAGAAACACCTTCTGGCTATTGGGATAATTCAACAAAAGTTTACCACAGACTTATATAAGTATATGTATATAAATATATGTATATAAGTCTGTGAGTTTACATCACGTCTGTTATCAGATCTGTGAAGCTTTATCAGTAATATGCAAATTTCTGTGTACATCTGAGATCAGTTTCTATTGTGTTACAGCGATCGTTAAGACTATGTTTGTGGTTTTATAGGCATGTTTGAAATATATGGAACTGCAGCTGTAAGAAACATGAGTAAACTGTTAATCTCATTTTAACGAACTCTCTCACACTCGCTGAGTTTAACTGATTGATTGAGGGGTCGATCAGTCTGACTGGCTGATTGACTCATCCAATGGAAAACAGCTGTAATGGACTAATAATGGCCGATGTTGTGAGCTACTGACTGACCCACTGACTGAGCGCTAACTGACAGACGACCAGATGGTCAGCAAGCATCGATACACAGGTGGACAGTCACAGCCACATCTGGGGTGACCACCGCTGAATCTGGCCGTTTCTTAACTTCTCCCTCAACGCATCCGACATCGTTAAGCCGGCAATAAATTACAAACATCGTCACCGCCAGACCACCCAACATACAAAGACAACGAGTGGTTTTAAAATGTCAAAAGCACATGACATCGGCCAGACACACCAAATGACAGAGCTGTTGACACATCGCATCAGTCAGTCGGCTGACATCATGTCACCAACAAGACAGTTGTTTACTTGCCGTTAGCACTGTCCATGTGAGTGGTACTGTCCGTCCTTATCAGCCACTGTCCATCTGAGTGTAGCACTGCCTGTGCCTGTGCCTGTGCCTGTATCCACGCCACACAACCTGAGTGGTGCCTGCACCGCTCTGCACTGACCGTGGTGGTGTTGTGCTGGACTGCGCCACTCCCCCCCAAACCACACCTTCTGCCCACAGCTGAACCGAACCGAACCATACACACACACACTCACACACACACACACAGGATATTAATTCAGCCGACTAAATAGCGCGGCCTGGCAGCCATCAAATGCACCCTGACAGCTGCCGCAAACAATTAATGATAAGACAATTACCGCAGGAACATGGGAATCGCGCCTTAAATACGTCACAGCGCCGCGATAAAATATGCATTGACAGTTGTCAGCGTAACGGAGACAGTCGTCGCGATGACTGGCAGGCGGCAGCCGTCTGCCGGGACGTCAAGCACGCCCGTCAACTTGGCAGAATTCCTCGAAATGACGGCACACGCCAAGTCGCTGATTGAAAGAGACCGCTGAAATTTCAGGTGTCGTAATGCATGGGCCGAGACCCGCCGTGCTTGATTGCTGTAGTGATTGAATCGACTATGCGGAGCCGACTCGTCACATTTAATCCCGACATCTTTCGGTTCGTCACAAGCGTGTGATCAGCGATGTTGACTGCAGCTTGTCTCCACGGACCTGGCGTACGGATCTGTGTGGGGAGGAAGTGGATCCACTGACAAGATCCGCAGAGACTCCGAGGTCCTTGTTTCCTTCTCATCTAACTCGTCACTGACATCACGACTAAATACAAATGTGTTTATACATTGACTAAATGTCTCTTTACTCTGACTAAATTACATTTCTACTCTGACTGAAGATGTCTACTTTTACTAGAGAAATCCTTAATCTGACTAAATGTGTCTTTACACTGATTAAATATGTTTTTACTCTGACAACATATAGCTCAACCCTGACTAAAATTAGATGCCTTTACACTGACTAAATATGTATACTGTGACTATACGTCTATTCTCTACTCTAACTATATGGATTTACTCTGACTATATATTATATATTATATATATATAATATATATGTATATATATAATATTTAAATATGTGTGTGTCTTTCTAATTTATTCTGACTAAATGTCTTTACCATAGCAAAATATAACAACATCCCTATATCAATTTTCAAAACTACAGCTATATATAAGGACAGTATTAATCAGCCCATCTGTGAATACAACTGTAAGAGGACCTATATATCTTCAGACTTCAGTGCCAGACATTTGTTACTCTTCAGCCAGACAACTCTTTTTTTCCTGTTGAAATATCCAACAGAGAAAATGTATTTTATGAACCAATTACAGCGCTACGCTCAAACGTGGCGTGTGACAAAAACTATCAAAACATAGACGTGTTCCTTTTGTGACAACCAGAGCCTGGTACAGTTATAATCTATGGCGTGTGCCGCTGATGATTTGTGCATCCGACACGTGTCACATCATTGGTTCCACAAGTCAACAACAACGGAATTAAAGGCGAAGAAAACGTGCCGAAAGTGGGAACTGTCTCGAAACTGCGATGATGACTTAAGAACAAACACAGTGATTAGTGTCACCTACAGGTGGCGTGTGTGGTCGGGTCTTGTAATCCTAGTGACACCGATGACATGTGTGCAGAGGGCAGACATCTGAGGTCTGCCGTGAACCATTTGTTATCAGGTGCCACGCAGACTGTCACATCTTGTGACGCAGACTGTCACAGAATGTCACGCAGACTGTCACATTCTGTCAGGACCTGTCACGCAGACTGTCATGTCCTGTCACGCTGTCAACCCAGCTCTTGGAGCCAGGGAGACACGGTACTGGTGGACTGAGCCAATTGGAGCTGGGGACCAGTATGAGTGAGAGAAGGTGACAGTAAATACTGGATGAATACAAACAAATGACAATAAAAATTTAAAACAACCCTTTGACATTAAGCTCCAAAGTAAGTTAATTATACTACAATAAACCATTCTTGGAGCCATGAACACTATATTCACTAACCCTTCTGAAGGTTTTTAAATACATTTCCGCTGCTTGTTTTTGATACCCTTGTCTTTCTCCTGAAGTCCAGAATGAGGCTGGCCTTGGCATAGATCCTTGACTTTTTCCCATATGTAACAGGCTTTTTACAACAAATGCCAACAGGAGGGTAACAAATAAATAACCCTTCACCCCTGACTGCTCAGCACTTTGGGCTGGTGGATTTAAGACATACCATCAACATGGGTGACAGGGTGGTAGTACCGGGCAGGTTAATTGCAGGGTAAATAGAATAAAAGAAGAACCATAAAAATGAGAATAACGGCCTCAGCTGTTGTCTTTTGTTATTCAATTCTTTGTTCCTGAAGTCTCGGTTGAGGTGCTCAATTTTTATTTTCCTTGTCATGACACTGATTATGTAACAAATCTTCATCATCCTCGAATGTAGTGATACGGTATCTTGGTTTATGTTTTTTAGTAAATTTACCTCACAAGAAACTTTTTTTGTATATTTATTCATCATATTTTTCACAGATGAAGGATTTACAGCATTTTGCAAATACAAATCAGACTGCTCTACCAAATAGAGCTGTAGTTTCACACAATTCTAATTTATATGTTCTATACAATAAGAATCCTCAGAAAATTCTAAGTTTATAACAAAACTTATTAAACATATGCAAGTACCTATATATTGTGTACTTTGGGAAATTGTTCTAACATTACAAAAAAACTCATGTTTGTATTATTTATGATTATGTCGATCCAACAATTGGTAAACTCTTTGTGTGACACACAAAATTATTTCCATTGCAATCACACTATTTGCAACCCTATTATCCGCCCAGAATCTCTTAAACTAAAAATATGTTTTGATTGTTTCCCCTATCAGTATCACATATGGGCTGACAGTGATTCTGCTAAACGCAGGCCATCAATATGCGAAACCGACCAGAAAAACGACGGAGAAAACATGTGCAGCCCTGGGAATATTCGCGGAGATGAATGCGCGGATCGCCTGACCAAATGTCAGCTGCTATCGGCAGGTGTGAAGCGAAGATATTAGGGAGCATCGACAGGACGTCAAATGTGGCACTTCCCCATCAACACTGTCAGTTAATTAACGTGCGATGTCGACAGCGTTGCGGCGAGCACGTAATGTGATGGCTACCTGCACCGCGTCTAATCATGGCTGACGTGACGTGACGTGTCATCAAGACACAGACAATAAGACGGCATTCGTGGCGCTATGTTCCTGCGATATTGTGAATAATCTCTCTGTCTGGAGAATTAAAGGAAAGTTATCAAGTACCTTTGTGAGAATGGAATTATTTAATTATGTATCATTGTGTGCATTATGGTTAAATTTAACATTTATAAAATGGCCAAGTTGAAAGTTTCAACAAACAAATTTATCGGATATTCGTCATAAACATTTAACGCAGCTGGTAAACAGATATAATTTATATACATACAACAGTATATATCTATTACAGTACTTTCGGCGTATATGAACATTTGTCGACAATGAAATGATGCAACCATTATTTATCAACCACCAGCTCTATGCTGGTGCTAATTAGAATTCGACATGCGAGTCGACAATGGCGTTATGCAACATGACGTCGGCGACACTCAAAAGCTCCACAGATTTATGTGGCGGACATAGCGCATGCTCACATCCACCCGAATGCACCGAGCTTATTTGGCACTTAAAAATTCCGACAAATTTATGTCGCGCGCACCTGCGCTCTCGTGACTTGTGATCGTAACGCATATCATGTCAAAGGCTGGGTAAAATAGGCGGCGTTCTCGTATTTATAGCCTCTTTGCCGAACACACAATAGCGTAATTTATTCCGAGCGCACTGTCGAACTGGTGTCAAACAACGTGTTTTATCTTCCCGTAAACGCCCCCTCCCAGTTTGAACCCTCCCAAGCCATTCGTACCAGTATGTTTTGGGCGGGGGGAACGTGCCTATCCCAGGAAACCATTGCGGGTCAAAAGAAAAAAATGGACACGCCACAATTATAAATTTTCATCAAAGCAGCCGGTGCACTATAAATTGAATTCACAAATCTGATGGGCGCTCTTGCGTGACCAAAACAATCAATAATAAAGCTAACTTTAATTACGTACCAGGGTACAGCACAGAAAACTTCATAAATATAGTGTGTGGCTTTTATAGCTATTTTTCTGGTCCTGCAACACATTATTGTTCCAGAGTTAGAAATGGAATTATCGGTGTACCATGTAAAGTATAAATATTTTTCTGGTAACAAACTTTTAAAGCATACATTGCTTAATATCCGACACCATCCAGAGGTGTACTCTTGGCAAGTTACACGACCGACGTCACATCGAAATGCTTCGGGAGCAACACAACACGACCAAGCAAGACATTTCGCTCACTAATCACTGATCATATCAACCCATACATTTATCACTTGACCGGTATCAATGACTTCAAACTGACCAGGGTCAAACGCTAACCCAGAATCACCACTCAGTGACACATGAGTGACTGACTGACCCACTTGTTATATGAGACTGATATCGTCATAACGAATTAACATTAATTAGCTGGATACATCCATTATACATGATACAAGCAAATGATATCTGTTTTTTCCACAAACAAACGGCGTTGCTTTTTAGACGTGATCGTAAATCGTCCTTTTGTTGCAAGGAAACAATAAAGCATCTGTTTTGAAGGTTTTCGGTGCGCCATGTCCCCACCCAACTATATTTTTTCTCCGTCTCATGCGAAGCCAACCAACCAAAGTAAATCAGTCGCATTTGACAGCCTCTTCAAAAACACAACTTTCACCTGATTTACATGAATGGGTTCGTTTTTATGCACCGACAACGATGAGGATCATCTGTTTTCTCGTTTAAAAAAGGTTGAACAACTTTTTGAAACCTACACTATGATGACTTGTGAGACATTACTTTTGTTTGTAATTACAAAACTGAACTGTAAATGAACTGACGAAACACATTCATATTATTGATTCAGCCAAACTTATCACATAAGACAGAGAAACTTGAACTGACAGACTTAACCACTCCATCACCTCACTGACGTTTTCACTTAAAACGAACATGAACAAAACAACTGCATTACTTAACTTATTTTCGACGAGACCCCAAGTGTTGGCAGCCATAAATCCAGCTTTTACTGTGCGAAACCCATTAAAAAACACCCACCTAGCGATGTAAATTTATTCTGTTTTAGCGAATGACAGAATATATTTCTGACCGAAGCGATGGCGCATCGCACATCCAGACACGACGTGTCAAACACTGACGTGTGAACGCACAGGAAAGACTCACTCGACTCGAGGAAGGACTCATTACGTCCTGTCTTGTCACCAATGCAGCAATGACACTCGCCACCACAAAATTATGAACACACAATCACCAAATATAAAATAAGGAATTTGTGTAGGTTCCATCTTTAAAACTAAAAACTTTAAAAATAGGTACCATTATTTAAAATACACTTGCTACAGATTTATGCGTCTTATTTTGTATTTTTTGTTTTGTAACCATTAAGATATATCAACAATATTTTATGCAAAGTTATGTTAATTCACAAATATTCCAACTTTGCCAGTGTCAATGGTGTGAACAAATAAATACCTGTATCAACAGTTGCCAAGACCATCAACCAAATCAACATCAACATTCAGTGAACAGAAAATGAACTCAATCATACAGTAAACTTGGCTTCTATGTATCAACATAACAGCAACACGGCTGATGGTGGATGTCTGTCTGTCTGTCTGTCTGTCTGTCCGTCCGTCCGTCCGTCCGTCCGTCCGTCTGTCTGTCTGTCACTGTAACACATTGCTTTATGTGACTTTTTAATATGTCACAGCTGATACACAGATCTATGGCATCATGACATAGCTGACAGCCTGGCAATGTCTGTGATATTGTAATTGTGACTTAGCCGACACATCAATGCCTACGTCATTGTAATGGTGACAGACACTACAAAATCTATCAGCAACCCCGACACAACGGACAGAAAATGTCTACATATCTATGACACAGCTGACAGACAATGTCTATACATTCATGACACTGTTGACAGACAACGTCAACATAACCAAGACACAGCTGACAGACAATGTTACAATAAACATGACACAACTGACAGACAATGTCAACATAAGTATGACACAGTTGACAAATGACACAAATTCCCCCCACCACCCATGATACTGACCAAATCATTTGACGAAAGTGACCGATGAATTCACTACGGCTGCGAACTCATGTAGATGACCGTCTGGTCTGACTGCTGCGGCTACACTGCCTCGAGCCACACTGACCGCCCCTCTGTCCAGCTGGCCGTGTGCTCAGTCAAGCGCGAACTGGTCAGGTCTACCTGTGCAGCTAATAAATCTACCTATAGACAAGTTTGTTATCGGCCCAGGCGAACTGACATGCTGCTACTTTGTGTAACGGACATCCAACAAATGGCCATCATTGCACCTGATTAATATGAACCCCTTCCACGTTTACGACATGCAGCAACCCCAATCGATCACCTGGATACATTGTGAAATGACTCAGACAGGGACAGTGTCAACAGGCCCATTTAGATGACCATTGACACTGTCCCCCGTTCGTGCCTAAAGCAGTTGTGTGGACCCTAAAAACGGCGGGACCTTAAACATTATTGCACTACTAAATATAGTAGCCAATGACAGCTAACTGTTGGTACAATTTATAGTAATATATACCCTTTTAAACTGTCTGGCTATGTATAGCATACAGTATGCTCCAATGGGATGCCTGTGACTGCCCATAGAAACAATAATATATGTGTATCAATTGGGGCAAACGACAAAACAGTTCCACATTACATATGATGATGACATGCCATTGCAATCTGGACTTTTCACTGTGATTAAACTTGCTAGCAAATATATTTTACACTGTTTGTTTTTTTGGCTGTTTTGGTTTACTGTTTTCACTTAATTATTACTCGGAATAATTTGATAGTTGGTCACACATTAAAAAAGAGAACATTGCATACAGCTAGCACAATAAAAATGGTGTCTATTGATATAACCCATTACAAGTCACAATAATTGATTTCCACATTTGCTGTGCAAGAATACTTTCTATGGATAGATGTTTTTATTGGTAGGTGTTTGAATAAAAGCACATACTTTAAGAAAACTGTTAAAAGAATGTTACTTACGGTAACTTCTTTTTTGTGCAATCTTAAGACTGAACATAAAAAAATGACATCAATCATTTGCTTGGGAAATTTGAAAACTTGCTGTAAAGGCCTAATCTGGATTGGACACCATTGATCATAAATTATATACATAATATATTTCCTGTGTGGTGTCTGCTTGTAATTTCAAAATTATTATATCAATACACGTACTATGTTTTTAAACATTTGGCCTACATTTTGATGATCGTATTTTTAGTGCTATTTGTTGTTTGTTTTTGTCACTGCAGCTTTGAACTAGGTAACCTTAAGCCACAGCATATTACAAATGCTCTAATTAAGTAAATATTATTATAAGTTATTACAAATTCGCCAAGAGTAAATAAAAATTCCTTGCAAAAGAGCGAACATGTTTTTGTCAGTCAGTATTATATATATTTTTGTAAAACAGAATATGTCAATAATGAGAGAATTGATCAGATTAAAGATGAGAGCTATAACTGTGAACTTAAGCGGTGTACAAGTGTCTCCGATACAATTTGCCAACTTGTGTTCAGTTTTCACCGGTAGTCATTAAAACGTAGCTGGGTCAGACATCCCACGAATGTCACATGTCACACCGTAAATTAATGTTGTTTGCTAATGGCAATGTGACAAATCACATGCTTTTTCTCGTTGAATTGTTTGCTGGCATCTTAATGCATGAACGTCGGATTCACCTCTTAAATCAGCCTGTCACCTTCTGCTTTTTCTACCTGGGAACGGCTTTTTTACGTATGTCGTGTACAATTTTCAGTCACTCCTCTGTGTCATTATGATGGAATAACATCGCGCCGATAAATCAAACTCAGACAAAAGCTTCTCAAGTGATACACCAATATACCTGGTTTGACTTCTTTTATTCAAGTGATTAATTATAGATTTTCTTATGTGTTTGTGGGAATAGTTTCTCCAGCGGGCAGCGGACGCGTTTAGCATACTGCATAACGAATTGTCACCTGACGCTACATTCTGTCAAACAACCGCACCGCAAATTAACCACGCACGTGATAAGTCATTGAAAAAAACTCGCTTTCATATGCCTGTACGGTTGCGCTTCATAAAAAGCAAAGATATGCAAATTGCCTATCAACCTGAAATATTTGGTGAGAATAAATCGCACTATCACCGACTCCCAATGAATACCACAGCTTATGGGTGGCTGATTAGGCGTTGCAAGTTGCATGATTTAGTGAGCCATAGGCTAAAACACAATTGTTCTAAATCAGCGAGTGGATGCCGGAAGATGTGGTAAGAGAACTTCTTGGATGCTGTTCTGCCGATCTGGACCACCCTGTCTGGTGACACACAGTTCGCTGATTAGTGACATCAATCGACACGACACTCGCCCTGCCATTCATTCAGACGGCACTATCTGCCGCAATGCTTTTAACCAAATTTACAACTGTGGTATATTGTTGTTTGCGGAGCAAGCAGACGTTGCAAATGGCCACCGCACTACCATCAAGACCACGAGTGATCCATCGCGCCCAAAAAGCCACGGATCCGACGCGATTTTTTCTCCCAATTGCATTACCCGGCATTTGTTATACTCCGTTACAAAATGATTCACATAAGCCTCGATGTGTCTTGACAGTCGATCATGCGATGCATCAAACCATTCATTTTGGTGTTTAACGCTAATCCATCAGCCGCGCTTCCTTTAAATGGAACCATATTACTCACACGTCTACGGGTGAAATAAAACTGTCATCCTTACTCATAACATAATTTTTTTCACTAACCAGACAACGCGCAATGTACAATATCGGGCATTAAAAAAGAACAGTCGACCCATTTCTAAATTTGAACATGTAGCTAGTTGATTGTCACTTGCTGTCATAATTAATTTTATAACAGCTGTTCACTACGATAGTACTATATCACACTGGTGGACATAGGGCAATGAACCCATTAAAGTTAGTTATAAACATTATTATTAATGTTCGCTTTCACTTTGATTGTTCACATTTTACTACTTTCGGTCAGATTGAAATACTGTTTTCCCTCCAATCTGCTTTCCATTTTGATTAAATATATCCAGTTTTTTGTCATTTTTAAATGAGACAATCTTTTATATATAATATGGCAAAATAGATCTATTTATTGCACACCAAGCCAGTCTACCTACACTATGCTCCCGTGGTTTGTGTCAAACTTTGGGTAAGTTTGTTCACTCTACATTGCTCTAGTTCACTCAGCTGTGTGGATGTGTAACTGGGTATAGACTAACTTTGTGCATTAATTGTAGCATGGCTGAATGCTTCCTAGAGTAGTTTGCATGGTGTTCATGTGAACAGGTCTGCCACGTACAATTTTCTTGAGTGGTTCTAACAACTGGTTACTCCACTACGTAAGAAGTTACCTTTACTTTGAAACACACACACAAGTAAAAAATGCCAAGAGTATGTTTTTCATAATTTCTACAACCAGACATATGTTGACAGTGCATTGATGCCCAACTTTTGTCCATACTGATGACAACTCCCCACTTGTTAAGTTCTTAGGTGGTTTCCTCCAAACAGCCCAAACTTGAGCTAATGCATGAGTTGTCCTTCTCTAGAATTAGTGAGTCCACTACAGATTACACATTTCCACCCTGTGTGGGATCTTTTACTTCCCTTGGCATAGTCACTAGATAGAAGGGAACACCGGCTTTTAGTGTCTCTTCCGAAAAACACAGGCATATGTGGGGCAAACGAAATTGCCTAAGTTTCGAAACGGCGGTAGGTGGGATTGAACCACCGTCCCCTCGATTGACAGTCCGGCGCTCTACCACCTCTCCCGACAGTGTTCTGTGCCTGCCATCAAGGACCACTGCTAAGTTGTCAATAACAACGTTCACAAGAACCAACGTCATCTCAGGTGTACCACCAAAACACTTCCACACATCACACGCCTTTGCGTAAGTTCCACCAGTTGCTGGTTCATGATAATGGAACCAGTGTGCAACGTTTCCACCTGTGTAGATGCAGACAGAGTGAGCTGGTAATACGAGTTGGCTCAATTCAAACTACACAAACAGTTCTGTGATGAATGGTACATGGGATGTATCAAATCATTCCAGAAAAACGTTACTGTGACGTATTCTCACACTGCTTACGTGTTGATATTTCAAAAATATTGTGTGACGGCAAAAGGCCTGCACCACGCAGCAGTTCTTGTACAAAACAACACTCCATTGACGTCTAACTGATTGCATTTGATACAATATGACCATGACCAAATGTGTATATTAAATCATGCAAATAAATCAATCGTTGACTTTTTAGCCTACACACCGTGGCATTTAAAATGCCACGTCTTTTGGTCACTTGAAAGTTAACCCGACAAATAGCATAATGGCAGATAGATAGCTCAAGTTCCCAACAGCTCTTTATTGAGACAAACATAAGTACCTGGTATGTGTTTTATGTTTTTCTGCACCGAAGACTGTGAAAAGATATCAATTTCAAGAAAACTGTCCTTGAAAACATTGTGTTTAATGCTATGTTACTCCTAGGCTAACAGAAACATCAAAACTATGTTTTAGTTACCCTTCAGGCCTTAGGTAGGAGTAACAATTACAAATATTGAAGTAACAACAATGTTTAAAAAAAAACAGCGAATGACTAACTGACCACACACCACCAGAAAACAACAAGTTTATGGTTTAATGGCGACTCGTTTAACTACTTTTTTACACTGATGACAATCTGTAAAATTTACAGTGACCTTTATGTGTCTCATTTGAAATTCATCTGCAATTTCACAAGTTTGACAAAAGTGACTGATTACGTATTTGGATGGGGTGAAATTGTATATATATATATTATATTATATTTACACACACACACACACACACACACACACACACACACACACACACACACACACACACACACACACACACACATAATTACATACAATATATATATATAATTATATATAAATATATATATATATATGTGTGTGTGTTTTGTGTATGTATATTATATATACTATATACAATATCACCCCATCATAGTGTACAATATTATTATATAGTATATACACACACATAATATTATATTAATTCTGCTTCATTGTCGCAAGGAGTTATATTTAATTAATAACATCTATATATATAATACATCTAGGAATATAGTAAATACTACATTCCTAGTAGTATTATATGCACATAGATCTTTGATTTAAGCTTCTCAGAGACTGTGCAGACGTCTGACACAGTCACAGCTTTGGTGAACTGAAGCTTCAGAACCGACACTGGCATCAGTGTGTAGTAACGTCATCTTAATGACAACACGGGCGGAGTACACGACTCCACCGGAGCACTCACTACTTGCCTTAGATGTGACCCCAGAGAGAACGGACAGTGACCACTGACCAGTGTCCAATCCACAACGTTGTTGACCCGCTCTTGTTTCCCACACAGTGGCACACACAATCAGCGACACAGGTGAAAGTCCAATGACAACACAGTTGCGAGACGAGCCGATGAACTCGTCAGTCTGACGACAAAGTCATCCAACCCCTGTGACGTCTGACTGCAGCCACTGGAGCGAAGCCGACATGTCTCATGTGCTGAAAAAAATGGCCCTTTTCACGGGCATAAATCCACTGGGGCATGAAAAGTAGGAAGCCGGATAACAACGCCAGCATTACGAATGGTATCGATAACCGAAAATACAATAGAAAACACCTACACACGCATGTTTTATGTGTGTAATAATGACATAATTCTGCAAAAATGTGTAAAACCAATATTACCAGCTGCAGATAGTTAAAAAGTGTGTGAAATAAACAACAAGATCATTACCCAATCCATCACTAGTGCTCGTGTATACAGAAACATTTACGATATAACGCATTCAGATAAATAACATGTTTAAACACTGTCTAGCATGCAATGGCAAATGTATTTCGGCGTGAAGCCTCACATTGATCAGTCGACTAGACATGATCCTTTCACACCCTCGGGCAATCACACAAGTGAGTTGACAGGAAGGCATCAAAAGAATCACATGTCTGTCCGTGATCTTTTACCGAAGTTTGCTTTCAAAAATGTGCCCTGTTGTTTGGTTAAGTTCGTGTGATGTCATCACTGCCTCGTGACAGATACGCGACTGAACGCGACCATGAAACGTCGCACTTTATCAGTGTCAGCAGTCACGTTCAAGAGGCTTTATAATGACGAGCAAGTGTGGTGGGATTTCTTGTTCACTCAAGCGTAACTACAGCAAATTTCCGTGTTCACCCATGCATGACGTCTTTTACTTTTAGTGGACAACCGCTGACCAGCAAAAAACTTATTGGATTAAGCTATTCCCTTGCTATGAATCACACATGCTTTATTAGTCATTAGATAGAAAATCTGAATTCCTGGCTCATTCAAGCATGACTTCAGTAATTAAACATCTTCTGTCCAGTAATTGCATGATTTTTTGGCTCACCCAAGCATGACATCAGTCATTATACATCTACCCAGGGGTACTCTAAGCTGTCTCTAGTGAGCATTAGTTCTTGGTTCGCTCAAGCGTGACTTCAGCAGTTCGATGTCTACCCTCTAGTAACTGAAATATTTTCTGGCCTAATCATGCAGCCATCAATTTATATACCTACAGTACTACCCAGTAAAAGATTGATTTCTTGGTTCATTCAAGCATCATTTCATTCGTACCATGGTAATTAGAAAAGTAGTGTCTAATAATTATGAGTTCTTGGCTTATAAAAGTGTGACTCATGTCACCAAATATCTATTGTCCTGTAACTATAATATTTATAATGTGCCTAGATATCATCGGGATTACATGATTTCATGATTGAGTCAAGCATGAGAAAAGTACTTAGACATTTACTGTCCAGTAAAAAAAATCCTGGCTCAATCAGGCGTGACCATGACTGGCTAACTTATGCAGTCATGCATGACTTTGTCATTCAAAAATTGCTTGCAAATAAGTATAAATTCCTAGTTTACTCATGAGCAACTATACAATCACCTACACTGTATAAATAAGTATGGATGTTCTGTTCACTCAAGCGTGACATCAATTGACATCCAATAATAGACTGAACCTTGTAGTCATTCAGTGGTTGAATACCTATTACACTGTAATTATGTTTGGAAATCTGAATTCTTGGCTCACTCAAGCATGACTCGAGTCTTTAGACAGGTAATGTCCAGCCACAGCCTGGATTCCTGGCTCATTCAAGCATCACACATGTTAGTAGAATATATAACTGTAAACAGTATTACTGTCAACGAGGTCTTACTTCTTGGTTAAGTTAACTGGTACTGATACGGATCATTAAACATTCACTTTGTCGATAGTGATGGCAATTACTGAATTACTGAATCCATGGTTTACCCAGTATTGCCCCAAAGTAATTATCTCCTTAGCAGACTCAGGCCGAATTCCTCACTCGCTGGACCATGACGGGAATCACAAGAGGGAAACACGAGCTCATTGTGTACAGACAAACTCCAATTATTACTGCGTGTTTTAGAACCTAAACAAAGGGTTGATCACACCCTCTAGTCAGCAGGGAATTTGTTTTCTTAATATATATTTATAAATTTAATGTTGAAGGTTCACCATAGAAGATACAACAAATCATGCAAAGTGTGTATACCAGCAAACATTTCAATTTGATCAAGTTAATTAATAATATGATTTTAACTGCAATTTGCCTCAGGTCTACTGAGGAGCAGTGAGAAAGGAGAATGGTGGCTCCACCTGGTGTATACTTAATACATGATTACAAGTGCTCCAGTATTCCTGATCCAAAGTTCAGTGCCACTTGGTGACAAAAACCTACTAAATCACAACGGTTTCTTTTTAGCACCTTGGAACAAAAAGCTAGCTGTGAAATGCATCAAGCCAGCTAGAACAACAACCCTTTTGTGTTGAGAACTTTTTGAAAGTGGACGCCATTTTTTGCTATTCAATTTAGCAGAACAATGAGTAACTTGTGGTGATTTAAAATAATGATGATTTATCACATATATTATTACATATCGCTTAAAATTCATGCCTCAAATTATTATTAATATGAAGCATCATTACATGTATTCAGGAAGGTTCTGTTTTTATCATCAAATATTAAAAAAGTATGGATTACTATGATTATCGTAATTAATAAAGTTATGTCTCAAAATTTCAAAAAGCAACTTAGTTTCACAGTAAAATGACACTATTTTAGCTGGATCTAACGAAACAAAAACTTAATGGCTCTATCAAAAGTTGCCATACAACTTTTAAGCTGTTCTGGTTACTCTCTATATTTTTATTATGTGATTCAGTACTTGTCTGTCCATTTCAATCAGATGATTCCTTCTATCACTGGCATATGAGGCTACAGATGATTTCAATCTAGGTCCCGAGCGAAAGGTTTTTGGAAAATTGAATTTAATACAAAGAACAAACAATGAGAACACACAAACATGATAGCGAGATGTCTGTAGTGATAAAAAGCACTCCCTTCATAGACCTTGGATCATAATAAATTAAATGCACAATAAAATGCTGATTTATTCATACGTATTCCAGCAACGAAACTTAAAACTACACAGAGACTCTGTTCCTCAACGAATTACACAACAATCAAATAATTTATATGTCATGAAAAGTTACACCAAAGTGATTAAACTGAAATGAAAGCGACAACCTGTTGAAGAGCAGTATATTGTCTGAATTACCAGCACTTGGGGCACGGGACAACAGACAGGTTTCTAAGTGAGTGCTTCCTGACTGGCTTACGTAATCTGCTACAAAATAGGCTAGCCAATAAATCACGAGAGAATGAGGCCGAAAGGAAATGCCTTGTCAATTTCTGCATAAATTTCAACATATCACCTGCTGTAAAATAAACAGCCCGGGCATAAAACACATGTGGCTAATGGAAATGAAATTCCGAGCGTGTTGCAAGTGTCGGGAAAAAGACTGCAATTTATATGTTAGCGAGAGTACTAGACCAGCGGACAGTGAGGCAGAGTTTTTTCTAAGCACAATTGATGCGCGTCCGGAAGACGCATGCCTTGCAAACGTGTTCCTCAGGGGCATGATAACACAGCATGTCTAACTGTGTAATACATCAACAAGGAAATGATCCTTTTCAAAGGCAGACAGAACCGTAATCAATACCTGTCACGAATGAAGACATTTCCTTAATGACAAGTAAGCCATAACCAGTCCTGTCAGTGTCACTTTATAAATTACACCGGTTAATAGAAAGTATATTTTTTTCTCACATTGATTATGTTATTTATTTAACTAATCATGTTGAGTACAACGTACAATATGAATATAAATGAACACATTACGCATATCACATTCAACATGTGCTATTCAATGATTCATAATAATGGCTAGATGTGACAATGAAGAGAGACAGATCCTGTGATATTCAGACTGATGGACCAGCCCTTCCTGTCCTACCTGTGAGCGTTGTCGCTGTGTGAGATTTAGTGAAGGCCGCCTCCTCAGTGGCACTCTGGGGTCTGGCTGAGCTCAACATCATTATGAACATGTGTCAGCGTCAGCTGGCACAGACTGAATATTCTAACAAGTACACTCAGCCATCTGCATCAGGACTGGCCTGTCAGTGACGGATGTCCCCGCTGTCATTTGCAAATTTATTGATGCTTTCTCCAGTATGAAATTACCTGCTGCTGTCAGGGTCGATGAATCATTGTGGCGTTGGCTGCTGCTTTGTTTTTTCTTCCGTTCAAGGGTGTTTACTTCCACGGTGCTCATGTGTGGATGTGCACTCATGGACATTTCTGTCAGCTATCTGTCGCTTGATAAATTCTCATCTAGCAACACCCCCAGCGCTGATCAAACAACAAGCAGGAACTTGAGTCTTGACTGACAGACAGCCTACATGTCAAGAAGAGACAAGGGGAATGTGCTATGACTGGCTGTAGTCGCTACAGCCTAGATAATAAAACTAGGTGTCTGGGTCCGGTTCCTGGAGAGCCACCCATTACAAATTATTTACGTGCAGGAGAAGTGACAAGTATGAAAAATAAATGGTGTTATTTGTGAAGCGCCTGACTGATAACCGCGGCTATCAATCAGGGCGCAATTAGGGTGTCTCGTTTCATCTGCGCGTTGGGCGTCATTAATTCTTTCCACCAACGTTCAACGCCGAATGCGCCACATCTGCCACGATTTCGCCCGCGAATGACATAACTAAATCATTATTTATGTGCGCGCCGCAATATCAACGACCGACATTCGGCATATGTCAATCGGCGAAGTTCGTTTGCGCTTGCCTCTATCTCGGCGCCTCGGCAACGGCGCGGCGACGGCAACGCCGCCGGCGAGTTTGTTTGGCGTGGGTCAACTCAGCAAATAAAACCCCGGTCTTTGATGGATCGGCGTCGAGATTGATAGTCAGACAGCACAAAGGCGAGCTGACGGCTGATTGACATGCCGACATGAAAGCGTTGATTGATGCTTTTCAAGCCAACAACAGCTGCATTGAATTAATGCAGATCTAGTGCGCACGGCGCCATTTTCCCAGGCTCAAATTCGAACTCCAACATTCATTTTCACGCCAGTACTACCAGCTGATATATCATAGGCTCTAATTTCTGGGAATATCCGCGTTCTCTTGTTTATCTCCCGTAAACAATCCACCGCTAACGGCGCGGAAAAGGCGGCCGCTAAGCAATATTATGCTGATACACGCCGCAGGAAAGATCTACTTACATTTCATGCGAGTTGGATGATTCTGTTTTCGTCGAGGCATTCCTCTATGGTTCCGTAATGAAATGGTTCGATACAAATCTACGTAATTCTTGGATGACTAGGTACTTTACACGTGAAAAGGCGGAACATACACAACCGTACCAAAACAAATGAACCTTCTAAAATAAACCGGAAGCAAATCCGCTCCGGGTCACAGAGTTCAAGAGCATGCGCGATGGTAACTTCCCATTATATTTCTGCTGTGTTACCGTGATATTTATAGTTTAAGAATAAGTAATTCATTTCTATCTCGCATTGCTGCAACGACAACTATTGACATTGTGAAACGTACGTAGATGGTCATCGTCATATCAGAGTTAATTGGGTATGCCATCGCAATAACGGTTAGAGCGCCGTGCTGTCACTAGGCCCTGGCCTGGGCCTGGGCTACGCTAGGCCTAGACTCTGTCTCTGGCTAGAGCCTAGACACTAGGCTCTAGGCTAGGGCTAGACTAGACGCTAAACCCTAGAGTGTCAGTCGGAAAGGACCGGTCTCGGGCTAGCGACTGGGGCACACAACTCGGGAGTCGGTTGACTGGCCACATGACTGGAATGAGTGCCTAGTCTACATGGCATATGATTTAATGTTGGCATTCGTTTAATCATGTTCTATCAAAAATTTTCTTCAAATGACTTTACTGTCATTTTGGTTTTGTGGCGAGCTCAAAGTCAAGGGGTAACACTGCCAAAAAAAATGGGGACTGAAACGCTTGAACAACCTTTGCCCTAACATAAGATTGACCTTAGTTTCATTTTAGTTTTGTTGCGAGCTCAAAGACAATTTTATTTAAATGGGGGCTGAAATGACATCAGGCGGACCCTTTCTACGTATATTCAGAACATGTTTACAAAGTAGATTTTCTTTCAAAACGAGTGTCATAATAAAATAATGTGTAATACAAACACTAATCACATGGAACAAATATTTATCTTATAGTTCTGCATGAATTTAATTTTGTTAAAAAAGTTGAAGCTAGACGTTTCGTGGAGACCCGACTGAGCATTGGGTTCGCTGCCGCCTTTGGCTTGTTGTCTAATTATATCATTTGCACCCTATGGAAGATAATCCACACAAAGACACATATATTACAAACATTTAACTTCAGACAGAAAAGTATGACAGAGGAGTTGTAAATTTAACATAACACTGAAAATTCGGTATCGGAGTCCTGCTTGTCTTCATAGCTCAGTTGGTAAATGTATTTGTTATGTGTGTTTGCTTTTACAATCGGAAGGACACCGGTTCGAACCTGACACAAAACTTTTTATATTTTTATGCACTTTTGTTTATGTTTTCACAAAATAATAATTATAAACTTTGAAATTTGAAAATGATGAAAGACTTATGGTTTTATATTTTTGTAGGAATTATTTATTCGTGACAAAAAAGAAAATACGATAATTGTATATAACGATGATCTATATATTTCTAATTTTAAATTAAAATAATTTTTTTTACAATACAGGCCCCTGTATATGAAAACCAAATTGTGATTTGTCTTGATAAATGAAATTTAGAAATATACCACATTGTTATACACAATGACCACATGTGGTGTATAAATATTATTAAAAAAATACACACAGGTGTCTACATCATTACTTTATGATTTGATGCATGATTAATATTTTGTGAAAAGTTAAACAAAAAGTGACAAAAAATATCAATGGTTTCGTGTTGGTTATTGCTGTGAAATATGGGGAAACACATACCCGTCTAGGCTCGGAAAACTATGTTACAGAAAAAAATATGTGAATTATCTATAACCTTGAATACCATAGTCATACATCTGTATTGTTTCACCACTCAAAAATTCTTAAACTTCAAGATTTAATTACATGTAAGACTATGATTATGTTTTATAAAGCAAACAAACACTGTTTAAAAGATCACGTACAAGCATTTTTTTAACCAATTACAAGCATGATACCAGACAATGTAAATTATTTTATTTAAAAAAATTAACACCACCCACAGACTACTGTCAATTACTGTCAGAGGTATACACATATGGAATGGTCTAGCAAGCGAAATAACAGTTACCAATTTTGTACCAATTTAAGAAAAGATTCAAGTCGATGTTACTTTTGTCGTATTTATGAAGTTATCACATTGTTAAAAAAATTATCGTTACTTTGTATTCTACGTTGTAACTCATATTACAATTACTGTTTTTTTATAGGGCCTTACAAGTCCCATGACTTCTGCTATGTCCCTTCAACAGTAGCAACAACTCACCAATCATGAAATTGTATTGTATTATCTTTCCCATAATGTATTATTTTATCTTTCCCATAATATGTTGTACTATTACTGTGCTGTTGTTGTTGAATAAAACTTTCATTCATTCATTCAAGCGTAGGCCTTCCAATTGTAAAAGCTAACGCAACTAAACGAACGTGTCTACCAATTGAGCTATGGCCACAATGGGGATTCCACTCCCAGACTTAAAGTGTTGTGTTAAATATACAACTTCTCCTTCACACATCAACATACTAATGATTATTTAAGGCTTGTAAACACAAGTGTATTTCTGACGTTAAATACATAGTATCTGTTTGTAATGTATGTGCCCTGGTGTGGATTATGCACAGGGGTGCAATCGATACAATTACTTCGAAAAGGACCGAAAGACAGTAGCGACCTCGACACATTTTTTTCTACAAAATTAGATTCATGTGGAATCTTAAGATAAATGTATGTTCCCTATATGACCAATGTTTGTAGTACATTGGAATAACGCACAATAATAAATTTTATGCAAAGAAAGGGTCTGCCGGATGCCAGTATGTGTCCTGTATGACGTCACAACTGGGCACCCAGAAAGCGTGGCAAAAATTATGCACATTCGAAAAAGACCAGTGACATAGCACAACATGTGGAATTTTGTAATTCACTGATTTTTTATGTTTTGGCTTTGTTGACATGGAGGTATATAGCAGCATGTATTGTAATACACATTCAAGCAATGGGTGTTTTTATTCCCTTTAATAGACATTTCTGTGCTGAAACAGAAATATGGTGCCATAATATATCTGGCTACTGGTAGGCAAAATAGATATATAAAAAAACATGTGTAAATGTATTCGAAATACAGTTAAATCACAACGATTTATAAACAATGAAAGAATTTTTAATAGTGATCAGTGCAGAAATAATAGTTCAGAACTGCCAAGTCCGCTATATGCCACCATTAAAAATAACTGAATGCTTTACTTTGTTTTGAGTACTTTATGTGTTGTTGTTCCGTGCAGGTAGAGAGCTGCAGCGATGGAGGCTGTTGTGACTTACCTTGACACACACATCTGCCTCAACTGTCATGCTACAGTGATTGGCCTCGACAACTACGTGACACACAAGAAGGCAGAATGTCCGGCACGGAAGACATTCGGGTCGAAGCTCCACTCAACGGCACTGATACCATGTGGAACAACAAACGGCATCAACATCGAGGTGAGCAGCGACGTGAACGCACTGTCGACAAGCACGCTCAGCCCGTCAGTAAGCGGGGCCATGGACCCAAACATGATACTTGGCGGCAGCACTGTCAACAGTCACATCCCTGTGTCGAGCGTCAGCGATTTCTTTTCGTCGCTCGAGTTGCAGAGCCGGCCGGCGGCCCTGGAACCGGCACGGGTAACGTTGGACGGTACAAAAGATGTTGACACGTACGGGAACGTGAATCTGGGTCCGTCGTCTGAAGCGTTGGGGGTGCCAAAGGCGGCGTGTTTGTACAACGACGATATACTCGATCACCAAAAAGCAATGAAGATTGCGAGTATTCTCAACGACCTGGAGTTTAGTAGTGACTCAGAGGGCTTGATTCCGTCCGACGCTGACGACTTGCTCGACTTCAGTGAAGACATTGCGGGTGTCAGCGACGCGGCCTACACCCCGGCTAATCTTAACACGAACAAGTGGAGACCAGTGAATAAGCCGGACGCCATCATGAAACCCAAGGTGTCGGGGGGGAAATGGAAACCGGGGATGGCTCCTAGCACCGGGGGGAAATGGAGGCCGGGGGAGAGACTGTCGTTTGGGGGTAAAACGGACTCTAACATCAATCATAAAGACTCCGAGCCTGATGTTGTTGAATCACAGAATGTGAGGAAGCCCAGACCGGGGCGCGGTGGCAAACTGGAGGCTTATCTGAAGCAGCGGGAGATAGACTTGGATGACTTTGTGAGTGATGATGATGCTGAGGACACGCTGTGGAAACCCAGCACTCGTGGTGGGAAGTGGAAGCCACTGGGATCACCTGTCAATGGCGATAGGAAACTTGAAGCATTGGGGAAGCAGAAGACAAGAGATCAGTCAAACAGTGGTCAATGCCGGAGTGGTCTGGTCGTTTGTAGCGATGGTGTTGGCTCCGGCATCGAGACAAATGCAACGAGGTCCCCGGAGAAATCAGATATGCATCCTACTGCAGAGAAACCAGATGGAGATAGTCAGGGTTTGTCTCTGGAATGTTTCAGCGAGGACAGTAACAGCAGTGAGAAGATCGCAGGAGACGGCAAAACTAAATCGTCAGATGTCTTGCACGGGAGTGTTTCATTAACTGGCAAACTTAGCAGCGCTCCTAAAGACGGCAAGAGGAAAACAGTGAAAGAAGGACGACTCGTAAAGGGACGGTTTAGCTGTGAACCATGTGGGCGCGAGTTTTGCAATCTGTACACATACCGCCATCATTGCAAAACGAAGCTGCATGGCCGACGCAGTGCGAAACATGCGCGAGATAACGCAGACACGGAAGAGAAGGTCGTTGATGCGCGACCGCCTGTCGATATCGAGTGTCCGGTGTGCAGCAAGACGTTCAACAACAAGTACAACTTTGTGCGTCACCTCGTCTCCAGCTACCACAAAAAGCGAGCGCGTGATAACGGCGGTGCGACAGTGATGCTTGATGACGTGCATCAGTTGTTACTGCTGCGACAAAGTGCGTTCCAGTGCGAGGTTTGCCACTTCTACTGTGACACGCACAACGATCTCCTTGACCACATGAGACGTGCTGACCACTCCGCTGCCACCGGTCAGTTGACCGGTCCACTACAGTGCATGCGGTGTCACTTCCGCAGTCGGTCAAACGACGACATGATTGCCCATTTTGTGTCGCCCGAGCACATAGAAACGGTGAAGAACTCATCGAGACCATGCACATTGCGCGAGGCACGTTATCGCGTGAAATGTTCGCAGTGTGAGCGCGTGTTTAACTCGGCAACGCGCCTGCAGATACATATGAAAATACACCACGACAACGGGACTTCCCAGCATGCTCTGGGACGTAAAACGCGGTCAATGAAGAAACGCCCGAAATGCCAATACTGCGGGAAAGAAATGGTCTCGGCTTCAGTTCTCGCCGTCCACATACGGAGACACCACACAAAGGAACGGCCGTTTAGTTGCGGTCACTGCAATGTGTCGTTTGTCGATAACTACACCCTCAGGCAACATAACCACAGCAAACACCACCTCGACGTGTGCGTGAAGCTGGGTAACACGACTACTAAAGATGGCAGCACTGGTAACGGTGATGGCAGGACTCCGAAGAAACACACAGCAAACAAGTGTAAATGCGACTATTGCGAGTTCACGACGTACGAGTATCGACAGCTACGTCCGCACTACCTCGAGGTGCATGCGGACCGCATGTACAGCTGTGGTGTGTGTGGTAAGTCGTTCCAGCAACAGAACCGCTACAACAGCCACTTGCTCAGCCTACAGCACCTGAAGCGCGTCGAGGAGTCGAAGTCAAACAAGGCGATGACGTGCTCCATATGCAACCTCAAGTTCTACAACGCGAACCAGTTGAAGCTGCACAACATGAAGCACACGAACGTGTTGTCGGAGAAGACGCTCGTCGAGTCGCTCGGCGATAACATGGCGAGCATCGACCCTAAGTACCACACGTTTATGAGCACGCTCCCGAAAGGACGTAGGAAGGTGAAGTGTCCTGACTGCGGCGTCGTGTTATCGCGGACAAACCTACTGCCACACCTACGCAACCACACGGGCACGCTGCCGTTCAAGTGCATGTATTGCGACCACTGCTACACTAGCGCCACCGTGCTACGGCGCCACCTGAAGGCGCACCTGGGCATCCACGACTACAAGTGCGACACATGCGGAAAGCTGTTCCAGCGGAAACTCTACCTGAACATGCACAAGCTTCGCAAACACAAGGAGGCGGGCGACTCGAAATGCCTGCACACGTGCGACGTGTGCACTAAAAGCTTCTTCACCAAGAACCAGCTGTCACTACACATGAGGCTGCACACTGGGAAGACGTTCCGTTGCGACTACCCCGGCTGTCGAATGGCGTTTCGCGACAACGCAAATCTGACGTACCACAAACGCATGCACACAAATGAGCGACCGTACCTCTGTGACGAGTGCGGCTATGCCGGTAAGAGTCAACAACAGTTGACTCGACATCGACGCACACACACCGGGGAGCGTAACTTCCACTGCGAATACTGCACATATAAAGCAATCAACAGCTCACATCTTCGGCGGCACATGCGCGTGCACATCGGCACGAAACCGTTCAAGTGTCCGTATTGTGACTACCGGTGCAACACGCTCGAGAACTTACGCAAACACATCCTGAAGACGAAGGTGCACGCCGGTCTGCCGATCTACCCGTGCAAACTGTGCGAGTTCGGTGCGAGTACCGCGCGTGAGATACAGCGACACCTGGTGTTGGAGCATGGAATCAACGAAAGCGAGTTGATGTTGTCGTCGATATCTGTCTACACGGGGTTGTATGAGAGGCAGGCCGATGTACGACGCGTGCCGGAAGGATGCCAGGTGATTCCGCTGAAAGAGAAACTTCCGCCGACAGCGAGGGCGAACGGTATGCTTAAGTTTAGCCGCAGTTACACGCCCCGGGGCACGAAGACCAAGACAACAACAAACCGTGGGGTGAGAAAAGACCACACGTACATAGGACAGCCTGAGGCGACAGCCGCTGAGGAAGTGAAGACGTTACTTATGAAGACCACCGCGGGCGAGGCGGCCATACTGGACAGTACAGTGGACGTCAGTGAGGTGACCATTCACACCGAGAGTGTCTGTCCACTAACTGTTGACCCAGTAGTGACCTCTCCAAAGACGTAGGAGAAGTGTTTCGTGTAATTAATGTGCATCTGTGTCGTGAGGTTTAACAAACAAATTGCTTGCTATAAATGTTATTCCCCAACCAGATGCTCAGTGCGTTGTCAAATTCTCCAAATGGGGTTAAATGAACATTGATAAACAATTCAGTTCATCATGACAAGTACCGTGTACACCTAACTTCTGGACCACAACTCTCTGTTGTCAAAACACCAGTGGTTTCACAGTACCAGTTTGTCCATTGAAAAATAACATTTATTTAAGTTACTATGTACACACATTAAATACTTTGAGCTTTATATTTCCAGTACTTGAAGCAACTTTCGTCTAACTTGATGTCACATGACAGTCCAAGTGATAGTCACGTGACTACAGCGAACTGTAAATATCATCATTTACTCGCAAACATTTAGTGTTTTGCAGGGGTAATTCATTTATAAAACATAGTGTTGAATCAACTATAAAATCCTTGCTTGATGCCAGTTTCCTCATTAGTGTTTCATTGCCAGAAGTAGGTAATACTACTAGGTATACATTCTAAGTAGGAAACTTGGAACAGGGTTCTCGGAATCCTTGTTTGCAATTATCTATGATTACAATATGCACGATATAAAAATAACCAACTGTGACAGTCAGGGAAGATGGCAACAGACACCTGCATTTGCTTTTGGTTCTCATTTTAACAAAATGTTCGACAACTGCAGCATATTAAGTCATATTACTTTATTTACCTCTCCATTCTGTACAAGCAATATATAAAACATCATTACTGCATAGTCAAACCCTGGCACTCATTCAGTCAATTCCACCACACTCTGCCATAAGTTGTGCTGTATCCTTCTTGAAAGACGTTTTAAGTGATGAAGTGTAATAATCCTGTGTTGGCACTGTGTCAAAACCACATGGGTATTCATCTGTCCGTGCCGGCCACGCCAGAGATTCCCATGTTGACGTCTGTGTCGGAGCTGGAGTCGGAGTCGTCCTGAGACTCTGTCATGTCTTCTCTTGACTTCTCCGTGTCTTCTGCTGGTACTGAGACGGATGGGAGCAGGTCTCCCCACTTGCAGGCTCGCGCACACCAGTACAGGTCTCTGAAACCACAACACTTGTATTACATGCATTGTATAACACCAGAACAAGTCTCTGAAACCACCAACACTTGTATTACATGCATTGTATAACACCAGAACAAGTCTCTGAAACCACCAACACTTGTATTACATGCATTGCATAACACCAGAACAAGTCTCTGAAACCACCAACACTTGTATTACATGCATTGTATACGACACCATTTAAGATGTTGGGATATATGTCCTATTTCAACATGCAGTGCACTTAACTCAACTTCGGTTTTATTAAATACATTTTCAACTAAGGTGATCTTTTTCTTTCGTCTCAGCCCTATAAGGTGCTAAATAAATGGTAACAGAATTATTCCAGTTTCTACCAACAAGCTGCTAAAGCAATGCACCATTAGAATCTTGCGGCTGACAAAGTCATTGCTCATATATTAACTTATACTTGTGGCTCAATCTTATAGGTAACTCATGTATAAATAGCCACGTTGACTGTAACTTATAGGATGAATAATAATCTACTTACTGGATAAGGAAATCAACATGACAGTAAACAAGATCAAATACCTTTTTGGAAATATCATTATTTAGATAAAAGTTGCTCTTTTAATATATTGGAAAAGCTCTGTTCATGTGGAATACATTAAAAAAAATCTGCATACAATTAAGAACAAAAAGCACAGACGAGAAATTGATTACAGTTTGGCTCCACTAGCAATGTTGTTTGTACGTCCAGAGAACACATTGCTTAATTTTAGGTGAAACTAATAAAATACAACTATTGCTATGCAACTATTACTTGAGGCATTGATTTCTTATGTAAGCAAATTTTATTTTTTCTTAGGGTATCACGTGAAAGTTAGCTTCACTTTTAGTTACAGCTCAAAACACTACTGAAGATATTCCAACAAATCATTTATAAGTTTACATCCTGGGAAACGCAAAGATACACAAACCATAAATTTATTTTGTGTCTTAATACCCACTCTGCCGTGGCAGGTTGCATGTCTTTTTTACTGGTGGTCTCAACAAATCATTTTAAAATTTACATTCTAGGGATAAAAAGATACACAAATCTATTTTGCATGTTACTACACCACTCTGTCGTGGCAGGCTGCATGTCTTGTTTGACTCTTCTGATGAGTACACAACAATCCCTTGATAAAACACGCGAACTATGATGTGTAAATGAGAGATCTCACCGGCCGTGTTTGGCAGACGTGATGACGGACACCTCCAGCTCTCCATTGGCGGAACACGTACGACAGTGGACGCGTCGGGACGGTGTCGATGTCGGACGGACAATCCTTGGCCACGACACGTCTGTAGTGAATGGAAGCAACTCATATGAACACAGAGATTTGTCTATCAATCAGCACTAACATCTGTGATCAGTGTTATACAATCATGAATTCATGCGTCTGCCGTTAAACGGAGGGTGTCAGATGGGGCCAGCTCTTCTGTGCAGAATTGGCCGAGCAGTGATTTGTAATGGGAGGTCTACTGTCTAGAATGTGGGAAAGTTAAACATCAAAGGATATTGCAATTAACTCTGTTCACCTCAGCACTATTGTCATCTCTATGTTCATCTCAGCACTATTGTCATCTCTATGTTCACCTCAGCACTATTGTCATCTCTATGTTCATCTCAGCACTATTGTCATCTCTATGTTCATCTCAGCACTATTGTCATCTCTATGTTCACCTCAGCACTATTGTCATCTCTATGTTCATCTCAGCACTATTGTCATCTCTATGTTCACCTCAGCACTATTGTCATCTCTATGTTCATCTCAGCACTATTGTCATCTCTATGTTCATCTCAGCACTATTGTCATCTCTATGTTCATCTCAGCACTATTGTCATCTCTATGTTCATCTCAGCACTATTGTCATCTCTATGTTCACCTCAGCACTATTGTCATCTCTATGTTCACCTCAGCACTATTGTCATCTCTATGTTCATCTCAGCACTATTGTCATCTCTATGTTCACCTCAGCACTATTGTCATCTCTATGTTCATCTCAGCACTATTGTCATCTCTATGTTCACCTCAGCACTATTGTCATCTCTATGTTCATCTCAGCACTATTGTCATCTCTATGTTCATCTCAGCACTATTGTCATCTCTATGTTCATCTCAGCACTATTGTCATCTCTATGTTCATCTCAGCACTATTGTCATCTCTATGTTCACCTCAGCACTATTGTCATCTCTATGTTCACCTCAGCACTATTGTCATCTCTATGTTCATCTCAGCACTATTGTCATCTCTATGTTCATCTCAGCACTATTGTCATCTCTATGTTCATCTCAGCACTATTGTCATCTCTATGTTCATCTCAGCACTATTGTCATCTCTATGTTCATCTCAGCACTATTGTCATCTCTATGTTCATCTCAGCACTATTGTCATCTCTATGTTCATCTCAGCACTATTGTCATCTCTATGTTCATCTCAGCACTATTGTCATCTCTATGTTCATCTCAGCACTATTGTCATCTCTATGTTCACCTCAGCACTATTGTCATCTCTATGTTCATCTCAGCACTATTGTCATCTCTATGTTCATCTCAGCACTATTGTCATCTCTATGTTCACCTCAGCACTATTGTCATCTCTATGTTCATCTCAGCACTATTGTCATCTCTATGTTCACCTCAGCACTATTGTCATCTCTATGTTCACCTCAGCACTATTGTCATCTCTATGTTCATCTCAGCACTATTGTCATCTCTATGTTCACCTCAGCACTATTGTCATCTCTATGTTCATCTCAGCACTATTGTCATCTCTATGTTCACCTCAGCACTATTGTCATCTCTATGTTCATCTCAGCACTATTGTCATCTCTATGTTCATCTCAGCACTATTGTCATCTCTATGTTCATCTCAGCACTATTGTCATCTCTATGTTCATCTCAGCACTATTGTCATCTCTATGTTCACCTCAGCACTATTGTCATCTCTATGTTCACCTCAGCACTATTGTCATCTCTATGTTCATCTCAGCACTATTGTCATCTCTATGTTCATCTCAGCACTATTGTCATCTCTATGTTCATCTCAGCACTATTGTCATCTCTATGTTCATCTCAGCACTATTGTCATCTCTATGTTCATCTCAGCACTATTGTCATCTCTATGTTCATCTCAGCACTATTGTCATCTCTATGTTCATCTCAGCACTATTGTCATCTCTATGTTCATCTCAGCACTATTGTCATCTCTATGTTCACCTCAGCACTATTGTCATCTCTATGTTCACCTCAGCACTATTGTCATCTCTATGTTCATCTCAGCACTATTGTCATCTCTATGTTCACCTCAGCACTATTGTCATCTCTATGTTCATCTCAGCACTATTGTCATCTCTATGTTCACCTCAGCACTATTGTCATCTCTATGTTCATCTCAGCACTATTGTCATCTCTATGTTCATCTCAGCACTATTGTCATCTCTATGTTCATCTCAGCACTATTGTCATCTCTATGTTCATCTCAGCACTATTGTCATCTCTATGTTCACCTCAGCACTATTGTCATCTCTATGTTCACCTCAGCACTATTGTCATCTCTATGTTCATCTCAGCACTATTGTCATCTCTATGTTCATCTCAGCACTATTGTCATCTCTATGTTCATCTCAGCACTATTGTCATCTCTATGTTCATCTCAGCACTATTGTCATCTCTATGTTCATCTCAGCACTATTGTCATCTCTATGTTCATCTCAGCACTATTGTCATCTCTATGTTCATCTCAGCACTATTGTCATCTCTATGTTCATCTCAGCACTATTGTCATCTCTATGTTCATCTCAGCACTATTGTCATCTCTATGTTCATCTCAGCACTATTGTCATCTCTATGTTCATCTCAGCACTATTGTCATCTCTATGTTCATCTCAGCACTATTGTCATCTCTATGTTCATCTCAGCACTATTGTCATCTCTATGTTCATCTCAGCACTATTGTCATCTCTATGTTCATCTCAGCACTATTGTCATCTCTATGTTCATCTCAGCACTATTGTCATCTCTATGTTCATCTCAGCACTATTGTCATCTCTATGTTCATCTCAGCACTATTGTCATCTCTATGTTCATCTCAGCACTATTGTCATCTCTATGTTCATCTCAGCACTATTGTCATCTCTATGTTCATCTCAGCACTATTGTCATCTCTATGTTCATCTCAGCACTATTGTCATCTCTATGTTCACCTCAGCACTATTGTCATCTCTATGTTCATCTCAGCACTATTGTCATCTCTATGTTCACCTCAGCACTATTGTCATCTCTATGTTCATCTCAGCACTATTGTCATCTCTATGTTCATCTCAGCACTATTGTCATCTCTATGTTCACCTCAGCACTATTGTCAATCAATTTAGTTTTGAAACTGGATGTTTTGTTTACCATTTGAACAGGTTGGAGGTGGAATGTTTCAAATGCCAAACATCATTCCAAGCTTACTAAAGTAAAGTTACTAAAGTAACTAAACACAAGTTGGCAGGCAGTAAATATTCAATATGCATGTTGTAATCATAACATCATTTTTAATGAAAAAATAGAAGCAGTTGGGACTCGCTTTAACAACCTCACGTCAACAAATGGCTTCGTTGAAAACACATTTGGATGGCACATGAAGATTTAGGTGCAAAAGAAGTTATTTTATTATTATTAATATGAAAAATGTTGTTCAACGATCCTCTCAAGCAAATATGTCTGGAGGCGTGTTGTGACCAAATTGTGCTTTGGAGTGATAACGTAAATTGACATATTCAGATACTGTAAGACAAAACCGCCTGCCATACCACATTGCTGTATCTTCCATTCAAGATGTGAATAATCACATATTAAAAACCATTCTATGCTAATATTTTAAGCTATCAGTGAGTTGCTCTTCGTAAAATGGACTCACCTTCAGTTGCCCTGTCCCCTTTTCGGAGAACAACGAACGCAAACCTGGCCATATCGTCCGTTTGTTTCGACTGCAAAGACACACATATTGTTAACACAGAACACTTAAGAAAATTGTCGAAGTTGTTGTTGATAATATTGTCTATATATAATTTACTGTCTCATTCTTCAGTATGTATGAAGAACAGTCATGTGAAACTGTAGATAAGTACATGATGAATGTGGCCATTGTAAACATGATTTGTGGGTTCATTTGGTATCATTGTAAAGTCTCTTATTTAACAAAACATTTATGCAAAGGGCGACATCTGTGTCTTATAAACTGTAGATGTTCAATGTGAATCCACTCGTCTCAAAGACTGGCAATATTAAAAAGCCATAGTGACATCGCATGACCTTTCACTGCACATGTCCAGTCATGAGATGGCACGTGTTTACTCAACAATGCTGCTTTTAATTCACTACAGAGGAGCATTACATGTGATTGTAGGATTATGCAATGTCTATCATATATATATATATATATATATATATATATATATATATATATATGACACCCTTACGCTTTCATGACTCAACAGGGAAAGCAAATTTCATCTACCATGACATTAGATTTTCTGCTGTTTTGCTATTTTTATTTATGATATGTTCCCCAACAACTTGAACGAACTACGTATTTTTCTCTCAGATACTGGACAGGGCCCTTTGCAGGGTGTTTAAAGTCCAATGAGAATTTGTGAGTTCACTAGAGGTTACACATTTACCCCCTGTGTGGGATCTTTTACTTCCCCTGACATAGACACCAGATAGAAGGAACCACCGGCTTTTAGTATCTCTTCCAAAAGACACAGGCAAATGTGGGGTAAACGAAATTGCCAAAGTTTCGAAACGGCCGTAGGTGGGATTGAACCACCGTCCCCCTCAATTGACAGTCCGGCGCTCTACTGCGTGACCACCACTCCCCATTTATTCTTTTGCATACGGGCGTAACTGCCATAGCAGAAGCCTCCGTTGTATGTTTTACAGGTTTCCATTCAACAAAATATATATTTTCAAATTGTTTGCATATTGCAATAATTTTGAATTTGAATACGCTTACGGACAATGATGTGGGGACCAGTTGTGTGTGGTACTGTTAAGAATCGCTCAAAACAGACCGGAAAGGAAAATCACTTGCATGCCCTATTACAGAAACTTACTATAGCTGTAGTGATAAACTCAGGCTGCCGGTGAACTTCAAAGTTCGCCAAATCATGTTTAAAATTTAAACAAGCCTATCCAAATGCCGCATTAGTGACAAATGACGAGGTTATTTACTAGAGATTATGGCACGTACCCCCTTGACCTTGAGAGGCTGGAAGGGCACCATGAAGTTACAGGGTGTTCCGTCCTGTCGCACGTATCTGGGGCACGGCTTGTCGTGTGGACACTGCAAACAGAATGTGGGCCTCTGATTGTACCTTCAGGTTAGTCAGTGAATGATTGGTTGAATTGGTTTAAAGTGACGCTGAGATGCTTGACCAACCATTGTCCAAACATAAGAATGTACCGTGTAGAGGAAACGTGACCATGTTTTGATGAGCACTGAGCTACGGAATACATTTTTTTGTTTAGCTTGGATATTTTTCACCACTGATTTGTTCATCTATAGGATTACCATAATAAAATACTATATGATATGGCACCGCATTCTTGTTTCTGTGCAGAAATGTCTGTTGATGAAGTAAATCATGAAAAATTCACAAATTTACATTGAGTAGACAGGAGCGAGTCGAACCAAATGCAGCTTGTTCAGTGGTCTGTGATATCCACGTTAAAAAAAACATTTAAAATACACCGATTTTTTTTGTTTAAAATACTGTTTTTTTTATTGCATCAGATGCCAGAATAAGCATTTTTCTTCTAAAGATGGGATCTTGTGATAGATTCCCTGCATAGAATGCAGTGGATCAGGCGTAGAGCTATGGACTCGCGACTAAGACGACTCAGGTTCGAATCCTGTGGTACCATGTCAAACCATGGGTAAATTTTTTTACCTCTACATTGCTCCAGTTCACTAAGTTGAATGAGTACGTGGCTTTTGACAATGGTGGATATTTGTACGGGCAATTAACCTTCGCACATTTATCATAGCTTGGCTCGATTATCCCAGAGAAGTTGAGATGGTGTCTGATTGAACAGGTCTGCCATAGAACTAAAGTGTATAATGCTTTAAACAGTCCTGAGAACTGGATACTGCACTACATAAGAACTTACCTTTACCTTTGGACTGCTTCAATTTTTTTTATTTATACCCCGGTTTATTTCAGAATGTTGTCAATAAATTTTTTTTTTCAATACATGGCAACTGTGCAGATACAAACACTGTACAACGATAACATTGATCAGAACCAAAAAGAGTAACTTGCTCTAGACTCACCGGGGCAAACACGTGACCTCGCAGGCTGTCATCACCCTGGCCTGGGAAACCCTCCTCCCCCAGCTGATAACAGGGACAACATTTGGGGTGAACAACACAATATGTTACAAAACAGTTATGACACTGAACACAATTCATTATGTGGCATGAAACTATCTATTCAACTCGTTATTATTTGTTAATATTTCAAAACAAATTACCTAATCATTCTAAGTTATCTAACACCAAAACATATATTTAGTCTCCTCACATCGTAACAGTTTATAATTTTGTTCACTCAATTTTATTATATATTGTGCACTTTGGTAAACATCTGTATTTTATTTGATCAATAAACATGAGATTAGTTTTACAACTTAGCAGTTTTAAAGGACAAAAAAAGTTAACTTGTTTCGTGGCATACACCTAATAGAGTTAATATAAAGTAACAATTTCCACATATACTCAATTTTTTAACGCCAGCGGTTTACCAGAAAAATATTTTGTAACACCCAGCCATCCATATACTATGCGCTACTCCATCTTAGACGAAGAATGACGTCACGACGGTGAGACCCTCTCCACTTAGATTCCCTGCATGGGGTTTGGCTGTTGTAATGAAATGGCTGCAACTCGGCAACGCGCGTAACATGCTGATGACGGTAAATATAAAGTTGTCTATTATTGTTATCGCTAAAATCATCCCATCAACTGATGTCTACTTCAAAGCAATTCTCCTCAAAATGGACTGAGCAAAGTGAACTGTACTTGGACTGGAGGGATTCCAAACAGAACGCCCGCAAATCACCAATGTGAATCCATTGCTTCAATACTACCGGTTGTTTCAACTATTATTGCAACCGTATGCCGAACAGTAAGGCATAATTACTAAAGTTTACCATAGATTTAACCACAGATTTCGATATACGTCTATAAGCAGCCGCTAGATGTCACGCCAACTGAACGAACTGTCGAAGACTCGAAGTTGTTGACCCTTAACAACTTCGCAGGAAGCTGACCGGCTTCAGCAGTGACATAGAATGCCGCACGCTGAATGGCCAAGCCATGTTAACCCTTCACTAATGGCGGCGTCTAGACCATCGTGGATTTCGTTAGAATTTTAGACTTTAAAGTCACATTCTGAGTAAACCGCTGACGTTAAAAAATTGAGTACATGTGGAAATTGTTACTTTGTATAAACTCTATTAGGTGTATGACGCGAAACCGTAGTCTTTTTTTGTCCTTTAAATATTCATGCATATAATTGGCAACCTAAAACCGACATTTCTGAGCACTAGTAGCTGTTACATAAAACATGTAGACATTTCCTCAGGCAAATCAATGCCTGCCTAATATTAGAAGTAAATAGAAAATTTGAAACAAGTACATATTAGTAATATGTACTTGTTTAAAATGTTCTATTTACTTCAAAAAAGCAACAACAAAATAAAAATTGTATTATATAAAAATATCAGTGATGTGATGGGATGGTCACATCAATTATTGGCCATTTAATGGAGTCAGTAACATGATTAGGCACTGTTTAGTTGCTCACTGTTTAGACTCTCACCTGTAGCAGGAAGTCCCGGGCCTCCAGCACAGCCTGGTAGCCGGCGTACGAGCCGTTCTCAGCCAACACCTGTCACAGACATCAACTAACTGTCATGGCATTATAGATGAGTAAACATATTTTAATTTTATGTATTACTTGGTATGAAATATATTGTTCGTGGCTCCAAGATTTTGTTAGAAATTCACTTACTTTGGAGCATAGTTTGTGAAATGTGTGACGTTTCGATCCATCAGCTATGAGTCGGTCACGTACTGGTGTCATGTGGCAAGGCTCAGCCACCTACCGCCAACATATCCCGCCAAAACCTGAGCCATACCACGTGACACTAGTTATAGATTCTTAGCTGATGGGTCGAAACGTCATATGTTTCACAAACTACGCTCTGAAGTAAGTAAATTTCTTAAAGATATTACTTGATGCTGAACTATCAATCTACTCAACATACTCTGCCATAGTCCGATGTGTCAATTTAAAATAAAAAGCAACTACTCGTGTGTGTTCTATTCACCCTGTTTCACATGAATGTGCAGTTGTAATTTTCTGGAACAAGATGACTTATTGTAATATGATTTTACCCCAGTGGTCTCTGACATTATCCCCTTCATATTTCCAGGGGACCTTCTTGGTTGCAGCATGAGTTTAATATAATCTTTTGTATGTAAAGTTCAGAAATCTGTATTGTGATTGAAATAATGTTTTATTCTGCACAAGTTCTAAATACCGACTTGTATCTATTTCTGACATACTGATGGCATGACTAAAAGCTGTCGTGGTCAAACCTTCTGAACATTCATTTGAAGATTAGCAAAAAGTTACTCATCTATCGCATGGGAAACAGGACAAATGTTTTTATTTTCTACATTGCTGAACTGTTTTTTCTTGAACTAGAATCTAGTAAATCATGTTCTTGGTACAACGAAATATTCCGTGGAATCTAAGTTAGTAACATTTCTCCACTCTAGTCTCTAGAGACCAACAGTCCATGGTCCATTCAGAAGCAATAAAAAAATGTGTCTTCTCACAGAATATAATGCTTTAATTTCTGACATCTTTAGTATTATAAATAAGTGAATTTGCTACTAGGAACATTATTCACAGATACGCTACATCTGAATGATAATAATAATAAAACTATATAGTGACAGTCTCTAGACATTCATACCAGAAACTGGTTTGTCTTCTTCCACAAGGCCAGTACGGCCTTCAGTCGTTCCGCTTGACTGGGCAGCTCCAGCAGGGTGAAGGCGCTGACCACCAGGTCATACTTGTTCTATGAAACACAAGTTAAACACTCTTAATAACTTTATTATTATTCATAATTTGCAGTACTACTTCAATCAATATTGTAGTCGCAATCGTCAGTCATGATACAAGATAATTAAAAAAAATCTCAAATGACAGAGCATTGTCATGTAGACAGTATAAAATCATAAGTACAGGTTTTCTATTGTCATCCCCAACTTCCTTCCTAAAATATATCCTCAGTCACACTAAATGTATTACCATATACAATTCTATCTGAAATATAATTAAAATATAAAGTGACACTTATAATAATTTAAAACATAAACATAAGGTGGCGACAGTCAGTGCTCCTAGAACTTCGTCAATTGAATACAACAATTAAAATGTCTTTTTGTCAAAAACAAATTAAATCGTACATTTGATAGACAAATATCTTGACAATGTAGTTGTGTTTACCTGTATTGATGGAGGAAAGTACTGCCTGAAATAGACGTTGGGAAAGCACATTTCATTCTCTTCTTCTCCGTCTGTATTGAAAAATAAACCAATAAATTTAAATGGATTACAACTTGATGATCACATGTGCATACATATATATGTTGACAACATGTTTACAAACTCATGCACACACAGGAATGATATACATTTCTTTTGAATGGGCGACTTTTCTGCAAGGGTACAGGTCATATAAGTGGACGGTCACTCTACAAGGGGAAGAATGGGATCTGGTATATTCATGAAATGCACAAATGTATATGCATATGAGGATATGGAAAACATGTTGAACGAACACAAAGTGTCATTTAATGTAAACTAGCTGAAATGTAATACAAACTAGCTGTTCCTAGCAACGCCACGTGGTTTGCAGGCATAACGAGCACACTCATGTTTTTGACCAGTGAGTGACCATTGCAGATGGTAAAATTATTTTGGTGCTAAGTAGATGGCTGTTTTAAACGGGTTGCTTTGATGATAAAATACTTGATGCAACAGTTGGAGATTAGGGCTGCTCAACAGGGGAATAATTCTATTACAGTTAGACTTTGAACAGCTATGTTAGTCTTACTATAAAACTTTAAGAAACATATCACATTCATAAGCAACCAAGACACATTTGTAACAAATTCTTTCTAGGACATTTCCGACATAAACATTTCAAATAAATCTATTTTAACAAATAAATTAACAACAACAGATCGGGCATACCTTGGAGAAGCAGGCGGGCTATGGTGCTCATGTCAGCTGAACTGTCAACGCAGTAATGCTCCTGAAGCGACGTTTCCCAGACACTGTTAGCTGCCCTGCAAGGTCAAGGTCACTCGCTGTTAATAATAAAATTATATCTGCAGCAAAATGTTTGAGGCAAAAACATATTAGATCACATATAACACTTGTTAAAAATCTTTACGATCGATTACAAATGCTTATGATAAGGTCTAGAGTATTTTGCTACAACTGGAAACTCATTCGTATTTGTGTACTGCAACAAGAATATGAATTATATGTACAGGAAAACTTCTACAAAATTAGTCGTAGGGAACTGTTGGAAATGATTACCATAACGTGGACCCCACGCCTGAGCCAAAGTCGAACAATGTATGAGGCTTGAAGTGTGGAACTCGTTTCTCCATCTGCAATTAAATAATTTTATTCTTCAGTCTTGTATAAATGAGTAAAAGATGGTACAGTAAACAACACCAGTATAGTTTCTTTACAGAAGTCATTACAACATATTGTTCAATATATTGGTAAGTAAAACAGAAATGTAATAAAATAATTCTCATTACAGATTACCAATCAAGATGATACTCTTAATAGATTGAACTTATATATCAAAGAAACTGTAGTTGCCTTGACCCTGCTAATATGTAAATGACCAACACGTCATTTATGTTGTATTTTATGGAATTAATATATTGCCAACACTGACAGTCACTCTAATATTTGGCACAGAAGTTCTAAAAGGAATGCACAAACCTCAGAAAATATTCTATACATGACGCTGTAGTCGTTTGCCAACCGTCCAATCAGGTAGAGAAAGCCCTTTGATGCACTGTATCTGGAAAAATCAAGTAGAATTCTCTAGAAGAAGTGCATTGATGTTTATACAGAGGTCTGGCTGGTAAATATTTGAGTTTATCAGTGCACATGCCCGAAGCTTATGGGGGGGGGGTCCAACAAGAGTGGAATTTGGGGGGAATTTGTTCCAGGTGTTACTCCATCCACATACCATGACACAGGGAAGGGGCTGTTAATTTGATATTTCAAAAGCTACCATTACAAGGAAATAGGAAAAGGTCTATTCCTTCATTTCCTTGTTTGTTTTTTATTATTCAATAATTAGTATATCTTAAAACTACATTAAATATGTCAGATGTTTAAACATTGCCAAATTGCATTTAATAAGTCCAAATTAATTTTCGCAATTTGAATTTTTATTTAATAAAATGCTAAAAAAGTGTGGTGTTAATTTTTCAGCGGAATTTGTTCTACCAAGCGAACTCTTTTATATGAGGTGGGGGGGGGGGGGAGGTCAGAGCATACACACCCCCGGGGCCTGGTGTGTGTGATTAGTGGTGAGGAACCAGACACAATACTTACTGGATGGGCTTCCAGTGGTAGACAGTCTTGTTCAGTTGGGTGAGTGTCTTGTCCTTCCATTTCTTCTCGAGTTGATCCATCTCTGTGTCTGTCATCGTTGACCTGTCGGTGTTGTCTGAAGAATAAACCAGACGCTATCCATTATACTGCCAAGTCAATCCGTTATATTGCCAAGTCAATTACTGTAAACCTCTGAAGTCTGAATGCTCCTTAATTAATAAAATATGGTATTTCTCACGCAACAGGTGTAAAGTATTTATTTATATATGCCTCGTGTAAGTGTGTGTGTGTGTGTGTGTGTGCGCTCGTGTGTTTACACATCCAACTGCATGTGTGGTATGCATGTGTGTATAGATCACGTGTGTTTATGTTTGTACTCACACACCTGCACTGTGTATACTCACCATTTGCTGTGACCTTATTGTGAATCTGTTGAGTCTTGTACTTGAGTTCTTCACCCTCCATGGGCAGTTGCCGACTCTGTAAATACCTCGCCAACTGTCCTGCTTTCTCCTTCAACTTTGACATTGGATACTCTGTCAAACAGCAGCATCATAATTTTATTATTATCAAATGTTTCATTTTCAAACTAAAATCTTTAAATTAATGCACACCTGACTAACAACACCAAAACTATCAAGACTGTGTTGTTTTAATAAATATAGAAAACTAAATATTTGTTTTCTGTAAGCATCCTACAATGGGTATTTTATTTGTAATGATTTGCAGATGGTTTGTAGAAGTATAATACACATGAAGACAGTCAGGATAACAATTAATAAATAGTACAACATAAGCAGTTATATACAGCAGATATGTGCAGAAAAGTTTAAAAGTGAGCACCGAGGACTGAAGAACATAATAGATACAGACAAGGAAAACAAATTTAGATGGAGAGACGAGTACAGAGATTTATGAAAAGCGATGATTCAACCTAATGTAGGACAAATTGCAGAAGATTATGGTACCTGGATAGGGTTAGGGTAGGAAAGTATTGTCAATTAGTATTTTAATGGTAACGTTATATGTTATATAGCGCAGTGTACAAGACTGACTGCAAGTCTTGTAACTACTCACTGTAGTTTATGCTTTATTCCCTGGCTGAAATGATGCTCAATGGGACATCATTTCAACTTCTCCAGAAAGCATTCAGCCATGCAGCAATTACTATTTCAATAATAGTTAAACACAAACATGGACCACTGCCTACAGCCATTTACTCATTCATACAGCTGAGTGAATTGGTGCAATGTAGAGTGAACAAACTTGTGCAAGGTACGACACAACAACACAGGATTTGAAACTGGGTTCTCTAAAGTGCGAATCTGATACTCTATTTATTGAGCAACTGTGCTCCACCAATCAGACAAACTGGATTGAGAGATGTGCCCATAGCTTTATGTAGAGACCCGTCCAACCGTCATTAGGATGGGTAAAAACGAATATGGACGGGTAGAAATATGGGTGGATGGGTAAAAAATGAAGGAGCAAAAAAAAGATCTTCCAAAACCATAGATATTGTTAGTTATGCCTTGAAAGTGAGTGTAAATGGTGTCATATGTGTGTTTGTAGCCCATTTTAGGTCATCAGGCACATCTGAAAGTTCGTAAACTGGCTTCACAGTTAACATCCATGTGTCCACCAAAACATGTGTGACTGGCAATAATTGTATTCTGCATAAAACCTTGGATGTGCCCCATCCTATCACTGCTTAAATGGGCGGAAGAAAATGTGAAGAGGTCTCATGAACATCAACTAGTACTTAAAATCATCAGTAAATAAAAGTAACAGTGACTGCTACATCGGATAACTTCACCTACTTTCTACGAGGAGGTTCACAGACTCGAGTAATCGTGGCGGTAACTTGACTTTCTTCATTTGCATAATCCCGGGGTGTGCCCGATGTTTCATCTCTCCTGCGTCTAGCACTGCCTTCACATCCGGGTCAATGGTGATTCGATTATTCGACACCAAATCTGATGCCATATGCTGAAAGGGGTACATAATAAATAAATCAATCAATCAATCAATTACCCAGGTAGTTAATATGAACTAAACATAAATAATAATAATATTCCACTGTTTGCTCAACTGAAAATTCAGTTTCATATATAACGGTTATTTCTGAAAGTCATGAATGACTTCCTATTAGTTAGCATTGCTCCATCAGTAACATGTATATTGTGTATAACAGTCGATTAATTTGGACATAGTGAACCTGCAGCTCAACAAATTATTGGTGTCACAAAAATTCAGATGCTTAATTTCTTTTCATTCAATTTCAATTGACCTATAAATCATGTGTTCGGTTGCTTAGCAAAGACTCTCAATTAATCAAAAATAGCTGCCTCAACACATGCTGTTTGTTGTACAGCTGTATATTGATTTTTTTTAAGATTGTCTTTTTGACAAAAAGCTAAGAGAAAGTTGGTAATGTATGAAATGAGTATGCAGTACTGTTTGCTCTAGATGTCATGTCACAGACACAGTAGTGATCAATGTAATTTATATCTTTCATATACTTAACCATTATCAATATGGCTGGCAAAGCTTGATGGAGGTCTTATGCAGAATTGTGATCGTGACATAGGCAAACAGCAATGTACTGGATACATCAAATCAATACCATTTCTATTAAAATCTTTCAATTTCAATTCCTGACTTTGAGTGAACTTTAATTTTATTGATACACTGGTACACAGTCACAGAGCAAGATTCAGGCATGTCAAGAGTTATAGTCAGTTCTATAATTCAAACTACCACAGCAACAATCAACGATAGCCGCAGACGGCTTATTTGGCGACTACAGAGTAACAGACGCAGTGTGGGCCATGGCTAAGCTTGATTACTGTATTATCGCCCACAAATACACTTTAATATACGTTGGCTAAATCGATCTATTTGCAGATTACATGTGTTTCTGTACTGTGCATAGGTGCTTCACTTACTCTGCTAACCATCACGTTATGTGCTGGTATTCGGTGATAAAAATCGTGTTTTTGACATACAGCGCACAAACGCATGACCCTCACGGGCGCGGCCATGTTGTATATACCGAAATGCGTTAACAAGACGCCGTTTGGTTGGTTTCTTTCACCCGCCCCTTTTTAACCAAACACGATTCTTGCAAAATAATGATAGGTATTCCCAACTAAATGTATTATGTGTGATTACACAATTGTCGACACAGATCCTGTATGCAAAATAACTTTCCAAAGCTTTACATGTAATGAATAATTACATAAAACAACTATGTGGTACGATTTTAGAAACAACCAATCAGCGCATAACTAACATATGCGGAATTGGGGAGCATTGCGTTGTTAGCGTAAACTCGGTAGTTCGGTTAAGATAACAATATTTAAGCTTTTAAGCAGGCTAAATCGATCTTTGATCCAAGTACAACATGGGAAAGGAGATGATAGAAGTTACTTGCACAGCTCCTATAAACATTGCCGTCATCAAGTATTGTAAGTTCTCCGAACGGTAGGGTACTGCATTTAGACCATGCATAAGGCCATATTTTAAGGGGGGAGGTCCAAGGTGTATTCTGAGTGTGTGTGTGGGGGGGGGGTGGTTGATGCTGAGTGGGACATGGTGGCAGTTTAAAAGAAGTTTGATAGTTACGTAAACAGTAATACGGTATAATCATTGCGATATAAGTAATGTTACTGTATGATATGTAATTAATTAATTCATTATATTACTTTAAAATAAAAGTGTAAATAACAATTTATCAAAAATTATTATTGACTATATACCTGGGTAGTCATTTTGAAAATATATATGCACAACCTGTGTATATATATATATATATATATATGCTGTATATACAATAAAAATATATATTATGCTGCAAGATTTCACAAAGATGGCTGCTAATAAAATGTTTAATTTAATTGCTTCATTCTTTTTATTGAGCTGTTTTGGTATGAATTTAGCCCTGTGCAATGAGATGTTCAAAACTTGTTGTTCTTTTTGAACTCCAAATTTTTTAATTTTTATGATTTTATTGACAGGGGGGAAACGAGATGAGAAACTCATTCTACCAATCAATGAATCCACAAGTGCTACCCTGGACCAAAGTCAGGTGATTGCTGGTTACTTTTTATTGCTGCTGTGATGGATTATTTTGTAATATAATATATGCATTTACGAGACAAAACACTGTTTATCAAGTATCAGTAATCTGTAAAATTATACATTGGTTTAGAAAAATGATGGTCTATATAAAATAGTTGAAGAATGAAGATAATAACTGTTAGGAGGTGACAGAGTAGATGGAAAGACCTGCATGACTCCCTTGAAAGTTGTTTACATCTGACATTTTTCAATAAAAGGCAACATATATATATCATACTTGAAATCAAATAACTGTCTTTTGGAGAAATATAATATCTATTCTGATTGCAAATTGAACTTGAGAAATAAAATGAGTTTCAGATTTAAGTTTCATTTGTAAAACGTGCTACAAAATATGTACTTAACACTGCCATATTTACATAGTTACAACAGAAATTGCGCAGCTAAATTAACTGCATTTTGGTGACTCTGTCAGATATTTTAGTTATTCGGATAAAACCCACAAATTGTCTGTTGTTTAGATGAACATAATTACAGCATCATACCAGTTTACATGGCGAGTCTTGCTTATGTTACAGCTGTGTGCCAAGACGACAGTGGCGGCCAGTCCAGACTTCACCAGTGACCAGATGTGGCTGAATGGCCAGTGAGTTCACCGAGATAATCTTCTTTCTTTCATTCTCTTTCGGCTTTATTCATATCACAATTGGCAGTAATATTTTGCTTGTGCAATAAAGTTCGCTAGATAAAGCTAAGTAACCCAGAAAACAACGACCCGTGATTTCACATGTTCTGTAAGTAAATTCACGAGTTCAAATGGCTCAATTCACGTGTTTCCATACATGAATTCACCGGATTCTGTGAAAAAATTCGGTGTTTACCGTGAAATCACAAGATTTTCACGTGATGACACGTCCCAGTGAAACCGTACCAATTCTGACCCAATAGAATTCATGTCTAATTCGTTCAAGACTCGTGACAACAGGCAGAACACATGTATTCACGTGAATACACATGAAAGGACGTACTGGTGGAGTGGCTCCAATTATGAACCAGTATGACACGTGCCAACTGATTCAGAAATGGTTCCTTGTTTGCTGGGAATGACTGAAAAATTATTATTTTTGAGCGTTGTATGTACACGTGTATTAGAAATGCAAAATATGAACTTATTATTTTTCGGTGTCCGTATATATATTTTATATATACCGGTACATGTATATACACATATGATATATATATATAATGCGACTCTGAAAATCGTCTTTTCAATTTTTCTGTTTTTTATTTTTCAAAGTTAGCATATTGCATATCGTATACTAGCCTTGTCTCAGTGTTCTGGTACTTGCAGGGAGCAGTCAATGGACAGTGCGAGACTACAGAACGTCCTCAAAGAAAGTAGGTCCAGCTGACAAATCACGACCCTAAATATACTCATTTCATGCACAGTGTTTGACATTCAGTGTACATTTCAACATTTGTAACACTGACTAACACATCTCAACATCAGTTGATATTGATGTGATGACATAACTTTTTGTGTTTAAATTAACATTCAGTGATATCGTAATTTTTAATATTCATCACTAGTCTAAGCCTAAACATTCAGCATTGACATCAACCTCAGCATTCAATCTTAATGCAAATATGACAACATTCAGCACGGACATAAATCTCAATGATAATGTCAATTTGAGTGTTAGTATTAAACAAAGCAGGCCTGAGGTAATTGTACTTTGTTATAATACATATTTATGCCTACGTGTACCATATGCTATACTCTAAATCATTCTGATGGAAAATGTTATAGTAATAATAATTGCCTCAAATGTAAATAGTAATATGTTCAGTTTGACATGTTATAGTAATAGCAACGAAACTAAGTAATATATTACATTTTAATATAATTGACCACAGACGTGCATTAATATTTCAATAATGTGTGGATTGTGACAATAGAATGTATTTTCCCTGAGCATGGCCAAGTGTATCACAAGTGTATGTTAACCCTGTATATCACAAGTGTATGTTAACCCTGTGTATTACAAGTGTATATTAACGCTATGTATCACAAGTGTATGTTAACCCTAGTGTATCACAAGTGTATGTTAACCCTACAGTTCGTCGCCGGGCAAGAAAACGAAAGAGCGACGGCAGTGGAGAGGACAGGGTTAACTGGCACGTACACATCTGCTCCGAGAACAATTTTCCCACAGCTGCTGGTCTTGCGTCCTCTGCTGCTGGACTCGCCTGTCTAGGTAGGTCACACAGAGTGACCAGTGTCCACTTCCTGGGCAGCGTTCAGAGTGAGCGCAATGCCACTGCATTATGTTACTGTTTCTCCGAAAAAAAACAGTTTTGCTGTTCAATGTGCCAGGACAGTGGCGATGTGACGTCATGGCATTTACGCCAATGTGTCTGCTAAGTCATCTTCATAGTTGGCTTATAATTTGAGGAACGTTAAGTTTCAATGAGATGACAAGTTGAGATTTGAGCAGAACCGACCTGGTCCTAATCATATATAGTCTAATTGTTAGGATGGTGGCATTTTCATCAGAAATCATATTTGGAATAATTAGAATCAAAGTTATGATGTCAGCAATCATGTGGCCACTTTAAATGCGATGAAGATCGCAGTAGGTAAAACGTAATTTTTCAACCATCGTCACCAAACATGACATCGTAGCATAAGTGGGCAATGTGGCCCTGGTGGTTGTGAAGACAGTGTGCCATTATTGCTGCACACACAAAAAATGTTTTAAAATTCAATGTTTACCAGTTAATCAGTTATTACGCTATTAATGGTGACAGTGTGCTTGTGATAGAGTAGTTCTCAGCAGCTTGATTTATATGTGGTGGTGGGTTTAGATACAATCTATTTAATATTTTATCGAAGACAGGAACATTTTATGAATTCCTATGCGTGCATGTTACATCTGATGTTATGTTGACAAGAAAAAAATTGTATTAAGAAATGTGTGGCTAACACCAATAAGCTCACTTTTGTTGCAGAACAAAAATACTATGATTGTCAGTCAAAAAAAACTCTACAGGTGTACTTAAATGTGTTTTCCCTAATAGAATATTTATTAACAGAAATATGGTAAATTTCAGTGTTTTCATTAGCCAAGCTGTTTGAAGTTGAAGGAGACATATCTGATGTAGCAAGGTAAGTTACTGACATTGTTTGTTATTTGTTATTATGTTTTACTTCCTCACCTACAGACTAGTATAATGAGAGCAACATGAAACCAGAGGTCGAGACTTCAAGTCAAGTACACCTATTATTGTTAGAGTATTTCTGTCATAAACAAAGGAAGTTGGCAGTCAGAAGCCCTTGGCTTATCACTGTAGATAAACTTTGTCCACTGAGAAAGATAACGCGATAAGGACTGGCCCTACAGAGTGGTCTGGCAGACTGCCAAGTCAGATTTAGACAGGGGCAGGGTCCAACTGATAGCATTTTTGAAAAAAACATTGAAATGTCCAAAGTTGTCAGTGTCCACAGTTGCATGTGTATCATTATGTATATCATTATTGTACACAGTGCATGCTCTGTGTGGGTGTATGACTGGATTATATAATATACACTGACAGTGCATGCACTATGTAGCAGTATGACTAGATTGTATTGTTTATGATACATGCAATGTGTGGCAGTCTGACTGGATTGTATCATATAAGATACATGCACTGTGGATTATCACAGGTTATCACGGTTCCTTGACATACTCCCACTGCATGCACTATGACTAGATTGTTTGTATACAGTGCATGTACTATGTTGCAGTCTGAGTAGATCATATTGTATATGGTGCATGCACTATGTGGCAGTCTGAGTAGATTGTATTGCATATGGTACATGCACACATATGGCAGTATGGCTAGATTGTATTGTATACGGTGCGTGGACGACTGGTACAAACTATGTTCTCTCAGGCAGGGGTCCGGCAGTGCATGTCGCAGCATCTATGGGGGGTTTGTGGAGTGGACAATGGGCACTGAGGTGGACGGCAGTGACTGCCGCGCCCTGCAGATAGCCTCAGAGACCCACTGGCCCCAGATGAGAGTTCTTATTCTGGTGGTGAGTGATTACTGGTGGACTGTCGAAAAATTAGTTTTGTGCACATTTTGGATGTGTTTAAATGGGTATTTTGTATCAAATATATTTCTCAGGTTGGGTAAAAAACTATCACTTTGTTATTTCATTGCGTAATTGGTAAAGGTGAAATAAGTTATTATTCGAGTTAACATATTTTATAAATGCTCTGAAAGATGTAACCACAAATTATTGAATACAAACTTTATTGCTTTAGCACAACTTTTGGCAGTGGATTCATAATCAGTTTTATGTGTCTAATATATTCTGGTTTTGTCATGTTTGAGATGTTTGTGCCATCACTGCCATGTCTATATCTTGTCTAGCTGTGTATGTAATTTGTCAGGTTGTTTGTACTTTGTCTGGCTGTTCTTTTGTCTGTAGTATGTCTAGTTTGCCTGTGTGTGTCTGTAGTATGCCTAGCATTATCTGTATGGTGTATAGTTTGACTCTGTGTGATGTGTGTACTGTCTACCTGTGTTGTTATGTTGTGTCTAATTGTCTATGTGAGTGTGAAGAAACATGTTAGAAGGATGGCCTCTGTGATGTATCTAGCTGTGATTGTGTTGTGTCTAGCTGTGTTTGATGTGTCTAGCAGTGTTTGTGTTGTCTAGGTGAGTGCTAAGAAGAAGCACGTAGGGAGTACGACTGGAATGCAGACTTCGGTGAAGACGAGTCTACTGCTAGCCCACCGTGCAGAGAAGATTGTGCCTGAGAGGATGATTGAGATGAGGCGGGCGATCAAAGACAAGGACTTCCAGACATTTGCTGAGATCACTATGAAGGTACGGCTTCATGTCGAGTGTCCCTCAGCAAGACCTTGAAGTTGGGGTGGTACAGTTATTAAAATGTTCCCTTCAGGGGAATTATTACAAACTGATCATGATTTGTGTGCCGATTGTAGCTCTTCACGGAGTACATTGACGGTTAGCAATTAGTTCGCGAATGAGTCGTTTGGCTGCTGCCTTCTTCAATACTTTGGATATGAAACTAGAACAGGATAGTATTTTTTCAGTGTGTTTTGATCCGTTTTTTATTTACAGCAGTGGTATTATGACAATGGAACAGTGGTTGATTCAGAAAGAGATGTTGATCAAATGAGTCAGTGTTTTAATATGGGCAGTGATTTAAGTAGATGATCAAAACATGAAGACTTGGGCGTAGCATCACGTAGGATTGTCTCCATTTCTCATAGCCATGTCAGTTGTGGGATTTCTGCATCAGAAGTTGCTCGAATGTGTTTCCGAATCATAAATTTCAGTCCGAATTTTCATGGGTCACGTGAAGTGTATAAGTGTGTTGTCCCTTGTGGTGTGTATAAGTGTGTTGTCCATTGTGGTGTGTATAGCCTCCTAGCTTCTACATCCATCCATTGACGACTCACGCATTGTTTTCGATTACGAGTTTGCTTAATCCTTTGGCCACTGAGCTTGATCTTCGAGGATATTGGTGCAAAACAAGTCATTATTATAAGTGTATTGTCCTCTGTGGTGTATATAAGTATGTTGTCCATTGTGGTGTGGTGTGTTGTTTCAGGACAGCAACCAGCTGCATGCGTGTTGTCTGGACACGTATCCCCCGGTCACCTACATGACAGACACGTCCAGAGACATTGTGCGCCTCGTCCACGCCCTCAACACCCACTACGGGGAGAACAAGGTGTGTTCAGTTGTGTCAACTATACATGTCTTACAGCGTCACGTCAGTTCTGTGTTGATCTCTTAATGTACATCGACATGTTCCAAGTCTGTTAGCTGAAATTGGAGTGTTTCTGTACCGTCTGTTTGGGTAAATGTTGTGTGTCTTGAGAAGATTATTAGACTGAAGATACCATGTTTAAATTTAAGTTACAAAATATTTTTGATTTATTCATGATATACATATTTTTATCTTTTTATTTCTAATCACAAGTTAACTGCTAGAAGATGTGGGTTATCCTGCAAGTTTAGTGATCGAAATTTGAGATGAAGTCAAACAGGGTTAAGGTAGCAGAAAGTTGCTCCCGCATTGTCCACAAACACATGATAATGACAGATGTCATGTTCTTCCACCAGGTGGCGTACACATTTGATGCGGGACCGAATGCGTGTCTGTACTTGATGGAGGACATGGTGCCGACAATGCTGGGTCTCGTACAGAATTACTTCCCTCCAGAGCAGGACCACGGAGAGGCCTTCCTCACCGGTCTGCCTTCCAAAGTCTCCTCTCCAGCCCAGGTCGGTGTTCTTAATAATGTTACATTTTTGATGGTCAGGTATGGTTATCATGTCAATTTCTGGATGCACAAGTTGCATTTGTGGTTTAACTATTTTCTTTGATGAATGTATGTTCCAGTTTTGAAACTTGTGTAAATCACTATTAAAAATGGAAGACTGAAATAACTCATCCTCAAGTGCCCGGCGTTGCTGCGACTGATTACGTCAGTACCAGCTCTTATCTACCCCTGGCACATCCGTTTCAAACACTCCTCTTTTAACATCAGCCAATGAAATCACCCACGATGAGTGTGGTTGTCCTTTGGTCATTTCATATACTTTGGGTGATTTTAGCCACACACTGCTCGTGTTACAGGCAATGTCTACTGTCTAGGAAGTGAATGGGTCACTATGTTGGGATTCTTGCCAGTCATGTATGTCTTCAACTAGTGGCAAGTATTTACGCTGTTCCCACGGCTGATGCAGTAGCAACTGGCAAAGTCAATAGTTCGACAGCTTTACGACGACCACCAGCTAATGGTATGTTACGTGCAATAACCCCTGGCTTGTGACGATCAAATAACTTAGATTCATGTGAATGATGTAACGTTCCACACCCTTATGTAGTCTTGTATTCCCGTAGCAGGGGAATAGAATATGCAGCTGCTGGTGACTGAAATGTTATCACGTCTGACTGTAGGAGCTGCTGAATGCCATACCACTGGAGCCAAGTGTGGGGGCCGTGCAGTACATCATTCACACCAAGGTACAACCTCTCAACTGTTACATGTGAATACTAAATAATAACCAAGTTACAATCGATGCATGCATGAATATATGCAGATAGAATCATGCAAATTTACATTTAACAATTGTTTCTGTAGTTAAATTTTACATTTAGATCAGGAAACAGCATACTGAGACCTTTGCTGAACCACGGGACAGTGAGGTTGCATGATGATGACATTGGAATATAAATGTAGTAACGTAATAATGACACAATTATTTTAAGTTGTTCATATATTTTATTATATTGTCTATAATATTGTGCCATGATTCTTGACTATGTCTGTATGACAGTTCAATCTGGACACTGCAGACGTAAAATAAAAACACAACAAATATAACCAGGTCCCCAGTTTGCAGTAAGGCAACAGAGCAACTGACAATATGTTATCTTTGTAGGTGGGCCCTGGACCTCAGGTGTTGACTGACCAGTCTGAGTCATTGCTGGACAGCACTGGTCAACCTAAGTCATCGACTAAGTCATCAACTCAGTAGTTATAACATGAAGATCAACAAGTCTGCATGGCCAGTGTTAATTTCAGAGTGACGTCATCATTAAAAGAAACATAACAAAATCATGATATATGTAAAAACTTAATATATCTACATTTGTAAGAATATTTCCACTATTACGAGTATGGTGCTTATTTAAGTAAATCTTAACTACATAACAAATTGTACAAGTTTAATCAAAGCATAACACTGCTATAGCCAATATAACTTGGCCGATCCTTCGTAACAGAAATCAGTCGAGTGAAGAAACAAGCAGTGCGAATTAACTACTTAATACGAAGAATGTATCATTGTGCTGTATGTTTCTAATAAACTGCCATATTTTCTAAATACAATTCGTTAATAGAATCATTGCTGCACCACACAAGTGAGTAGGCCCCTAAATGGTTACCGAGTCGACCAATGCACAGCGTTGTTTGGAATGATGTAAAGATGACAGCTGTGTATTTTACACGATAGTAGATTACGAATAGCAGCTTATGAACAGTAGACAAACAATGTTGAAATGTCCAGCTACAAGCCGAGTATGTAAATCAGACATCACCAGGTTCGTTACAAGAATGAAAACAGTGATTGGTCCTGTGGTATTGCTACCTTTCTGAATGATAACACATTCGGATGGCGCTGAATACGATCTGTTTTTTACTATCTTAATTTATGGCATCATTCTGCACTTGTCTCCACGACACATTCGCTTCATTTACACGATGTCCATCAACTAATCACCGAAAAGTCCACCTCAAACTCGCCAGTTTTCGGCTTGAACACGAGCCTGTATTTTAACTTGCACTTCTTGTTGCTGTCCACGTTGACTTTGTTTGGCTGTCGGAAAAGAAACACGCCCTGACGTGCGTGCATGTACCACTGGAGTGGCTTCCCCGCACACGGCGGACACAGCAGACCTTTGGATATCGTCGTTGTCTTGTCCAGGTTGAATTCCATCCAGATGGCGACTCCGTTCAATGTGCCAGAACTGAAATGGGCAGCAATGTATGTTTTCATGAATCAAACCATGTCAGTCTTCCCTCGTCTGACGTAAATTTGTCAACAACATAACCTATATGCACGTGTGTGTGTGTGTGTGTGTGTGTGTGTCAAAATTTGTCATTACAAATTGTTGGTGTGTTCTTTTAGATTAGAATCGATTTATATCACTGACTCATGAATATTCATGGCAAATGATGTGCCTGATTTTGATAAAACAGCAGAACATTTTAATCAAGCCAATGTCAATATGCAGAAAACACAACTTCCAAAATCTCACACTTGTTTATATATTTTATATGTAGTCACTGCTGTAACAATAAAAGGTGTGACTGACTGACTTTGTTCTATGGTTCTAAGATACTTATTATTTCTGAGCAGGAAGTAAGACTCACTCCCACACACTGATGTAACCATCCCTTTCCACGGTCTTCACCCCTTTAAGGGGCTTGCTGAGGTCAAGGTTCAACAGGTCGAAGGTATCGGTGAGTGGCACCCCAGGGTATTCCCAAAGAGGGTGTGGTTCAACAATGTCGTCAGCGATGTTGGATGCGTTCTGAAGAAAGAGATAACTTACTATAAACAGCACTTTCAACTGTTACTGAAGAACATAGAGGATATTCACCTAGAGAAAGAGTACAAGAGTATACATTGTGTGAACCAAGCAATTCTAATAATAATAGTGACTTCTTATGCACCAATATCCTCAAAGATCAAACTCAGTGGCGGAGAAAAACTAAGGAATTAAGCTATCTCGTAATCGCATGACAATGCGTGAGTCATCGTTGGATGGATGAAGGTGCTAGGAAGCTGAGGACAATAGGCAGCATTAAAGAGACGCTTGTGAAATGTTTCCTTCTAATTTAACACTGGCAGGAAGTGAATTCCACACAGTTGGTGCAGCAACAGAGAAAGCTCGGGTTACTACTTTAACAAGGTTTTACAGGTCTGTGTACCTACCATGATGAGATGACACAGCCACAGTCTGTACCTACCATGATGAGATGACACAGCCACAGTCTGTACCTACCATGATGAGATGACACAGCCACAGTCTGTACCTACCATGATGAGATGACACAGCCACAGTCTGTACCTACCATGATGAGATGACACAGCCACAGTCTGTACCTACCATGATGAGATGGTCGAACAGTGTCAGGTCGAATCCTTCACAGTTTCTCACTGGTGCACGAATCCGCCACAGGTTCTCAAAGTCGACACCAACTGCTCGCAACGTCGCACAGCAGGGCAGCACTGAAGCCGTCTCTGACAGCCGATTGGCTAGTTCTGTGCGTGCATACCAAAAGTAGACGTCGTGCCACGGCAGTGAACTTATAGAGAAGTACGGCTCAGCCAGCAGGATGTCCACCTGGTGGAAAAGTGTGATCTCAATACGCTGCAAATTCATTGTAAACTATGTGATATGAACAATAATTTTTTTATTTAACTGACAACTACATCGTCACGAGTTATCTATGCATGTTAAATTAATTTATAAATGGACCTTTTAGCTAGAAATAACTGACTATAAATCCAAGTCATTATTTACCTTGTACTGAAATAATAGGGTGTCTGCCAGAGCAGGATGGCATTAGCAGTAAGAATTTATTTTTAATTAAAACATGAACTATATTAGTAATATTGCAATCAGAAACTTTGTCGTTTGGTCAATATAACTTTTGAACTGTAGCTTAAAGGTCGCACTACTATTATGCAAAATTATTATAATTATTAATAATACTTTTTTATTTGTAAAGCGCTGCATATCCAGAAACATTTCCACTCAGAGGCGCATAAAATACATTGTAACACACACATATTTAAAATATTCATAATCAGTTTAAACTTGGACGTAAAGATGAAATGTTAAATGATAATAAAATAGATACCAGGTAATTAAATAAAGCTTCTAAAAATCCTAGTTGATAAGCTAAACTGATTAGCAATACATAGATAAAATAAATAAATAATAAAATATATTAATAACTTTATAATAAAGTAAGTAAAAAATATAATTATAGTTAAAATAAATTCAATAACAGTTACAATTATCTCACAAGAGTCACAGCTTAGCAGTAGACAACCACAACAAATAATAATAATAATAAAATAAACTTATATAGCGCCAAATCTAGCTTAAAAACTATTCAAATATAAAACCCAACAACCACGCATACCTTCCTGCCATCCAGATCCTCTACGGTGATGTCTTCTGGAGATTTGTCGAGTACTTTCACCCGTGACTGAAGTTTGTTGCTCACTATGTACCTCTCTACCATACGCTTCATCATTGGCTGAGTCTCCACTGTGTACACCTGGGGAGGTCACATGACATTTACACAGATCACATGACACATAAAAACTGGTAACAAATTATGGGCTGGTGGGAATGCAAATAAGCTAAACATGTTGAGTAGATCAGAAGCACAACCAGTCTGTTTGTGTTTGTCACAACACATATGGACTTGAGTAATTAAGACATTCAAAAGGTCTACACAAAGCAGAAACACCCCTGATGTCAAAGTGAGTTTGTACTATGATGACATACCTTGCTGGCACCCAATCTAGCGGCCATGAGGGGCAGTAGGGAGCCATCACTGACACACAGACACACAGTGTGAGGGGTGACCACCTGCAAGTAGAACAACTCATTCATACAGCGCATTCTACCTCGGATATAGCAGAGACACCTACTAGCACGTCAACACTACTTTGGTAAGTATATATTAAAGTATTACATACAAAGTCCTTACTCACAGAGACACATCTGACGTGTCTTGGTCTTAATGATACTGTGTGGTTTATTCCAATCCTAGGTGACAAGATGTCACACTAATAGCAGCTAATTATACTGTATGTTTAGTCCTAAACTCCTAATACTCAAGCAATGGCTTTACGTAAATTTCATCAGATTAGCTAGCAAAAGTCATGTATCTGAGACTAACAAGTCACCAATAATATATTTTTTGACAAAGTATATGTCAGGACAATTTCGGGTGTTCAAATTCAAAAGTTATGCTAGTCATGTGACCCCGTGGGTTGTCTCACCTGTCTCAATGCGTCCAGGTACTTCTGGTTGTGACTCGAGTCATTCAACATTCCGATGCGTGTCCGACTACAGCAGATGTGAGCGCCACACCGGCACACCGGAGGCTCCAACACGGGCGCCCTCTGGGGACAGTTTCTGAAAGAGACCACTTCAGAGGTGACGATGTAAAGATATTATTTATACATTAGCAAATTATATTAATTAATACGGAATATTCATTATTATGTGACCAAGCCGATGGGTAAAAATTTTGTACGTTTAAAAAAATATGCTCCAAAGTAAGTTAATTTCTTACAAAAATATATTAATTATCCGTTTATATCATGGGTTGGCTGTTGACGGCCAAACCCTCAGTACACATGTAATAACTTTAAAACCACAGTGACCCGCACTTCACAAAGACAAACACTTTCCCTAGGGTTTCAGTATACATGGCACAAAATTAAATAGGTTTTAAAGGGCATATCATAAGCATATTTAAATATCTCCCAAACAAGTTGCTCTAAAAGGCAATGCTCAACTCATGTTCCTAAGGTCAGCAGAGAATATACTCAACTGACAAAATAAATTGAGAACAACGTACGTTTCTGACTTGCTGACATCAAACCACAGACTGTATTCATCATGGAAACTGTGAATAACGAGCTTCTCTCCAGTTGCCACGGTAACAATAGACATGGGGTAATAGATGGCCTGCATCCAATGGTCCCGCCACTGTGAGAAAAACAACATATCGTCAGGGCTGGGGTGATTACCTGGCTGTTGTTAGGTATAGAGTGATTACCTGGCTGTTGTCAACGCTGGGGTGATTACCTGGCTGTTGTTAGGTATAGAGTGATTACCTGGCTGTTGTCAAGGCTGGGGTGACTACCTGGCCTTTGTTAGGTATAGAATGATTACCTGGCTGTTGTCAGGGCTGGGGTGATTACCTGGCTGTTGTCAGGGCTGGGGTGATTACCTGGCTGTTGTCAGGGCTGGGGTGATTACCTGGCTGTTGTCAGGGCTGGGGTGATTACCTGGCTGTTGTCAGGGCTGGGGTGATTACCTGGCTGTTGTTAGGTATAGAGTGATTACCTGGCTGTTGTCAGGGCTGGGGTGATTACCTGGCTGTTGTCAAGGCTGGGGTGATTACCTGGCCTTTGTTAGGTATAGAGTGATTACCTGGCTGTTGTCAGGGTTGGGGTGATTACCTGGCTGTTGTCAGGACTGGGGTGATTACCTGGCTGTTGTCAGGGCTGGGGTGATTATCTGGCTGTTGTCAGGGCTGGGGTGATTACCTTGCTGTTGTCAGGGCTGGGGTGATTACCTGGCTTTTGTTAGGTATAGAATGATTACCTGGCTGTTGTCAGGGCTGGGGTGATTACCTTGCTGTTGTCAGGGCTGGGGTGATTACCTGGCTTTTGTTAGGTATAGAATGATTACCTGGCTGTTGTCAGGGCTGGGGTGATTACCTGGCTGTTGTCAGGGCTGGGGTGATTACCTGGCTTTTGTTAGGTATAGAATGATTACCTGGCTGTTGTCAGGGCTGGGGTGATTACCTGGCTGTTGTTAGGTATAGAATGATTACCTGGCTGTTATCAGGGGTGGGGTGATTACCTGGCTGTTGCTAGGTATAGAGTGATTACCTGGCTGTTGTCAGGGGTGGGGGTGATTACTTGGCTGTTGGTAGGTATAGAATGATTACCTGGCTGTTATCAGGGGTGGGGTGATTACCTGGCTGTTGCTAGGTATAGAGTGATTACCTGGCTGTTGTCAGGGGTGGGGTGATTACCTGGCTGTTATGGGTGCGGTGATTATCTAGCTATTGTTAGAGGTAGGGTGATTATCAGGCTGATGCTAGAGGTGGGATGATTACCTGGCTTTGTTAGGGGTGAGGTGATTACCTGGTGATTACCCAACTGCATGTTGTCACGTGAGGGGTAATTATCTATTTGCTGTCAGTGGTGGAGTGACTATCTAGTATCTACATACTATCAGTGGTGGGGTGATTACTTGGCTGTTATCCTGCATCTATCAGAAATGGGGCGATGACCTACCTGCATGTTGTCTGGGGTGGGGTGGGCCCACCGTGGGCCACAGCTGAGGATGACCTTTGCTGCCATGTCCATCTCCAGATCCCACCACATGAACAAGCCTCGGCATGTTCCGCCGTGGACTGCTGCTGCCACCTGTTGACTGGTGCCGCTGAACTCTATCGGACTTCGGCCGCTGTAGTCAAACCTAAACGAACACGCATCAATGTATTTATGGACTACTACTGTAGGATCGACGCCATATCATGTTTGTTCTCAAAGGAAAACAAAACAGCTTGACTAAGATGTAATCGTCAATCTTGCCAGAGAATTGATAGCGAGAGCAAACAGAACAGCAAAATCAACAAGGTAAACAATTTTTTTACCAAAACATCTTCAAATCTGAGGCGAAATTATCTAACTTCCTGTACATTTAGTAGTCATGACTTTTTTAAAGTTGTCAATTCTCAGAAGTTCATTAGGTGCCATTCATTGTCAAGGACTGTTCTATTAGGGTTCAAACCTGCTTGAAGAGACAAGTCTACAGCTCATGCTTACATCCTGCAATGACATATGACGCGGAACTATCGGCGCTCCCCCAACAGGCAAATAACAAGCTAGCAGCCACACACAAGAGTGAAAGGATTATGTTAAACATCACATACCGGGACAGAAATAAACATCTGGATAAGAGAAAAGACAAAGGTCATAGATTTGATTGAACAAGTCAGAAGAATATGAGATAATCCTATTGTCACCTCGGAACCTTATGAAGGGGAACAATCTAGAGGAAGATCAACGAGATGATGGAGAGATGAACTACATGAGTAATGGAAGTGCAGGATGATCGGGCAGATGACAGCACTGAAGTGGAGACAGCATGCTGAGGCCTTTGCCCAGCCACAGGACACGATTGCACTGACGATGACATTGACACGATTCAAATATTTCAAACACTCGGCTCATGCTAGCCTCACCTAAACACTCTCGTCGGCTCTGTGATTGGCTTAAATAGGTCAGGTGACAACTGATCGAGCTGAAGGTCATGGACACCAGCGCTGCCCGGGCACACGTTGATGTCATCGGGGGGTGTGATGTCATCGCCATCCTTGATGTGGATTGGCTGGAACTTGTTCCAGCGCTCCACAAGTGTCGAGTCGACCACTTGAATGTACATGTTGGCAGCAGATGGAACGACAATGCAGTCCTTCTGTCAACATAAGCCCTAACTAGTTTAGCAACAAATACCACACTTAAGGAAGTCAGATATTCTCTAAAAAATCTTTCAAATAAAAACAATTGTTTTTCATCAACTAAAATTCATGATAAACTACACCTCCGCAGTGTTTTCATGATAAAAACCATAAAAAAGTGTCCCCCAAAAATGCATATATGGCTACGAATACGGTTACAAATTTGAAATAAATCTGCAACAAGTTAAGAATCAATGTAACGGGAGATGATACCTTAAGGAGACACTTGTGTGCATGGTGGAACGTCCCAATGCCACCTTCACCAATCAGCTCCGTGTCAAACACCTCTGTCACCAGGATGTTGGCTCTCTCGGTCATGTCCCCATCTGTCACCAACATCAGCATTATAATAACCACAACTCTGGGCTAATTTACACACCACTACCTATGGACGAGTTCCACTGTAATATTTCAATTTAAACAATTTAATCAACTCACCAATGTGAAAATTGTTGCCACATGAGGTTGGCTTTACAGGACACCACAAAAAAATTAATCCTTTGCAGATATGCCAAAGAAGATGCTCAGCATTTTACTGATACAATTTAAATAATGTTCCATGTATGTATGTGACTGTGTGTGCATGTGTTCATCATGTGAAAAACTCACGATTTCGTGGTAAACACGTGCCGACAAACCAAATTTGTTCACAGAATCCGATGAATTCATGTACGGAAACACGAGAATTGAGCCAGCTGAACTCATGACTTACAGAACATGTGAAATCACTGGTCGTTGTTTGCTGGGTTAACAACTATGCATGCATGTATTACAATTAAATCTTCTGAAACTATAGCTACCTTTCGTTAAATAACTTAAAATATATTTTTTTGAAATTGCTTTACAACCATAACTGTTTGGCAGTTCCATGTTCCGATGATGACTTCGGCCTGTCCCCGATTATGATTATGCCAAATGATTATGTTTGTTGCACCTCTGAGCTTGAATTTTCAGAAGTGTTACACTTATTATGCATAGGAAGAGACAACACCTGAATCAACTGTGATGTCTGTTGACCGTTTACGAATCAACTTGATCTTGTCTGCAAAGCCGTTCTCCGCGATCACCTGACTGGCACAGTTGGCCATTGGCTGGAATGCCTGAAAGCAATGAGTTGTGTAACGTCAGTTTCACTTTCAAGCAAAATTATATTTTAAATTATTATGTTAAGCTCAGATTTAACAGTAAAAGAGTTGGTGTTCAGCACCATCGATTTGAGAACAGGTACACCTACACTATATACACGTACGGTCTGGCAACACCAACCAGCATCAGAAAAAGAACAAGCCTGCCAGAGTGTTGAAAACAGCCAAGGTTTCTACCGCTACGGTCTACATTTCATTCGTGATAAGGCTACTTAAAGTAAAACGAGGGGTAAAACTATTTCTAAAACAATCTGTTTTCGTACTGATGCTTCTAAAACTTTTTGTCTGACGGTAGTAATTCAAACAGACGATGAGAGGGGTGAGTTTGGTCTGATATAATATTGCCAACTCTTTTCGTTGTATATAGCTGTTAGAGGGGTGAGTGCACTGCCGACAATTTTGGAAGCTGTTTTCACCACTCTGTCAAGCCTGCTTCTCTGGCGCTGGCTGATGCCGCCGAACAACACACATATTGAGAATGCAAGAATACTCTCAACAGCAGAGTGATAGAACTGAACAAGAATCTCCCTCATCAGCCTGAACTTCTTTAGTTGGCGCAGGAAATATACACCATTGGACTACAATTATTTGTACTTGTGAAAATGGAACACATCAGGAACGTGTAACGTGTCAAGGTACCAGAAAATTGTGAAATTTAAAAATATTTTTGGACAGAAGCTGCCCTTATGGCTGACCACACAACACTGCCCCAGTCATAGACAGAATGTGAAAACGGTGATCGATGAGGGGCATATTGAGGGTTACAACCTACTTCACAGGCTGTGACCAGGTCAGCGCCACACCGCACGGCCATCATTGAGAGTAACCCTGTGCCAGTGCCAATGTCCAGTACGTGGGCCAACTGACCGCGGTCATGTATGGTCTTGACCGCATCTCTCAGACCAATCTCATACATCTGGTTCTGAAACACAGTCATCTATACACTGAGGGACCATGAATGGCAGCTGAGCAGTCCAGTGTAGGGGTGAAGTACTTGCTACAATGCATGGACTTGTTCGTACTCAAGTATCGATTCATCTCAAGGTATCTTACTTGTATACATATTAAAGTATGAGTATTTACCAGTACTTTGCATGTATTACATATATATATATATATATATATATATATATAAAAGATCAGTTTCAACTCTTTAATACGGTTTTAATTATTTGTATATATATATATAGTACATATAATTAAAACCATATTAGAGTTGAACCTGATCTTTCTTTTATTGAAACAGTTAATTTCATTTTGGATTTATAATTTTTTCCAACATTGAAATAGAATTGATTTCTTTTAATTGATTATTACTTTATAATTACACATGCATGCACGCACGCACGGACATTAACATCTCTATGCCTGACATCTTTCAACACCATTATCTTTGAACACTGAGTTTTCCACAAACCCAGACAATATACACCACTGAAGTAGTACATACAATAACACCAACGTCACCAATTACATTTCACCAGAACAACTATTAAGTAGACCCAACATCACCGAACCATGTGTACAGTACATACCCTCTCTGTGTCGTGCAGCATGTCGGCATATGCGGATCTACAACAGAACGAAGCCTGACTGAGATTCGACTGAGGCGAAGAGGGTCGAGGACATTAAGGCATTCTGACCTTTATCAGAACTACACAGGAGCTGTTAGCTGTTACTGCCCTGTGATAACACATAGAGTACATCATGGCAGCTGTGTGACGCACGGCAGCAGCAGCAGCATGGGCTGGAGACTTAAGATTGTATATATCAAGATGTTTATCAATTTATAGTGTACCTGTTGGAACACACTCCGAGTCTGAATCTTGTTTAAGCCTCACGGAGAGTATGCATACATGCACTAATGGAACCATACCGAATGGTAATTAATTTTGTGTACCTAGGCCCCGTACAGCTGTACAGGCCTAGAGATCTACATCAACATGCATGAAATATTCAGTTGTGCTGTAAATGTTATACATGTAGTTGACGCACATCAGAAATTAACAGTGGTTTCCAGAAAAGTAACTTTAAAATGTAACGTTTTCTGCATGGTTTGGCTTGGTTTATGAAAGTTTATTCATAACATTGTACTTAGAACATTGCTAACAACAATAAAACACAATACAAACAGGAAATTTTTTCTACAATTTTATAATACGTTTTCTGTAAGGACGCTATTAAACTTAAGTGGTATCAACACGTTTTTTCTTACTTCCAGGCAAGTTCTATTTGCAGTTTATAAGTTTACAGGCAACACGACGAAACACATTAATAAATTACTATGCAAGTGCTCGTAACTTTGTGTGTGTTATTTTTAGTGTCACAACTCATCAGACTATTCCTTGGTTTTCTGATGTATGGCACTGGCACTGGCTATATGTGACTTGACTTACTGCCAATGGTATGCACAAGAACTCTATCGGGCAACCAATGGCATCCACATACCAGAACATGGGATATATCACCCAACTGACAGTAGAATGATAATAACCGCATTTGTATCAGCTTCTCCAAATCCACAGGTGACTAGACTAGGCCCAGAAATGTTAGGAAACATGACCAGTTGATAAGGGGTGTGAGGATATTTAGAAGACTGCTTATCTCAGCCACTGTGGACCTGCCCCAATTATTTAGAGTTCTGTTAGTTTCTGAGATATCCAGAAATCTGCTACCAGGAAAAAGCTACTCGGAAAGTAAAAGTACTTCTAAAATATGAGTAAAGCCTAAACACATAAACTTAAAGTAAATATAAATGCAGAGGTAAAAAGTCTTAATTTGTCAGACTGGCTAGGGGAACTAGCATCATTAAAAATATGGAGCTGTTTTTATGAAAAGTTGGTGCTGTGAACACGTTTATTTGTAATCTTCATAATCAGAGCCAGTGTCACAGTAGCCTGGGCCCTCGCATTATAATATGCCAATACACAATGCAAACTCACATGTATCACATGATTCACATCAAATTAAACTGATATGTACATATGATAAATCTAGCTGTTTTTAGCACATGAACTCTATACAATCGTGAAAACAGGTATTTTTTTTATTTACTGCAAACAATTAAGAACTTTTTTATAATTTAATTACTTGTACATTTATACTGCATAAACATAATTAACTAGAATGCCGCTGCAACATTTGCCTACAAGTTGCTACATGTGTAATGGATTTATAATTACACTTTACCCAATAATGAGTACATAAAAATTAAGAGAATGATTAATACAAACTGTAATCCAAATTTTAGAATTGTTGATAGAATGATTTATTTTATAAGGATGTTTAAACTGATAAACAGTACTGCATGCCTACAGGTCTGGTTGTAACTGATTCAACAAATGTAAGGCCTAATACAAATATACCCCGATACACTGCCAGGACTTTATGCAGGATAAAATTATTGCCAGTCACACATGTTTTGGTGGACACATGGATGTTAACTGTTAAGCCAGTTTACAAACTTTAAAATGTGTCTGATGACCTGAAATGCACTACAAACACACATGTGGCACAATCTACACTCACTTCTAAGGCAAAACTGACAATATCTATAGTTTTTGTACACAATTTTGTTTTTTGCTCCTTCATTTTTGTACCCATCCATACATATTTCTACCCGTCCACAACTGTTTTTGCCTGTCCAAATGACGGGTGGACAGGTCTCTGCATAAAGCTATGTACACTGCTTTACACGTTGTTCTAATGTATTATTGTCTGAACTTATTAATGCATGTATATCAAGTTTGTTACTACAGTGTTTCCAATTCTCTTAGACTCATATTAAAGATTCACATATGTATGACGAATCTTTGTCTGTTATGATGATGTTTGTATTGTGTGGTATGTATATCCCCAATGTTAATGTTAATAATAAAATAATAATTTTATTTGTAAACTTAAAAGCCCCATATAGCCGAAATTTACTTCTGCTCAGAGGTGCATAAAATACAACATTTGTAAAACATAAATATCTAAAATACATGTAATCAATTAAACTTAGACGTTAAAATTAAATGTTAAATGATAATAAATAGATAATAAATAGATAATAAATAGATAATAAATAGATAATTATATAAAGCTTCTAAAAATCATAATAAAATATATTAATACATTAATAATAATAAATTAATAATAAAGATACTAAAAATACTTATAAAAGGCATTACAAGTAGTTTACAAAAGCGGCCTTCAAAATCAGATGATCTGGAAGAAAATCTATGGTGAACGTATTTTGGTCTGCAATTTTACTATTTTATCTTCTACTAATCAATGAAATTTGGGAATATACAGTACTCCTACAAGTGTTGTTGTCATCAAGGAGACTGATGCACCGTCTGTTGCGGACTTTCTGGATGTCATGGACAGTTTCTATTCTAATGTTTTTGATATTCTGAACAACATTCTGAATTTTAAGTGTCCTGATTTGGAAAATATAATCACAATTATAACTACTTGGTATGTTGTGTTTCACACGTGTGCGTCCGACACCAAATAAAAGTGTGTCTGACACCAAACAAATTCATCTATAATTTTTCTATACAACACAAACACATAATTTTATTGGGTTTAGTCAACAGCCCTATAGATATATGACACAATATTTGCAATGTACCCTCACACATCACAGAGTTTTGGACATAACCTTACAAGGGTGAACATTTTAGGTCTGTGTAAATATGTCCGCCACCGTGCATGTTTTTCACTGTATGGCTAAAATGGTTACAGGAGGGAACAAACTTCATGTGGGACAATTATGTACTAGTGGGTTCTTACGATATCTGATAGTATAAAGTTGTGGCACTTTCTATCCCTTGATGCAGTGCATACTGCATAGGCATATGCAGCTAAAGTACGTCTGAAACAGAGTTACTGCCCATCCCAGCAAACAACAACCCGTGATTTCACATGTTCTGTAAGTAAATTAACGAGTTAAAATGGCTCAATTCACATGTTTCCGTGCATGAATTCACCGGATTCTGTGAACAAATTTGGTGTGTCGACACATGTTTACCGTGAAATCACGAGTTTTTCACGTGATGACACGTACCAGTGAAACTATACCAATTCTGACCCAGTACGACTTGTGTCAAACTCGATCAAAACTCGTGACAACAGGCATAACACGTGTATTCACGTGAATACACAATAAAACACATACTGGTGGAGCGGTACCAATTATAATATATGAACCCGTATGACACGTGCCAATTGCAACTGGTTCAGAAATGGTTCCTTGTATGCTGGGTAACCATTTCGACTCGAGGCACTGACATTTGTTAAGATAAATTTATTAATTAATAGGCCTCCGTAATTAATAACGATAAAACAACATTGCATTGGCAGTGGTAGAGACTGTACGTGTGTGGCTGATTCAGATAATTGATTATTGATGGAATGAAGGATTTAAGGGCTGGTTGGGTTTTAACAGTTGGCATTCTGTATCATCCCAATAATACCAATAGCTAGGCGTTGTGAGCATTACGGCTTTAAGCCGTGCTATTTTCGGCTAAATTTAGGTTTCCGACAGGTCGTGCATGTTGTTTACGTCGTTGCACGTGCGAGACAGCAGACGACTGGGTCTGGGGCACCAGCGACTTACCTGGCAACCTCCTGGTGAAAGTCATAATTGTCATCTTGCACTATCCAATCTATCTTACCAGTCACTGGACTAACTTTAGCCACAAACGTGCTCATGTTAGTGTGACGGACATTGAGGAAAATACGATGAAGTCGCGAAAATTTCGCTATCGACAATACCACGCCTTGCGCACGCATTGACGAGTCTAGTGTGTCGTCAGAAATTAGTTACGCTGTAACATTGGTCACGTAGAAAACATCGCTAACACCGTTGCGATCTGCTCATAAATAGTTGCTCGCGTAAATCGAAAATAAGGTCTTAATAGCTACGTTAAATTGCATATCATTGACGTATTTCTCGCCATTAGATAGACCGTTAAATTTTAAGCGGATATAATTTCGGAAGATCACACATCATCTAATTGGGTGCTCTAATTGACACAGCGCTAGATGGCGACACAACTTGAATATCAATTCAGTCTGCGTGTTGTTCTATAGGTGGCGCCACCACACAAATTCGCGCTAAACGCATCGTGAATGTGAAATATCAGTTAGAGGTTAGGTAAAAACCTCATCCAAGATATATACATATAGACTATATGTATATTGCAGAGGTCTATTCCTAAATATGTAGAAGAGTACAGCAGATGTGTAGTGTTGCCGCAGTTTTATGACGCTATCTCCAACTCCGCAGAACTTTACTTACACTTAGTAGCGAAATAAGGCCTGATTCCACTATGTCTATGACATGTTACTTCAGAAATTCCCAGGAATCTGCGGTGGCAGATAAATGCCCCCCCCCTGCACTGCCCTAACCGTGTGTCTGGCATATAATTGTCAAAACATTTCATAAATGACAAATAATAATCTGTGATATATATAAAGATCACTAAACAATGCAACAGTGCCACGCCGCTGTGTGATAAGTAAGGTTTCATGCATATATGCACTGTTTCACAATTTTGTTAACAGATGGTTTACGCTCAGTTAACAGAACCCATATTTATAATATGTTCCATCACCGTCGTGTTCACCACGTTTTTCTTTTTAGATGTGTTCACCAGTTTTGTTTTTTTAGATGCGTTCATCGACTCTTTCTCTTCAGCCACATTCATACCTTTCTCTCGCTCTCTCTCCCCTCTCACTCGCTCTGTCTCTGTTGCGCGCGCGCGCACACACGCACACACGAACGCACGCACGCACACACACACACACACACACACACACACACACTCTCTCTCTCTCTCTCTCCCTGCCTCTCTTCAGCCAAGCTCGCCACGACGATAACATTCATGCATAATGATGGTAAGTTTTGTCTTCCGTATGCGTGCCTATTTGACTATGCAAGTTAGCAATATAGAATGTCGACACTGTACCACATGGCAATATATATGTAATGTACTACCAACAGTTGCCGCTACAACAACATTACAAACATAGTCTACATTCGAGAAATTGTCTGTAGCTGTTTTTTTGGCGTCTAGTTGTATGTCCCAATGAATGGTGACTTCCAAACTGCACGACGTGCAGCTTCTAAGTTGAGACCACATTGTCAAACCACATTGGGCGTTAAATGTGTATCGCCTGCTAAATATCGTAGCTAGGATACAGCTAGCACCCGACCCCGACGAACTAACCATAAACACGTGAAGTTCATCTTGCACTGAAGACCAGCAGGAAAACTACATGTCGACCCCAACCGCACTCCGACGAATCCTTGTTATCAGTCGTTGTACGTTTTGTAGCAATTAATGTCAGGTGCAACGCATCAGAGGTGATGGCTACATTAAACGTTGTCAATCCGTGCGTTCAGGCGTGGGACCAAGGCGATACCATTGTCGGAGGGCGATAAGAATGTTCAACGGCTATTGGAGCATTGCACTGCCTGACAATGCAGCATGACAGGTATTGCACACCGACAAAACAAGGTTCCATTGAATAGTATAAATAGCTTCGCTATTCGCGTCGAATATTCAAACACCCAGGACCGTACCGAATTGGGATTTAATGTGAATGAGAGAAGGGGTAGAAAAACGAGTGGTTGAGGAAAATGTGGAAGACGAGGGATATAGGGTGAGGGGAAGGAGAGGGAGCGGGAACCTGAGCGGGAGCTGGACCGGAACAGGGAAGAGAGGGAGACAGGCGGGCGTCCGATCAGACAGGCGAAAGGATACAAAAAGAGGGAAGGGGGAGTGAGTAAACTACATATAAGCTCAAAGAGAGGGAGACGCAGAAGTGGCAACACAACACGTTAGTCCAGACAGTCGTGTTTTTCTCTGAGGTTCATCTCGAAACTATCTGGTTGTAATTTGTGGTTCCCCTTTCGTTATATATGGCCGATTTATTTCCTCCTTTTATGGTGGGAAAGTGCCATGTGAAGTCAGTTACTACATTGAGTTATTTTTGCCGTACAATCTGCATTTGATATGGAAGTCATTTCGTATGTAAAGTGTTTTGGTTTGATGTGAATTGAAAACGAAGCGAAGCGAAGCGAAATGAAAAGAAACGAAAGTAAACTAATTTCCTCATCCACACGATGATGAGGTGACTACCAGAAAGTAAAAATCTCATCGAGCTGGTAGTGGGCATAAATTAATCTATTAAATCAAACTAAGTTTAATACAGTGCACTCCTGTATTCAGTTATTCGACTGCGGTGAACGTGATGGTAATAATTATATTGATAAAAATAGTGACGATGATGATAATGACGAAGACGACGATGATGATAATAATATTGTGATAATAATGATGATGGCGACGATGATGATGACGATAATAATAATAATAATTCAATGATGATGATGACGATAATAATAATAATAATAATAATAATAATAATAATAATAATAATAATAATAATAATAATAATAATAACAAGACTGCGATTTTCATCCTTGGAAATCAAGCTCTGAGGCGCATCAAGACAAAACGATTGGTCAATCACAGAGTCGATAAATGTTCCGATTATCAACGGATGTATTGATATGACAGGGCGGTATGGTGGATGGGTAAGATACTATATGTACGCTTTTAAATGACAGCGAAATGTAGCAATAGTTTTAGCTGATCTAACGCAAGAAGCCAGACGTAAGGTGGTAACCATGTTTAGCTGCACTCCTCCCTCCGACCGTCGTGACAATGCGACTGCGCAGCGGACACCATTGAATTTCCGGTCCAGTGCGTCACCACCAGATATTAATTTCGCTCCCACTCCGGTATATATTATTAACAGTGTTTGCATTGCAAAAAAAGTGAGGCCTTGTGGTAAGGCGCCTAAACAATTCCTACATAGGGCTAATACACAAATGGATGCGGGTAGGTAGATGAGCCCATTTGGAATAGAAAATGTTAAAAAAATAATGTAATGCTCCACAGTGAACGCAAAATGTGGAAGAATTATGTTCTTTATTATACATTTTCAGCTGTGCCTGAAAACGCGTGGTGATTTCTTGATTATATTTAAACCCAGTTGCACTTTTTTTCTGATGTACACATAGTAACTATTCTTTTCAACAGAAACGATTAAGACTTTAAAAAGTGACACTACTAAATAACGCAAAATAAATACATCAAATACTGACACATCGGTGACCCACTTTTACTTGGGCAAAACGCCTCAAACCGTGGATCTGTAAACAAGGAAAAACCCTGGATATGGTTGGTCAGCCAACCGAATGCGGAAAGTGTCACTATTGGCGGTATTTATATTTGATTGATGCTTTTGCCGAGAGTAAAACAGGAAGAAGGAATGGTAGTGAACTGGTAGTGAATTTGTTTAGCATAATTGCATTCACACGTTTGGCGCTAAAAGAGGCATGACTCCTTTAATTGGGTACGCAAGTCTCGTCTACCGTTTTATCGGTGTTATGCTATTTTGCCATTTTCATTCATGATCAGGTCCCAAACCACTCGAATGAGCTATGTAGGCTTTCGCATTCGGGTGTAATTGTTCTTTATTATACATTTTCAGCTGTGCCTGAAAACAAGTGGTTATTTCTTGATATGAGTAGTATAGTATGTGGTTATCGTGGTACGGTTGCCGCGCCGCGGGGGAATTCCCCGGGCAAGTGTCGCCATCTGGCGGATAGATCGTGTACTAGTGGCGCCGCGGGGGAATTCAACCGGGCAAGTGTCGCCATCTGGCGGATAGATCGTGTACTAGTGGCGCCACCAGGCGGATATATCATGCACTAGTGGCACCGCCTGATGGACATGTCAAGAACTAAAACTACACAAATTCGTGCGTCGTATTATTTTAAGTGGCGCCTCCTGGTGGATAGGTCGTGCATTAGCCCCTGGCGGATATGTCATGAACCAGTGTCGCCACCTGTCGGATAGGTCGTGTACTAGTGGTGCACTCTTACGGACACGTCACGAACTATTATTGTCAAAAATCGTGCGTCTTAATTTTTTAAGTGGCCGTCCCTGGCGGATAGGTCATGCACTAGTGGCGCCCTCTTACGGACAAGTCACGCACTAATACTGTCTACATTCGTGCATCTTATTTTTTAAAGTGTCGCCATCTGGCGGATAGGTCGTGTATTAGTGTCGCCCCTTACGCACAATTCACGAACTAATACTGTCCAAATTCGTGTGTCTTATTTTTTAAAGTGGCGCAATCTGGCGGATAGGTCGTGTATTAGTGTCACCCCCTTACGGATAATTCACGAACGAATACTGTCCAAATTCGTGTATTTTTTTTATTACGTCAAAATGGTGTTAGGGGTTATGTAGCGTCCCCTCGCGGATAGATGACGAATTATAAACTTGGTGAAAGAACAGGTGCAGTCATCTGTCGGATACGTATTCGGCTAATCGATCACGTGACTTAATATTATAGCCGTCAACTGTGTGTGTGTGTGTGTGTGTGTGTGTGTGTATGTGCGTATGTGCGTATGTTCGTATGTTCGTATGTTCGTATGTTCGTATGTTCGTATGTTCGTATGTGCGTATGTGCGTATGTGCGTATGTGCGTATGTGCGTATGTTCGTATGTTCGTATGTGTGTATGTTCGTATGTGTGTATGTGTGTGTATATGTGTATGTGTGTGTATGTGCGTATGTGCGTATGTGCGTATGTGCGTATGTTCGTATGTTCGTATGTTCGTATGTTCGTATGTGTGTATGTGTGCGTATGTGTGTATGTGCGTATGTGCGTATGTGCGTATGTGCGTATGTGCGTATGTATGTATGTGTGTGTGTATGTGTGCGTATGTATGTATGTGTGTATGTGTGTATTTGCGTATGTGCGTATGTGCGTATGTGCGTATGTGCGTATGTACGTATGTGCGTATGTTCGTATGTATGTGCGTGTGTGTGTGCGTATGTGTGTATGTGTGTATGTGCGTATGTGCGTGTGTGCGTGTGTGCGTGTGTGCGTGTGTGCGTATGTGTGCGTATGTGTGCGTATGTGTGCGTATGTGTGCGTATGTGTGCGTATGTGTGTATGTGCGTATGTGCGTATGTGCGTATGTGCGTATGTGCGTATGTGCGTATGTGCGTATGTGCGTATGTTCGTATGTGTGTAACTGATCAAAAATTGTTATGTTTTTGTTCGGGACAAAAACACAACTTCCGTAATAATGTCGGGTCATATCAGGACCATAACACAATTTCTTGCAAAATTACACATTCAATCATAGTGATAACGTTAAAAACTAGTGCCATTTAAAGTTTCCACGCAATAACCCTGCCAACTTTTCTTATTTCACTGAGCCAGTGTACTCACCTCGTTCCATTTCGTAACGTTTCACCGTTTCATTGCGTTACACAGGTGGTGTTTCACAAATTTAAGTTATTCTTGTAACGTGTAGTAAAATAGTATATTTTTCTATTCTACGCCATAACGTTGTCATTTTTTTCATATTTTACAAACTCGGTGTACCAACTTTGTACCATTTTACAACTTTTTTCAATCTTTTCACCGCCACCACTTTGTCAATTTTACGTGTTTTTAGTGTTTACATGCCATAACTTTGTCAAGTTTTTCATATTTTACCAACTCCATGATAACAAAATAACGTAACATAAAGCAATATAATAAAATAATATAAAATAATATAACACAACATAATAAAATAAAATAACATAACATAAATAATTGTGATATAATATAACATAATGTAACATAAAGCAACACAATAAAATTACATAATATAAAATAATTTAACACAACATAATAAAATAAAATAATATAAATAATAATATAAAAAATAAATTAATATAACAAAACATAAAATGAAATAAGACGAAATAAAATAAAGTAATATAACAGAACAGAACAGAACAGAACAGAACAGAACAGAACATAATGTAATATAACATAAAGAAACATAATAAAATAAAATAACATAAAATATAGATCATAACATACAGCATAATAATAAAATAAAATATGTAACAGAACAGAACAGAACAGAACAGAACAGAACAGAACAGAACAGAACAGAACAGAACAGAACAGAACAGAACAGAACAGAACAGAACAGAACAGAACAGAACAGAACAGAACAGAACAGAACAGAACAGAACAGAACAGAACAGAACAGAACAGAACAGAACAGAACAGAACAGAACAGAACAGAACAGAACAGAACAGAACAGAACAGAACAGAACAGAACAGAACAGAACAGAACAGAACAGAACAGAACAGAACAGAACAGAACAGAACAGAACAGAACAGAACAGAACAGAACAGAACAGAACAGAACAGAACAGAACAGAACAGAACAGAACAGAACAGAACAGAACAGAACAGAACAGAACAGAACAGAACAGAACAGAACAGAACAGAACAGAACAGAACAGAACAGAACAGAACAGAACAGAACAGAACAGAACAGAACAGAACAGAACAGAACAGAACAGAACAGAACAGAACAGAACAGAACAGAACAGAACAGAACAGAACAGAACATAATATGATGTAACATAACATAACTTAAAATAAGGCGACATAATAATATTAAATAACATAAAGTAATATAACACAACATAAAATGAAATAAGGCGTAATAAAATTAAGTAAAATAATATAACAACAATGAAATAAGACGAAATAAAAATAAAGTAATATAACATAACAGAACATAACATAATGTAATATAACATAAAGAAACATAATAAAATAAAATAACATAAAATATAGAACATTACATGCAGCATGATAATAAAATAAAATAAAATAAAATATGTAACAGAACAGAACATAACTTAACATAATATGATGTAACATAACATAACTTAAAATAAAGCAACATAATAATATTAAATAACATAAAGTAATATAACACAACATAAAATGAAATAAGGCGAAATAAAATAAAGTAAAATAATATAACAACAGAACATAACGGACGCTCCTGTGTTTGTTATGGGCGACTATAACAGCTGCACGTTGGACACTGCGTTGCCGTCATTTCACCAGTATGTCCATGTGCCAACAAGGAACAACAAGACAATAGATTTATGCTATGGGAATATTCCCAGTGCTTACTCCGCTCGTGCTCACCCTCCCCTCGGTCGTGCCGATCACAATGTCATCAACCTCATCCCAGCGTATCGACAACTGTTGAAGAGAGTCAAGCCGACCAAGGTCGAGGTTCGACAATGGACTCAGGATGCCACCATGCAGCTCCAGGGATCTCTGGCTTGCACAGATTGGGGTGTGTTTGCACCCGATTCAGCGAACCTAAATGAACATGCTTCTATCATTACGGACTACATTACCTTTTGCATGGACTCTACCATTCCAATGAAAACTGTGACTGTTTATCCTAATTCAAAGCCTTGGATCACGTCTGATATAAAAAACACGCTTAAGGAAAAACAACTCGCATACCGCACTAAGGACATACACACAATGAAAAATGCACACAGACAGCTACAAACAGAAATCTCGCAAGCAAAACAAAGGTATCGTGAAAAGGTTGAAAATGAGTTTAGCTGCATGAACACTAAACAGGCCTTTGCGCACTTGAAAAAGATGTCAGGTCGTGTTGACAGATTATCTGTCCCTTCAACTACTGATCCATTGAAATTTGCTTCAGACTTAAATTTGTTTTATAACAGATTTGACACCCGTGATTTTTCTATTGAGTGTGAGTCGCTCCTAGCTGCTGGCCCTTTACCCGTACCAGGTGATTTTGACATTTCTACCGTGGATGTCACAAATCAATTCAAAAAGTCTAAGGCTAATAAAGCTCCTGGTCCAGATGGCATTCCAGGCCGCTTACTTAAAGAGTGTGCAACTGAGTTAGGTCCGGTATTTCAGCCACTGTTTAAACAGTCTGTGGATACAGGTGTGATTCCGAAAACGTCTATAGTGGTACCCGTCCCTAAAGTGTCATCACCGTCAGAGTTAAACCACTTCAGACCTGTGGCCCTAACGTCCATCGTCATGAAATGTTTTGAAAGACTGATTTTGTCTCACATTCTCCCACATGTTCAATCTCAACTGGACCCATATCAGTTCGCTTACCGTTCAAGAAGAGGCACTGACGATGCAATAGCTTGTCTTCTACACAAACTATTCGAACACATGGAGACAGCTGGTAACTATGCTCGAATCCTATTTATAGATTTCAGTTCAGCATTTAACACAATACAAAGGCATGTCATGATTGGTAAACTACAGAAACTAGAAGTTCCAGCCGCATTTGTTCACTGGGTTTTCAATTTCCTAAGTAATCGCCCGCAGTGTGTTCGAGTGGGTGACATAAAGTCACCAGTGATTGTTAGCAACACAGGTGCGCCTCAGGGTTGTGTCCTGAGCCCATTTTTGTACACTTTGTATACAAATGACTGTCGGAGTGTGGATCCATCTACCCAATATGTGAGGTTTTCTGATGATACAGCCATGCTCGCTCTTTTGAGTGATTTTGTCTCATACCAGTCATATGTTTCTTCAGTGGTACGTTTCTCGAGTTGGTGCAGTAACAATTTTCTATATCTGAATGTTTCCAAAACCAAAGAAATGTGCATTGACTTCCGTCGAAATAGAACTGTCAATAGTCCTATTGTCATCAACGGTGAACCTGTGGAACAGGTTGATTCTTTCAAGTACCTCGGTGTTATCTTAGATGAAAAACTGTCATTTACAAATCATGTTACAGCCGTGCAGAAAAAGTCTCAGCAGCGACTGCACGTTCTTCGAAAGTTACGAGCTTTCTACGTTGATCCACTACTTCTTCCACGTCTTTACCGTAGCATAATTGAACCTCTCATAACCTACTGCAGCATTTGTTACTACCCTGCTCTTTCGGTGAAAAACCGTAACAGGCTTCTGAAAATCTCACACGTTTCCGCCAAGATCATTGGCTTGCCTACACCAATGCTCTCCGAAATAATTGACCATGCAATTTTGAAGAAAGCTCGTGCTGTCGCTACTGAGTCTGATCACCCGCACTCTACGTTCTTCCATGTACTTCCGTCTCGAAGGAGATACCGTTGTATAAAATGTAAAACATCTCGCTATAGCAGGAGTTTTGTGCCTGTGGCCATTAGAATGTTGAATGCTAAATGATTCATATTGCTGTCAACCGGTTGAACTGTTCTTATAGTGGATACATGTGGAATTCACTTGCATTTTGTTGTGACCATCCCACATATTGTAGATCATGAGTTGTACAATGCATATCCTTTTTAAGGACAATAAAGTGATTGATTGATTGATTAATTGAACATAATATAATATAACAAAAAAAAGTAAAATAAAGCAACATAATTTAATAAAATAACACAAAATAATATGACACAACATAATAAAATAAAATAACATAACATAACATAAAGCAACATAATAAAAATAATTTTACAAAAAACAAAATACTAAATAGAAAGTTTACAAACACGTTATGTTTATAAAACAAAAAGTTTACACACAAGTTATGGTTACAAAACAAAACAAAAGTTTACAAACACGTTATGTTTACAAAACAAAACAATACAAAACAGAAAGTTTACAAACACGTTATATTTATAAAACAAAAATGTACAGACAAGTTATGTTTACAAAACAAAACTAAAGTTTACAAACACGTTATGTTTACAAAACAAAATACAAAACAGAAAGTATACAAACACGTTATGTTTATAAAACAAAAAGTGTTCATACAGGTTATGTTTACAAAACAAAACAAAATGTTTACAGACAAGTTATGTTTACAAAACAAACAAATGTTTACAAAACAAACGTTTTACAACACGTTATGTTCACAAAACAAAATATAAAATATTTTACTTAGTCAGCGTGTCAACTTTGAAACATTTCACAACTTTTCAGTGTTTCACAGCGATGACTTTGTCAATTTCAAAAGTTTTTTCATATTTTACTTAGTAGGTGTGCTAACCTCATTCCATTTCGTAACGTTTCACCGTACATTGCTTTAGACAGGTGGTGTTTTCACAAATTTAACTAAGTTATGCTGGTAACTTGAAGTGAAATGGAATATTTTTCTGTTTCGACGCCATAAACTTGTCGAGTTTTCATATTTTACTAAGTCAGCGTGGCAACTTTGTAGCATTTCACAACTTTTCAGCGTTTCACAGCGATGACTTTGTCACTTTGACGTAGTTTTAGTGTTTACATGCGATACTTTGTCAAGTTTTTTTCATATTTACTAAATCGGTATGCTAACCTCGTACCATTTCGTAACTTTTTCACCGTACATTGCGTTAGACAGGTGGTGTTTTCAGAAATTTAACTAAGTTATTCTTGTAACTTGTAGTAAAATGGAATATTTTTCTGTTTCGACGCGATAAACTTGTCGAGTTTTCATATCTTACTAACTCAGCGTGGAAACTTTGTACCATTTCACAACTTTTCAGCGTTTCACAGCTATCACTTTGTCACTTTGACGTAGTTTTAGTGTTTACATGCCATAACTTTGTCAAGCTTTTTCATATTTACTAAATCGGTATGCTAACCTCGTTCCATTTCGTAACTTTTTCACCGTACATTGCGTTAGACAAGTGGTGTTTTCACAAATTTAACTAAGTTATTCTTGTAACCTGTAGTAAAATGGAATATTGTTCTGCTTCGACGCGATAAACTTTTCATATTTTACTAAAGTCGGCGTGCCAACTTTGTACCATTTCACAACTTGTCAGCGTTTCACCGCGATGACTTTGGCAATTTGACGTAGTTTTAGTGATTACATGAGATAACTTTGTCAAGTTGTTCCATATTTTACTTAGTCGGTGTGCTAACCTCGTTCCATTTCGTAACGTTTCACCGTACATTGCGTTCGACAGGTTATGTTTTCGCAAATTTAACTAAGTTACTCTTGTAACTTGTAGTAAAATGAAACATTTTCCTGTTTCCACGCGATAGACTTGTCAAGTTTTCATATTTTACTATGTTTGCGTGCCAACTTTGTACCATTTCACTACTTTTCAGCGTCTCACCACGATGACTTTGTCAATTTGACGTATTTTTCTAAGTCATCTTGGTACTTTCATAACCTTCTGTGGGAAAACTTTGGCACTTTCTATCATACACCGTGAACAATCTAGAACAATCTTGGGTTGCGACGTCACTTCTTTAAAAACGTATGCCATCTAGCAGATAACTCTGACATTAAGTTAGACGCGAGCCTCATCTAGCGCACAAAACAGCCACTAATTTGGGTTTGACATAGACAACTATGGCTTCGACTATATCCACAACAGAAATTCTTGTAAAATGGTGGCTTCGGTCACAGTCATGACGTAACTTTTAGAGTTTTGGGATGAAAACCTTATTAAATATTCGTGTTGTACTAAGTCTGTGTGCTAACTTCGTAGCATTTCGTAACGTTTTACCGTTTCATTGCGTAGACAGGTGGTGTTTTCACAATTTTAACTAAGTTATTCTTGTAACCTGTAGTAAAATAGAATATTTATTCTGTTTCCGCGTGATAACTTAGTCAAGTTTTTCATATTTTTCTTAGTCGGTGTCCCAAATTTGTATAATTTCACAACCTTTCTCCGTTTCACCGCCATGACTTTGTCACTTTGACGTATTTTTCAAAGTCATCTTGTTACTTTCATAACCTTCTGGGGAAAACTTTGACACTTTCTATCATAAACCGAGAACCTTGGTGGTTTTTCTTACGACACACATCATTTTCCTAACCAAATCTAAAACAATCTAGAAAAAATGTTGGGTTGCCACGTCACTTCTTTAAAAACTGGTACCATCTAGCGTATAACTCTGACACTACGTTAGACGCGAGCCCCATCTAGCGGACAAAACAGCCACTAATTAGGGTTTGACATAGAAAACGATGGCTTCGACTAATTCCGTAACAGAATTTCTTGTAAAATGGCGGCTTCGGCCACAGTCATGACATACCTTTTTGTGTTTCGAGACCATAACCTTGGCAAATATTCGTATTTTACTAAAGTCAACGTGGTAATTTCATAACATTTGGCGAGTTCACGAGATAGAAACAGGAATCTTTCCACTTCATACCATATTCGTATCATAACTTCTACAAAAAATGGGCTCCTACCACGTGTAAAACGTAACTTCCGTAAACAATGAAGCTTCCGGTCACGTGCAAAAACATAACTTCCATAAACAGGATGATTCCTCTCACGTGTAAGACAAAACGTCCGGGAAAATGGTGGTCTCGACCACAGCCATAACATAAGTTAACGTTTTGATGTGATAATTATGTTATTATAAGTATTCGTATTTTACTAAGACATTATCGTAAATTCCCAAACAAATCTAGATCAAATGTTGGTTTGTGACAAAATATTCTAGACGCTAGATGGGGTTAGCGTCTAGCGTAGTGAGGTGGCAACATTTGTTATTTTATTTTATTATGTTTCTTTATGTTATATTACATTATGTTATGTTCTGTTATGTTATATTACTTTATTTTTATTTCGTCTTATTTCATTGTTTTTATATTATTTTATTTTATTTTATTTCGCCTTATTTCATTTTATGTTGTGTTATATTACTTTATGTTATTTAATATTATTATGTCGCCTTATTTTAAGTTATGTTATGTTACATCATATTATGTTATGTTATGTTGTAAAGTTGTAAAATGGTACAAAGTTGGTACACCGAGTTTGTAAAATATGAAAAAATGACAACGTTATGGCGTAGAATAGAAAAATATACTATTTTACTACTACAAGTTACAAGAATAACTTAAATTTGTGAAACACCACCTGTGTAACGCAATGAAACGGTGAAATGTTACGAAATGGAACGAGGTGAGTACACTGGCTCAGTGAAATAAGAAAAGTTGGCAGGGTTATTGCGTGGAAACTTTAAATGGCACTAGTTTTTAACGTTATCACTATGATTGAATGTGTAATTTTGCAAGAAATTGTGTTATGGTCCTGATATGACCCGACATTATTACGGAAGTTGTGTTTTTGTCCCGAACAAAAACATAACAATTTTTGATCAGTTACACACATACGAACATACGCACATACGCACATACACACATACGCACATACGCACATACCCACATACGCACATACCCACATACGCACATACACATATACACACATACGCACACATACGCACACATACGCACATACGCACATACGCACATACGCACATACGCACATACGCACACACGCACACACACACATACACACATACGCACACACACGCACATACATACGAACATACGCACATACGTACATACGCACATACGCACATACGCACATACGCACATACGCAAATACACACATACACGCATACACACATACGCACACATACACACGTACATACGCACATACGCACATACGCACATACGCACATACGCACATACGCACACACGCACACACACACACACGAACACACGCACACACGCACACACGCACATACGCACATACGCACATACGCACATACACACACACACACACACACATACACACATACGCACACATACACACATACGAACATTCGCACATACGCACATACGCACATACGCACATACGCACATACGAACATACGAACATACGAACATACGAACATACGCACATACGCACATACGCACATACACACACACAGTTGACGGCTATAATATTAAGTCACGTGATCGATTAGCCGAATACGTATCCGACAGATGACTCCACCTGTTCTTTCACCAAGTTTATAATTCGTCATCTATCCGCGAGGGGACGCTACATAACCCCTAACATCATTTTGACGTAATAAAAAAATAAGACACTCGAATTTGGACAGTATTAGTTCGTGAATTATCCGTAAGGGAGTGACACTAATACACGACCTATCCGCCAGATGGCGCCACTTTAAAAAAAAGACACGAATTTGGACAGTATTGGTTCGTGAATTGTGCGTAAGGGGGCGACACTAATACACGACCTATCCGCCAGATGGTGACACTTTAAAAAAATAAGATGCACGAATTTAGACAGTATTAGTGCGTGACTTGTCCGTAAGAGGGCGCCACTAGTGCATGACCTATCCGCCAGGGACCGCCACTTAAAAAAATAAGACGCACCATTTTTGACAATACTAGTTCGTGACGTGTCCGTGAGAGTGCGCCACTAGTACACGACATATCCG